>SEMN01000140.1:600000-1110722 GCA_005408345.1 Macquaria australasica
CGCCGCTCAGACAGCTGAGGGGGAGTGTGAGAGACAGATGGGGGCCTGCACCGGCTCGTTCAAGGTCAATGTATCGGCGGGTTTTATGTGTGGATTCAGTGGTAAAACAAAGTATGCAGCACACAGATTCGTACACTCTGGGTTCCTGTGTGGAGAAAGCTGTGGGTACGTTGAGGTTGGCATGATGATTTCAAAGGCTGTAAGCCATTTCTTTCACATCAAAGTAACAGTGGGGAACGTGTGTGTGTGTGTGTGTGTGTGTGTGTGGGGGGGGGGGGGGTTTCTGTGCTGAGCTTCCTTTGGAAAACACTGGCTTATTTGGCTTTTACGTCTGCATCAGGAGGTTGGAATTCCCTTCTGCAGAACAGGAGCGGGTTCCTAAACCAGCAGCCAGAACGAGAAGTAGTGAAGAGGAGGACTGTTGTTTAAAAATCAGATTTCAGTGTTTGTAAGTGCTCCCGCATGTTTGTATGTCACGTCAAGCCACAGATCCCAGTGCGCTCTTTGTAGGAAATGAAGAGAGTGGGTAGAAATAGACACAGAGAGAGCGGCCCTGTTTCGGATGTCACCTGTGGTCGTGATGTGTTAGCGGTGTGCAACGTTCTGGCAGCCCTCCTCCTCCTCCTCCTCCTCCTCCTCTCTGTATCTCCTGAAGTCTCATGCTGTGATTGGATATGTGTTTCCTGTCAGTATAAAATGACCCAATGACCGCACACTTCCTCTGTCACTCACACGTTCACCACCCTCTTCCTCTTGTCCGTTCTCTGTGGACTCAGTTAGTTGTAAATGTCCAGTCAGTGGATATGGAAAGTTTGTGACGCAATATTACATAACTTTTTTTTAATGAATGTGAAACAATGATCACTCACACTTTAGTGTAGTTTACTACCCTGTTGAAGGCATTACGGGGAAGTTTTGAGAATTTGTTGGAAAACACTGCCCTCTGGAGGTCATTCTGATGTACTGAAGAGGGCTTTTATTGCCCTGAGTTGAGCTTCTCAGGCAGCATCAACAGACTATGGCAACAAAATCCAAAGTAAAACATCACCCACTGAAAGGCTTGCATCAATTTTCTTCACAAGTTCATATTTATTTAATCACAAGTGCAACAGTGGGAACAACACATTTTGCCACAGGCTTCTTCAGGTTCACTTCTCAGGGAGCACTTTCTCTCAGGCTACATACTGATATTGAAAACAATTATTGAAACCAAGAACTAGAACCAGGTTTGAGTCCGAATGATTACCTTAAAGTCAAAATAAAATCAACAAGATAACTGATAAAATGATACAGTAATACATACCTCATACAGTAATAAAAACGTGTTTGTCAGTGAAGCAGCACTATGCTATGTGAAGGTGTGACAGATTATTATTGCAGATATTTTAATCAGCTTTGTTCCTGTTTGTGAATACAATCCTTAGCCAGGAAAGTAGCTCCTATCAAACACAAACATTTTGTTTCAACTCCAGATCGTGGAAAAGACCCCCTCTTCACCAACACTTTCCAAGACTCACGAGGACCAGGACCTCAGGGTCCCCCCGGGCCTGTCGGTGAGTGTTTATCATTCTCCACATTGTATTTATTCCTGTGAGTGTGTTTGTGAAACTCTGCTACACTGAAATATGCAAATATTTGAAATGCTTTTGCATACAAAAATACAGCAGGTACACACTGTAGATCTACTGCACACTGTTTTTCCAACACACACTTGTAAATAATATCAGTCAGTTTCGTTCAACTTTCCCAATCAGACGTTACTTGGCTTCTAATGTAAGAAGGATGTTGGTTCAGTTTTTGTGGTTTTATATGCAAAAATTAATTCTTAACCAGGGGACCAAACACAAAACATTAACAGTTTAGTCCACGCACTGAAAGCTGCTCTTAAGTTATACAAAGTCATAAACACCTACAGGCGCTGTATAGGTTGAGCTCGTCACCAGGCAAAACACTAAAAACCAGCACCACCTCCTCCCAGAGGGTAAAGGTACTGGGTGCTGATATGAATCTTCCTATCAATCACGCAGGTCCCCTAGGTCCCCCAGGTCCCAAAGGCCCAGTAGGACCTCCTGGCCCATCAGGACAGAACGTAAGCTTGCTCACAGCATAGTCCTGCACTGCAGTCGCTTACTGAGTTTAGCACTGTCAGATTTGTTGCAGTACAAATGTATCATTGTCATTTTGAATTTCCTTTCTGACTCAATACAGGGGAAACCTGGAACCCCTGGAACGCAGGGCCCTGTGGGGCCAAAGGGAGAACGTGGGGAGAGAGTGAGTACACTCAGAGCTGGATGACATTCAGTAGGTTTTCTTCATTTACTCTACATCTACATCTTTAAACTCTCTGTGACATGCCTTTTGGTTTTTCAGGGTCCTTTAGGTTACCCAGGAGAGAGGGGCTTCAGAGGCGAGCCGGTAAGCCACCCCCACCCTGCTGCCTTGAGGATTATGGCCTGAGTAAACGAGTGTATGGGGGGGAAACATCAACACATGTCATAGCTGGTTATATTACTGTAAACTACACTAACCAGCAGCACTACAAACCACAGTGACCAGCGACAACACAGTCCCCGAGAGAATGAGCTCTTTCTGTGGAAGTAAACTGCTGCAGCTCTTTCATGAATGTTTTGAAGTCAGACTCATTTTTTTCTGTTGTTAATATTTCCTCACAGGGAACACCGGGTCCCAAGGGAGAGCCAGGAGAGAAGGGCTTGCCGGTAAGAAAGTAGTTGGTGGTTAGTTCACAGCTGACACGGTGAGAGAGGGCCTGTACAGGAGGGTTTTGCCTTTAGTTTGAAGATTTAAAAAGAAGTTTTAAGATTCCTTTGCTGAGCATTAAATATTTTCTCTGCGTCTGTCTAACCCTTATTTTTCTTTTACCTCTTTCTCATTTTACAAGAGCAATCTAAATGTAAGATATTTTTATTTATGTCATCACGTGCTCACTTTGCAATGCAATGTATCTATTCAGTAACCTAAATTACGTCTAACCATGACCCACGTCTCAGGTTATGGTTATGATCTTTGTGGCGTTCAGCTGCATCTCTTTTTCTCTCAAGTCCATACTTTCCTCCCTGTTGATAGTCAAAAAGTGTCTGTTTTACGTTGTTGTTTTTGTTTGAGCATATATGATTTTAGCTGTTGATCTGTCTGACTTTGTGTGTGAAATCTTTTGGTGTTGATTTGTTTTTGTTGGTCCTTGGGGGTGTGCTCTGGACTGCTGTCCCCTGTCACGACACTGTCCTCTTGACCCTAAAGCTGTCTGACTCCCTCTGCAAGCTACTGTCCCCATGGCTACCTTTCACAGTCACCTTTCAGCATCTGACTTTGGCATATACATATAAATATACAAAATACAATAAACAACGCCAGTCCTGTAACAACACCATGCGCCAGCTCGGACTGAGTGAAAGAATGGAGAATATAGTAAAAATCCTTCTGTCTTACATCTAATCAATCTGTTTGATTTTGCAGACTTCAAAATGTTTCAATGAGCCACAAAGAAAATGTGTGAAATGTATATGCCAAATCACTCCATTATGTGTCAGTGGTGGGTCCTGTTGGGTTTAGAGGGGTTGTGCTCTGATGTGAGTGGAGTGGATACAGCTATCCTCCTCTGTCCCACAACCTTGCATGATTTCATCTTTAAGTACTGCGCCACATGAACTTCCTTTTCTGGATGTGACTACAAAATGTATCTAATGAGTGAAATAACACGGTGTCAATAAAACAGAAACAAGGCAAAGTAGCTCCTTTATTTGGGGATTAATTCTCTGATTAGAGTCTGCAGCCATGTAACGTTAGCATGCTGACATGTTCACAGTGACAGTGTTAACTTGCTGACATTTAGCAGATATGTTTACCACGTTCACCCTCTCAGAGTGTTAGCGCCACTAAACACAAAGTACAGTTGAGGCTGATGGGAATGTCATTAGTTTTGCAGGTATTTGGTCATCAATCAAAGACTTGGATAAGTTAAGTTTTTGACCTGATGATGGCACCAGATGAAAAGTCAGAGGCGATATTTCACCAAAAGTGTCGTCCTCTTGGTGGTTCTAGCCGCTAGTGTTTATGACTCAGTGAAACTTTGCCTTTTTTCTTCAAACATAAAGTATGCCCTTGGTTTGTCTTACTAATCAGAGCATTTCATAGTGGGAATCACTCACCTTCAGCTATTCTCTGCATGCCTTCTTTTGTGACGGTCTCTGTCTGCTTTACTTCTCCTGTTCAACTACTTTTTGTTATTCTTGAAGGTATGACTCATGAAGCCATTGCCTCAACCTTAAAAAAAAGAAAGAAAGACATACATTAGATTTCAATGTAAATCTATACTGGCTTCATTCTGTCAGGTAACAATGGGTAACTTTTGTGACCACAGCGTTAAGAATGAAAGCTGCGGTGCTGAAAATACTCGCCTGGCTTAACTGCTGCCCAACGAAAAGGAATGCAGACAGCATGATCAAATCTAAATCCTGGGAGAGTGTGATCCCAGCTGTGTTATGTCACCAACATGAGGCTGGTCTGTAATGTGCATGCTGATGTTGCCCAGCCCAGCATGGCAGAGACTGACTTCATGTAGCAGCATGGCCAGAGAATGAGGGAGATACAGAGAAATGCAGGGACCAGATATGTCTGAGAGTGCTGGGCAGTTATATGTGGACTGTTTTAACCTTCTAACTGCTGAACTGTATTGAGAGAGAGAAAATGACTTGCATCTTGGCGAGCAGTTCTTTGGCTTGTGCTCCTTACCTTGACGGCTGTATCTATCTTCACAGGGGGACGGAATACATCAGATCAGAGAGGCGCTGAAGATCTTAGCCGAGAGGGTTTTAATCCTTGAGACTATGATCGGTATTCATGGTGAGTAGGAGGCCTGAGGCAGGGTCAGCTTTAGGCAGGGGTCAAAGGTGGGGGGGGGCTCAAACTCCCACCGTACCTCACTGCTGGGACAGGGAGTGGGAACAGTCGCGAGCAGCCCCAGGACTCAGGCTGGTGTTTCCACCCCCTCACACAGTCCCCCTGTCACTGCTCTCTGATAGGACATTAGCTTGCAGATGTTCCACGACTTGCAGGCAGACCTTGAGCTTCTGGCTCGCAGGGTGACGCTGCTGGAGGCTATCATCTGGCCAGGTAACGCTGAGACATCCTCACCCACAGCTCTGCTGGCCCTCACTGACCTTTTTTGACAAGATCTAGAAAGTGTTGATTGAGTGTTAGACGCATACAATTTCGGATTACCACTTGTTACTGAACTGCTGAATGTTGATCTAGCCACTGAAAAGTAGATGTCTTTTAGAAATGTATTCTTATGTATGAATTGTTTTGGTTGTGACAACCCTATGATGGCAGCACAGATATTACTTTAAAGGCCCTGAAAACATATTTACTCAATTAGCTTCTTACTATGAGATTTGGTCCTACATGAACAATCTTATTTTCTGCCAGAGTTTTAACGTTTTTGGTTATTTTACATGAGATCTTTCTGTATCTGTGCTCTTCTCACTGGTTTAAAGTGGGCGGGGCTCAGTTGGAAAAAGATGACATCACATACTTCCCAGCACCAATTAGGATTCAGCAACATTTAAATCAAAATCAGACGCTGATGTCACCAGTACTGTCAATCAAATCTGATCAAACCACACCCACACAGTCCTGCTGAATCAGATTAGCTGAGTTTTTGAGTGTTAAACTCTTAATAAACTCAACTCATTAAATAAATAATATACCTGATTGTTTTTTAACTTTAACTGCGATTGTTGGTATTTAGTCATGAATGTTATTAAGAAAAATTAAGATATGAAACCAAGTTTTCAGGGGCTTTAATCTTCTGTATAATAATCGTGCTTTGTAGGTTAATGTGTACCAATGGATGTAAAGTATGTAAGTCTAGCCAGTAGTGCTGCAATGATTAGTCACATGACAATAATAACTCAACCACAATTTTGATTGTTAGTCATTTATTGAGAAAAAAATGCCAAACAATTGTTGGTTTTGGCTTCTCAAAAGTGAGGATTTGCTGCTTTGCATCCTTGAATTTTGCTTTTTTTTAACTTTTTTTTTTTTTACATTTTATAGACAATTAATCAATAGGAAAACAAATAGACACATTTATTGATAACAAAAGTAATATTTGCAGCCCTCCTAGCCAGGTGCACCTCCTTTACAGCAGAATCAAGAAAAGAAGGATTTGATAAATCCCTTGAACGTTCTGACTAGTTAGTTGATTCATAATTTTAATATAGAAACTGGGCAGCTGGTGTCCAATCAAAATAAGAACCCACTCATGACACCTGCAGGTTAACAGCTACATCAGAGTAGACTTGGATTAGGACCACAGAGTGCACATGTCCACACACACTGATGGACAGGGAGGCCCCGTTCCAACTGCTGTCTTTCTTCAACAGAGCCTGATCTAGGGTCTGGGGATGGACCGTTTGGCACAGCCTCCCCTAGTTTCTACAGAGATAAGCGAGCAGGTGCGCTTCCATATCGACTTGCTTCTCCTCTGTCCTCCGACACCAAGGTTCGAGGGAAGTAGCCCCCCCTCCTCCTGCTCACCCTGAGGATCACAGGCTGGGTTGACTCCCCCTCCTATAGGTCTCATCGGCACTCAACAGATTTAGACCTTATCTGATACCCTCCCTGGGCTTTATCATCAGATTTAGGATGGGGGACACCTCAGGGAAACTCCACTGATACTCCACAATTCCCTCCTCCATCGGGAACCTGAGAACTAGTTTGACCCCCCCCCCCCATCTCCACAACCACACACTTATCTTTACATAATACACCCAGCAGCTCCTTCTGTATCTCATTTCTTTGGCTACAGAACTAAAGCCTCAGAATAAAGGTGTTCACGTTTGAAAAGAGGAAAATCTGAATCTTCTGTGGCGCTGCTCGAGCTACAAACAGTTGTGGACAATAAGGGTCATTTAGAGTAATCAATTAAAGGAGGAATCAGATGTGAGGAAATAGACTGGATTTGATTTTGCTTTCACAATGTAACTGCAACCTGAAGAGATTCCACTATTTAAGTATATTGCGCATGTACAGTTTGCAGGACACAAGTACACAAACAAACCTCTTCTAGTATTAATTTTGTTATACTTCTATCATATTGTTTAACTCAATGTTATGTAGTGCACTAAAAAGATGAAGTTATCTCCACTCTGAGATACGTGTTGCTAACAGTGATTTGTAGTTTTCTGGTGTGTGTTTTCCCCCCTTAAAGTACATACTGATAAAGTGATTTAATATACATAAAATAGTATATTTACATTTAATCTGTGCAAAAAAAAAAAACAACCCACAAACATTTGTATGAACATTGCATATGAACAAAAACTGTCATGAATTATACAAAACATATACGAAATAAATACGAAACAAAACATGTTGAAATGGAAACAACTCCGCAAACTGGCTGTCCAGTTCAAGATCTTTAACAAACACACACAGAGGAAATAGCAAAACTGTTAATGGAACTTGAACATATTTTTACCACTGTTGTGTTGGTAAACTAAACTGCTTAAACTGTCCTGATGAAAAGGCTTGATAACTGTTTTTTCATCTTATATCAAACCTATTGTGAAACTATTTAAAAATGATCAACTGTAGTTTATTTTGTATGCTGTTGTGTAACCATTTCATATTTCAAACTTTTTTCCTTGCAAATGTGTTATTGTGTTTAAAATAATCCTGTCTAGATGATTGGTGTAATAAAATGATGTTCATTGTTTTTTTTTAACACGTCACCTCTCTTCATTTGTTACAAGCGTATTCATTAAACATGATTACAACATAAATAAATGACATCCACTCTCTCCAATGTACATTTTATGATACAGAAATTGTCTCCAAAGCAGTCAAGTTTGCATCTACACAAGGCCTAGACTCATAGTTGTGGGAAAAAACTCAGTATTTCCTCCCGCTTTTCCACTGGAATTCTGATCATTAAAATAGTTCTACAAGTAGCCCGCAGGGGAAATCTAATATTGAAGCTCAGCAAAACCCAAGCATAATGTAAGTCCAGTTTACTGGACAAGAGCAAACACTGCTTCAGTCCAGGAGTGTGAGGTCGTCTAGGTGCTCTGCGGTGACAGAGGGCTCTTCCCTTTTGATACCACCACAGCCTGTTCTCCGACGCTGTCATCAATGAGCAGAGAAATGGCGCCATCTAGCTGTTTTGAGGCTGCTAATGCAACTACAGCTTTCTCTGTGGGGAAGCCCATCTTCTCCAGCTGCTGGAGTCTGAGAGGAAACACTGGTCTTTTAGTAAACTGTGAATGATTACTTGAAATCGCATAAATAAAACTGTGTTTTAAAAAAAACATATCCACCAATTCACAGAAAATGCAACATGATATACATGATGATATTAAATTATTACTAACCGCAGAGAGGAAACTGATGATTTGGGCACCTCCACTTTTGCACCAGGGTCATCAGGAGCATCCTGTAACGAGGCCAGTATCCCTGCCCTCAGCATCTGCTCCTCCAACACCTCTGCTTCAGACTGTGCAGCAGACTCTTTCACTATCCAAGCAGGCACTGAATCCACCCATGGGTGGTGCTTCAAAACAGATGGATCCCTCATGGGGGGAGCAGCCTGATCTACTGGCATCCCCTGAGAAAGTGATCTAGATCTGTGACAAAAGATTAAATGTTAAAATGATTAAATCTGTGTGAATATTCAGTGAGACTTTTGATGTAAACGAGATGAATCACACCTCTGTGAGGTAGTGTAGGTTGGCAATCTGAACGTGGCTGAAGTGGGAACATATGCCCAGTCAGGAAGGAATTCCAAGACCCTGGCCTCCTCCAGCTCCTGTAACATCCCAATGAAGGGCTGATGATCTGAGAGGCATATTAAGTACCATAAAAAAAGACTTGAGAAAGAACCATTGTGTTATTTATATGGAAATACGCTAAATTATAGATATGATGGGGGAGGGCACACTTCGGCTCAAACCCTCAGCAACAAATCACAGGTCTATACTATGGGTCATCTGGACAATAAAAATAAAAAAATCTTTAAAAAGATGAAGACAATATAAAACATTTAAATTTGTTCAAATCAAATGACTTTTAATGACAGGTGTTCTTAATTACTGTGGCTGATTAGCCTTCTGCTCAGATTGAAGCTGGGCAGCTGGGAATTACATGATGTCAGCAATTTTTATGTACTAATAAAAATGAAAAAGGTGTAAGTTGTCTGAGCCTACAAGTGCAACAAAACTAACAGAAAGGGGAGACAGATGTCACTAAATGGCACCGACTGTGCTTCCCCTGTGTGGAAAAGTAAAAGTAAGTGTTTGTTGGAGAATATATACCAAATGACTGCAGAAACAGGAAAGGATACAGCTGTGTCCGATGCATATTGTGCAGAAGTGAAGCAGGGCAGGTGTCCCGGGCAGCAGCGGCAGACCAATCAGCAGAAGAAGCCAGGGCAGAAACCAGACTGGCAAACACCCCAGGAGCCTCCTCTGTGACACCTGACGACACTGCGCTGTAAACAGAGCCAGCTGGATGGCAGAGTAACCACAGATCCGACTTGCCTCACCCCCACCGACAAAGAGGACCAGGGTGTAAAGAAGAGGCAATATGGTCATTGTTAGGATGGAGAGGACGAGGAAGGCGAATGTTCCCCAGCGACGCTCCTGACAAGGTCCAACCAACAGCAGCAGAGCAACACTGACCAGCAGAGAGGGCAGCTCGTCGTGGCTGAAAGCGTACAGGAACACATCTGAGGAGGAGAGAGGGGGGTCATGTGCTTCGATTTCACAAACACAAAAATGTCAGATTTGCGTGTAAACCCATGAAAGGGGGTCATCATGAAGCACAGGTACCTCTGACCCTTGGGAAGTCTCCACCTGGACCTAAGCTGAGACTGGCCTGGATGCCCCCAGTGTACATCAGCAGCACGAGTCCTATCAATGTATATGTTCCCAGGCAGAATCCAGGGCGATCTGATCCAAACCGAAACCACACTGATAACATGCGATCAATCATTATTCAGGATTAGCTGCAGCTCGTCCTCTTGCGGCATACTTCTGGCAAACAAGCGTCGGTTTGTGCTCGTAACAAGCACAACGTCTTGCAAAAACAGAAAGGGGTACAGATACAGATTTGTAGCCCTATTTAAATCTCACAATACTGAGAGTGGGGAGCTTGGGTCGAACAACGACAATATAAATACACAACTGGTTACTGGCTGCAAAATCCTCTCTGCCACCGACAAGGACTGTGTTGTACTCGTCCAGGGAGCCGACGAGTCTAACTGCTATTCTAAAACGACTGTAGCCCTTATAGCCTTTAGTAATGGATGTTTTTAAATAAGAAAAACCTCAGTGTGAAAATGTTGAGCGGTTGGGAGAGCCATGTAGCTAAGTGGGCGTCACACGGTCGTCTTCTTTGTTTTTGGTAAACTACAGTAAAGGCGCATTACCGCCGCCCACTGGACACACTGCCACACTACTAAACCTTTGGGCCTGTCTTTTGAAAAGTTAATCATATTATTACTAGTGTTGAAAAAATGTATAGATTATGGAACCGAACATAAAGATTAATCGTTTAAGTCAATTATCAAAAAGAAATGCCACACACGTTCTCTGGATCCAGCTTTTTAAATGTCAGGATTTGCTTTCTTTGTTTTCTCTGTTTCACATGATGATACATTGAAGATCTCTGGCTTTAGGACTGTTGGTCAGACAAAACAGGCAATCTGAAGATGTCACTGATGGCTTCAGGCCCTATTTTTCAGTGGTGGCAGACGTATTCAGATAAAGAGTAAAAGTATTAATACCACATTGTGTAAATACTCCATTGCAAGTAAAAGTTCTGCATTAAAAAGCAAAAGAAAGTGAATGTAAAAGTATTTGTTCTGCAGACTGATATATTACATTGTTAAAATGTTAATACTGATGCAACATTGTGTGAGATGCTTTTTACTGTAGTAGCTTGTCAAGGTGGATCTAGTTTGAGCTGTTTCACACATCCATGTTTCATACAGTATATTATTTGGTAGTTGAGTCCAGTGGCGTGAGGTGATTGATGGGGTAGGAAGAAAGAAGAAAAAACACAAACTTCTTCTACACAAATTTTTATTTATTTATTTATTTTTTAATGTCTCTAATATTTGCTTTTTTTTGTTGTAAAATATTGGGTTATTTAATCTCTATTTAACGTGAAAATGATTACTCAATAGCAGAGTCAAACCTCAAGAAGCTAGATGTATTACAAGCTCAGACCTTGAGAATCTGTAGTGGCTCATTCAGAACATCTCCAGTATCAGCGATGCAGGTAGAAATGGGAGAAATGCCATTAAGGGTCAGAAGAGTTAAGTTAATGCTGGCATATTGGATTAATCTTCAGGGGCAATGCGATACTCATCCTGCCAAGAGGATATTAACAGACTGCTGGGAACATAATGAAACAAATTTTACAAGTTTTGGGTGGATTGGGGATGCAAAGGCAGGAAACATAGGATTACGTCAGTTACAGCACAGCCCCACAGTCTCAATCTCTTCCATTCCTCCCTGGTTATTCCCGTTGCCTAGTGTAGACCTCAACATACTGCAAGAATTGAAGGACAAGTCAGAGCAACTTCCAGTATGGCGCATAGTCCAGAACTATTTTGAGCAACATTTTTCAGACTCAGTGTTTTTATTCACAGATGGCTCCAAAGATCCTGATACAGGGCGTGCAGGTGCAGCAGTATATATTCCGGTGAGTGAGTCATATATTAAGAAAAGAGTATCAGACCATTTGTCAGTATGTACCACAGAGCTATTGGCAATATTATTGGCCCTGCAGTGGATAGAGGAGAAGGAGATCATGAACACCGTGGTTGCATCTGACAGCTTCTCAGCATTAACAAGCATAAGATCTGGCAGATCATCATTTAGAACGGATATTCTCAATGAAATATTCCTTATAATGTACAGGATGGGAATTAAGGGTATGTCTACTCGCTTCCTTTGGGTTCCTGCTCATGTTGGTGTGGAGGGAAATGAGCAGGTGGATATTCTGGCCAAACAAACACTCCGAATTCAGCATGTAGACCTACAAGTCCCACTAAGCAAAGCTGAAGCTAAGACATTCATTAGGACACATGCACAATCAGTATGGCAGGAGTACTGGGATGATAAGGAAACTGGAAGACATCTATATAATACACAAAGACTTGTTGGTGCTGGGAGGATGGAGGGCTGGAAACGAAGGGAAGAAAGTATCATCACTCGTCTGAGAATAGGTCACACAGGTCTCAATCATACATTATATAAAACAGGCAAGCATCCAACCGGGAAATGCACATACTGTGGCCAACCAGAAACAGTCGAACATGTAATACTTCACTGTAGGAAATACAATATCGAGAGGAGTCATCTGTTTCAGTCACTGAGGAAGGCAAATCACCGTGACTTCTCATTGTCAGGTCTCCTGGGGAAAACAGCAGGCAAGATATACTACAACGTTATTAAGTTTATAAAAGACACAGGTTTAGCTAAAAGAATCTAGGGTTTTTGTTTTGTTTTGGGGTTTTTCTGCGTAACCTCCTGCTCCACACTCCAGTCCAGCTGGTGGCGGTAATGCACCTCTAAGCTGGTTTGCCAACCGCCAATAAAACTCCACAGAAGAAGAAGAAGAAGAAGAAGAAGATGATTGTTCAAGGACGCGTATATCTCGCGAGACTTTGGGGCTGCTGCGTAGAGAAGTGCGTTTCTGCGGCGGTCAGTCGTTTTGCGAAGAGACACTAAAATGGCGTCGGCTCCGGGTGAGTAGAGAGTTGTAATTTATTTTATACTGATATAGACGAAATTGTGTTATTTAATCTAAACAGTTACGTGGTTTGATTTATTTTAGAATGGATTACGTCGGCATATCCCGCCTTTTCGCCTTTTATCGCATCTAATATCGTTCAGCGTTGTCCAGCGCACAAGGCCTAGTCACGTTAGCTCGTTGAGCCGTTGCGGTGTTTTCTACTGTATAAATGTTATATTTCTGCATACCGAAGTTGATTAATGGACCCCGGATTACCAATTACCAATCATCGTTTTTAAATGCATGTGCCGATAACTTCTGTCTGCCTTAGTTAGTGTTAGTTTTCAAGCATTGTCTTGTTAAATGAATGGTGTAACGTGCTGCTAGCATTAGCAGCGCTGCTGGCGCGCAAACAATGTCTCGTTCACTCGGTCGTTAGTTAACCACCTTTTTACTTTTCTTTAGCAGATTACAGCTCCTACAGTCAGACCAGTGCTCAACAGGGGTAAGAGCCATTCAATTAACTTACAGAAGTGATTGATTGTAATGTTTTTCTTTTTGTTTCTGTGTGTGTGTGAGAGAGAGATTTTCGAGTATCAAGTGAGTTCATGGCCTCATTTCAGTGAGACTGTTGGAAATCAAGCTGTGGTTTCTGGAAAAAGAACCATGTAAATACCTGTTTTAGGAAATATGTTAGAATCAAATTGTTTAATATATGCGGATGTGGTCTTTGGCATTTTCTAAATAGTGTGTGATTCCCGCAGACACAATCGAGATGAACTTCATTAGTAAACAGAGTGCATAATATGTCCAGGTTTAGGGGGGACCTTATGTCTTCTGACGGTGAAACACACTGATTTGTGTTTTTACAGGTATGCCTCTTATGCTGCCCAGCCCTCACAAACTTATGGGCAGTCTGCACAGGTAAGTTTTAACAAAGCGCTTTACTGTTTGACTGTTGTGGGTTGCTTTGTGCTGGGACAGTGATTTATTAAGATTGTGATAATTATCATTTTAACTTCACCTAGCAGCTAAAGCATGTTCTTTTCTTTCAGCAGAGCTATGGTCAACAGAGTTATGGATCGTATGCCCAACCTGCTGCTGCTGACGGCAGTTACACCCAGACAACACCTGCAGCTGGAAGCTACCCCCAGCAGCAACAGCAGTACGGGTCCTCATACAGCCAGCCAGCCGCAGGTCCGTTATTTAAATAGGAGCATTTGACTCATTTTGATATGGTTCTGCTTTGAAGTACATGCAGCGGGCCGGATTGGAGTTATAAAATAAAGATTGGAATTGGATCGGATTTGTCTGCAGCCTGGAGAGTCTTTGTTTCAAAGATGTACCCTTAAAGTCTAATTGATCAAAATGTTAATTCAGAAATGCCTTCAGGTTTTAGTTTTGATTAACACACCCAATAAAAACATTAAAGTTTTGGGGGGGTTTTTGCTATTCATATGCGTTTTCCACAGCTGGCTACCCCGCTGCCCAGTCTACCACTCACACCTACTCCCAGTCAACCCAGGGTTATGGAGCCAGTGGTTATGACAGTACTCCTGCTGCTGCTGCTCCAGCTGCCTCTCAGTCTTACGGCTCTCAGCCAGGGTATACAGCCCAGTCTGCTTACCCTGGTTATGGCCAGCAGGCTGCTCCCACTGCACCACAGAGGTATGTGCTTCTCAGCTAGGAACTAAATAACAAGTGAATTCCACAAGAACATACTCATCTTTTTTTACTTCATGCTCTTGTCTTCTCCACCAGTTACAATGCTAACAGCCAGCCGGCTAGTTACAACCAAAATAGCTACTCCCAGCCAGCAACATATGGTCAGCAACAGCCTGGCTACCAGGCCCAGCAGGCAAGCTACGGCCAGCAGCAGGGGTACCAGCAGCCGACCCAGCAGCAGCAACAGGCTCCCCCTGCTTACCCTCCTCAGGCTGCTGGTTCCTATGGGCAGGCTTCAGCCAACCAGTACGGCCAGCAAGGTGGACCTCCCAGTTACAACCAGTCCAACCATTACAGTAAGCTTTACTTTTCACCCTTACCTAACTGCTGTCTTCTAATCTTCATTGATACAGTAAGTTTAATGTTACTGTAAACACACTGTGACTGAATGTTGTAATGCATTTGTGCTCCTCTTTTTTGTAGATAATTACAGACAGGATGGCCAGGGTGGAGGTTCTGGGTACTCTGGCTCTGATTCTGCAAGGTACCCTGGAGCAGGGGAGAGCAGGGGCCCTGGCAGGGATGGCTTTGATCGAGGTGGAATGATGCATCGTGGGCGAGGAGGCATGGGCCGTGGCATGGGGTAAGTGTCTTTCCTTAGCAATTAACCTCACATGTATTTTGACCCTACAGGCGCTGTGGCCACTTGGCAGGGCTGAGAAGTCCCTATCAGAAACAGGAGGAATAATCCAAAGTAATACACCAGCAATTTATGCAACTTTATTCGCCATGATTTATCAGTAATCAATGCTGATAAATCATGAGTTTCTTCCATAATGCCTGAGGTAGGTTTAGTACATGACCACATTGGCGGAAATTATAGCCATTCTTCTCAGCCCTGCCACCCATTTGGCCAAAGGTAAGAAAAAGGTTTGCCGCTTTTTTAAAAATCTAAGTTGATTGTGATCAGAGACCTGTGCATAAACATTTAGGTTAAACAGCTTATATCGTAGAATGTCATTTATTAACCAATATCAAAGTTTTAGATAAGTGAGAAGTTGCATATTTCATGGTTGGTCAGGGAATGTGATAGAATCATATTGCAAGAATATCTTAACATATTATCAAAACTATAATGGGTATCCTCAAGGAAGGTTCAAACACTCTCACTATCTCAGCAGCACCTTTTAAAACAAACAAACAAACAAAAAAAAATCAGTTTCTCAGTATGGTGCATCATTCCCTGTATGGTGACGCACTTACAATGGCTAAAAGAAGAATACAATTAGATGTTGTATAAATCATGCAGATTTTTTTTTTTCAAATGTGATCCTGGAGTCCTTAACTCAGATTGAATGTGTCCTGTAAGACCTTACAACATAACATTGATATATTAAGGAATTTCTAAATAGACGCTGGCTTCATGCAGTACATTCTGTTGCATTTCAAATACACATTTATGCTTATTCAGGTGTAATATTTGGGTCAATATTTCCTCCTGATAAGGTTTTCCCCCTTTTTACTTACAAATACATTCACTGGTGTTTTCAGTTTGTGGTTGGTTTTTGCAAGGCTGTCACTGGCAATAAGTATTTGTCCTCATTTGATTGGCCCGAAGAAGTAATGCCAAAAGGGGAAAAATGGCGCCATAAAAATAGCAGAGTCAAAGATGCTAATGGTACTGCAGGACCTCGGTAATAAATTGCATTAACTAAGGAGAGACAAAGAACCTTTTTTCTCTCAAGTTTCTCATTCAATTTTCTGCATGTAACTTTAATATTGGTCCTTTAAAGATTATCAGATTTTTATCACTTTGCCATCTGTTTTGCTAAAAGACGCTGTTGAATCTTTTAAATGGGTTTTTGTGGTCAATATTTCAATATCCATCCAAGCTATAATTAATCAGTGAAAACTGTAAACTTGAGTTAAGATCAAAACACTTTAAGAGCGAATTTGATACAAATCGTGCTTAATTTTTGAACACACCCACTATTTTTACTTGTCAGCCACGTGCTGGCAGAGTTTTCTGGTGTCACAATTTCTTGACAAAGTTAGAAGGGAAAAAACGGAAGCCCAGGTTTAGTGACGTTACAAGACATGGGAGAACACAGGGCTTATGAAGACTATTTCTGTTCAACAATATTTTAGGGGTGTTTGAGAATCTTTCTTAGTGCAGATGCATATATTTACTCCATGGATTTTGGTGTAGCATGATCTCAGCCTGGCTACATTGTGTATTTATACTTTTTTGTCTTATGTAGATGTGTATACCTCATGATAATGAAATTGGGACTGAATTGAGGCGGTCCTCAACACATTTACTCTGGTACACTCATGGCAATGCCAGTCAAATTTGCTCTTGATGCAGATAGGGCATTTGAACAGTTCCCTGTTAGTGCACATTGTCTTCTATTCTCTGTAGCTGGAAATGGGTTGACGCAACCCCAAATCAGATTCAGCTCCCCTGAAAAGGAATTGAAAGGGTTGCCAAGAGAGACTAGGGGTATTACGGTGAACAGAGGTTGTACTGTGTATCTGTTTTGGTTTGAATCTGTAATCACTGCTATAAAACTAAAAGCTGAAAAGATTTTTTAATCAGCATATTTGGTTTCTCAAATACTACAGAGGCACTCCTCAATATTAATCTTGATAGCATGACAGGTTTTAATTTTTAGGATTTGGTTTTTGGGAAAGGGCTTTTCTCCTAATCTTAAAGGATCTTTCTTTGGTCAGAAATGGCACGAGAACCATCAGCTGTTATTTCAAGTGTTTGTTTTTTTTTAAAGATCTTTTTTTTTGGACAGTTTCATCTTTCCTGGTTCACCAGTGTAAACCTTTTTAAAATAGTTATGCATGACTTGTTTCCTCTGGATATTGGTGCAGCAAATACACATACACACAGAAACGCAGTTATTGGATATTTCAGTTATATACAATACAGGACTCTTATCAAGCAATTCTGCAGTGTTACCAAAGCAGTGGTAAATAATGCATAGTAAGAAATAAATAGGAATACAACCCTAAATACATTTTATAGATTCAGAAGTAGCATAGATGTTTTTATAGCTTAATTTTAGCTTTGCACAGGTATGTGTATGTTCTGGAGGGAGGTGGTGGGGGGGCACATTGTCATTTTGAAATGTTTGAAATTGTTTTTTGTGGTTTGGAATACAAATGTTTGATCACATTCTTTTGAGCACTTTTTAACATGCTTTGTCACATTTATACCGTACAGGTAACAGTGAGAGCCATTTAAAACCATCTTTTCTCTAAAAAGTACCTGTACTCAGTACAGAGCCGCCAGTTTAAGCAACAGGAGGGAGCTTAAACAAAGATTCGGGGGTCTGCCTTTTTTCAAGAACTCAGGATGGTGGTGTTAATAAGCATGATGGGTTTATTAATTAAACAAGTCTTTGTATTTAATTTAACATAACCCTGGTAAAGACTGTAAAAAATATTTTTGGTGTTGCTTTGTCTTGAACAATGTATAACTGTTTTTGTTTTGTTTTATTACCTGGTGAATGTGATCACCTGACCATCTTGTGAAATTTCAGATTCATTGTGTCTATTTTTACACGTTGTACACGTCTGATTCAGCTGTAACTTTTGTTAGAACTAATGTTATTGGGGTTTCTGGGTAAAACTATATATGCCATCAATGCATCTGAAATCTTTCTAGCTGTGTACAAATGTTTTGGGTTTTGTCACATTTTGAAAGGCAGTGAAAATGTGTTAGTCATATTTTTTTGCACAAATGTATCCACTACTGAAAACTGTCACTGAAGTTGTACTCAGCTAGCTAAGGAATGGCACATAGCTAATACTCTTATCCCCTCGATTAGATTGTGTATTTATAATTTTGGGGAGTTTTTAGTTGCTGTTCGGCTAGTTGGAATGTTTTGATTACTCCCTCAATCAAGCCACTTTGATCGAGCCATGGAAGTGGCTGTAAAAGGGAACTCGCCTTCATATCTCCATTTATTCCCCCATAGCAGCGCTGGAGACAGAGGTGGCTTCAGTAAGCCTGGTGGTAAGTTAACGAGTATTACACTGGTTAGTCCTTTCAAAGCCTTAAACTTTTTGAGCAAATATGCTTCGAGTATTGATGATGACATTGTGGTATGCAAAATTTATTTACACGAACACATTTGAAAATATTGGGAAATTATTTTCAATGCCTGAGACCATTTTCTCTGGGGTATTTGGTATAATTCAGTCTCTGACTATGGTTTGAAAAGGAGTTTTTGACAGGTTAATGACAAATTTCCACCCAAATGTGTCTGTTACTGCTTTAACAAATCTTTTGAGCTGAATTCCTGGGTTTTTTTGAGGATTTCTTACTGGTCTTAGAGGCTTTGACACAATTATTTGCCTAAGGGTCTGAGGTGTTCTATTTTCAATTCAATATATCACTTGTGGGAATTGTGGTGTACCATAAGGTGCCATTTTCAACTTCCCAGTATGGCTGACAACGTTTTATAAGGGAGTGTCTGGATTATCTTTTGTAGTACTCCTCTCAGGTGTTGTACACTGATCTTCAGTTGCACACACTGACTTTTCTCAATCTGTTTCTCTCCCCCTCGACTGGTGGACTACAGGACCTATGGGCGGAGACGAGCGTGAAATGGGTGAGTAGAGGAACACTAGACCCCTTATTAATCCTTAATATTGGTTGTTCATGTACTTAATACTTTTCTTGAAGTGTTATTGGGAAAGTGTATTTTTACTGTTTTTATGCATTTGTTGTAGGACGTCCTGAAGAGCAGGATGACTCTGAGAACAGCACGATCTACATCACAGGGTTGACAGAGAAGGCTAACCTGGAAGAGATGGCTGAATTCTTTAAACATGTTGGCCCAATCAGGGTACGAATAGCACTTAACCGTAAATGTTGGTGTAAGTAGAACTAATGTGGAAAGTAAACCTTAATTATCTTTGTGTGTCAAGATTAACCGCAGACTTGGCCAGCCTGCCATTAACATATACACAGACAAGGACTCGGGGAAGCCCAAGGGAGATGCCACCCTGTCCTACGAGGAGCCAATCTGTGCCAAAGCAGCTGTGGAGCATTTTGATGGTACGATTTATTGACTGTGCACACCAGATGTCAACATATTGCATAAATAAATAGACAAATCTAAAAGCATTTGTTACAATTCATCCAACTAATATAACTAGTGAATGGTTGTTATATTTTTATCTTTGTATTTTTAATTGTAGGGAAGGAGTTCCAAAGCCGAAGGCTTAAGGTATCCATGGCACGCCGCAAGCCCATGATGGGCGGAATGAGAGGTGGCATGCCAATGCGAGATGGCATGATGGGCCGTGGAGGTAAATGTCATCAGTGTTTGTTAGTGTTGGACAATTTAAGGGCATGTTCACGCTATTCTTCACTGTCAGGTGCTCATGTCACTCCCACCTTTCCTCTGACATTAGTCTTGATAAAATGTCTGAAATATTGGCTGCTGAGTCTCTTGCTTCAAATGACAAGCTTGCAGAAGAGTTGGACCCTGTAGCATACTGAAGCTGTCCTGCAGTGAAAGATGGCCAGTGAACTGCAACCTAGTTAAAATAGTGGGAATACCGTGATATTAATGTGCTGTGATTTCCTTGTCTTATCAGGTATGATGGGCCGTGGAGGAGACCGTGGCGGGTTCGGCCCAAGAGGTGGTCCACGTGGTATGGGCAGAGGTGGACCCACAGGAGGCAACATGCAGCAGAGAGCTGGCGACTGGGAGTGTCCTAACCCGTATGTTTTACTTCATAGTGCAGTGTCTTCTTGACAGCTTTTTTTGTTTCAAAGACCAGTTTTTAATTTAACGGTCTGGGTTCCCAGGGGTTGTGGCAACCAGAACTTTGCCTGGAGGATGGAGTGTAACCAGTGCAAAGCCCCCAAACCAGAAGGGTTAGGCGGTGGCCCTCCATTTCCCCCTGGAGGTGACCGAGGCAGAGGTGGAATGGGAATGCGTGGAGGCAGAGGTATGGACCGTGGTGGGCCAGTGGGAGCTGGAGGCCCAGGTGGCCCTGGAGGTTTCCGTGGAGGCTGGGGAGGCGACCGTGGTGGATTCAGAGGACGTGGTGGAATGGATAGAGGAGGTTTCCGTGGGGCCGGACGTGGAGGACCACCCATGGACCGAATGGGTGGCAGAGGTGGAAGAGGAATGGGCCCACCAGGTGGCAAGATGGATATGAGGTAGGATTAAGACTCCTTAAAGCCATTGGAATAAAGGAAATGAATGTGAACCTGTGACCAGAACGACTGAATATTGGTGTGAAAACCAGACACCGAATAAAATCTGTCACTATACTACTCTGTTCATGCTCTCTTCTTTTAGGGACCATCGCCAGGAGCGCAGAGACCGGCCCTACTGAAGGAGAACTTCTTGACTGTTCCTCTTGTGGAATTTGATTTTTAAGACAAGAATTTTTAATTTATGATTCCATATTTCGATGGTTATAGAGCTGCTTTCAAACATCCTGTGCAGTTTCATTCAACTCATGTTTCCATTTTTTTTTTTTTTTTTAAATATTAGTTTACCCATGTTTATGCTACATCTTGTATTTTGCATGTTTGTTTGTTTTTTTTTGTTTTTTTTTTTTTTATAAATATGCGGATTAGGTTTGACGTATTGTAAAATGCAATATTTTTCATTCGTTAACATACTTGCTTCCCCTTTCCCATAACTATTGTAATGATGACAAATTTGGGAAATAAAATTTTACTGATTTGATGTTTTTGAGTTTGAGGGCTTTACTCAACTTGACAAAATGAAATCATACAGCTGTAACAGATATATTAATGCAGTCTTTTTTAAAGTTTTGTTGATCCTAAAAATGAATTGGGAGTTCACAGAAGTTGTGTTGTGGTTTTTGTCCATTGTGTCCAATGATGGTATATGTGATTATGTTGCTGCTGAAGTTTGATAGGTGGTTTCTCAAAGGAAACGTCATTACATCTACAATGAATAAAGTCAGAAAAGAATTTTAAATACAACTTATGGTTGCCATTAAAATATAAATTATAAGATTAGGTGTATAATGGGAGTAGTAATGATAAAACAGATCCTGGTAAAGCGGCGTGAAGCTCATAATTGCATCTAAAGTGATTGTGTTCGTATGACGGAACAGGAAAAAGACGGTGTGGAAGAGTTGCACAGTTTCATAAGTCACTGCAGTCTTGGTGTCTGTAGAGATGATGAAAGCAGTCGCCTCCCTGTCACATGACCTGCTCAGCTGGACACTTGTTCCACCACAGATAATGATTTAGCTCTGTTAAAGCCACATGAACGTCATCTCTCCCTGGAGGACACATCAGGGCACCTAAATAAACAATTTGTGCCACAGCATTCCTTGGACTGTCGCCCACAAGGTTATGGACTTGACATGTTTCTGTATTCCTAATACCATCTCCTGAAGAGCACTTGAGAGTATTTTTAGACTCAGAGTAGCGGCCTACTTGTTTATTGCTTTGGTATTTCTACTGTTTATTTCTTCTCTAGATGGAGCACATTTGCAGGCCTGAACGGCTGCTGCTGTTACTTTTCTTGCCAATAGGTGGTGCAGGTTGAACTGAAACTTCTGGTGCTGCAGTTTTGACTCAGAGGATACTTGCTGGACCTGGTTTCTCAAAAGATTGAGGGGACTGAGCTTAACTTATTTTCTGCCTTTAATGACTTACTGCCACGCACAGCTGTGGAATTGCAACCTCTTATAACCAGAGACAAAATCAACTGAATCAGAGTAAAGAACCTCTTTTTCTTTTTAGATATCACAAATAGCTTGAATGTTTTTCTTTTTTTTTTGTCTCATTTTAACTGCATTCAGACTTGGGTCTCATTACTGTGTTGTTTTTTTAATGGAGCAGTATTCCCTATAAGGCAATCAAGTTGAATTAAGCTGTTATTAATCACAGATGTCAATCCTTGGCACATTTTATTTTAACATCTGGCAAACATACGGCTATTAAGACCATCCTACAGCTCTTTTGATGTTTTCTTTTCATACACCTATTGGGTTACCGCTGCATAATCCTGCCTGTTGGATTCTGTCAAAATCATTTGGTGAGACAGTATGTTACATCCTTTGCAGTGTTTTCTGTTTAGCAGGTAGTTTGTCTACAAATTAGCTTCAATTGAACACTCCATCTTCCACTTTGCTGTGGCAGAAACACAGGCAGTAAACACACCTGTGTGTTTCTATACCTGTCTGGAAAAAAAACGTTGTGAACACAGCAGCTGGCTTTCTTTCAGAGCACCCAATTTTGAGTCTCCTGAAAGTGTTTTAGAGATGGACACACACACCTGATCCTGAACTCTGACCTCCCCGTGGAGGGCAAAAACCAAGAATCAACTATTTTCTTCTTGATTGTAAATAGCCGACAGGTCATTCTATCTCAGCTCACAGCTTTGTACGTTAGAAGTGGTCTGACCTCACAGTCTTGTTACAGATGAGATACAGTAATCAAGGCTCGTGTCTGTGTGGTCTAAATTATCTCTCTGGGAAACCCTGTTCCAGCTGACATCTTGAAGTGCTTCTCATCTGCTGTGGCCAGTTGTTCATGTGGATTAATAGAGTAATTCCCTCTCTCTCCTTCTCTCCCTCTTTACTCAGAAAAGCTGATTCATCCAGGCCCAGAAAATGATCTCACCAACCCCCACCTTCTCCCTCCCTCTCTTTCTCCCTCTCTATCTCTCTTCCGCCCCCTCCCTTCCTTTCTTTCTTTCTCTTTCTCTCTCTCCCTCTCTCTTTCTTAAACAGACACATCCCTCTTTTTAAATGAAAACAAGCCCTCCTTCTTGGCAGTGGGCTTTGCTTAAATTCAAACAATCACACATTAGGAGCCGCTCCAATAGAGAAGAGCCCACGGTTTTTAAAAGGTGGAAAATACTTTTAAAAGGTTTTTAAACGTACAAAATTCCAGGTATATTTACACACTAGAGAAGAGTCCCAACAACTTTCAGAATAAGAGCCAATATAATTAATTGACAAGTTTTCAACAGCCTCAGAAAACATGAAAAACTTTCTTCCCCTAGCAGTTTCTAATCATGTGCTTCAAATGTTGGTGGTAATGCTACCCTTTTGCTTACAGTTAGATCACAGACGGTGTCTTTAAAGCCCCAAGCAAGTTCCCCTGATGTTTTAAAAATTGTAACATACCATTAAAACCTGAAAATCAGGTCTCTTGCACCAGAGTTTGATCCCAAGTTTCAAACCTTACGTTTGAGGTGTAAACCCATCAGTCCTCGACAGTATCGAGAACAGTGTGTCTGTTGTTTTTGTCACTTGTTGCATTCTCATATCTTTGATATTTTTTAGATGATATAAAAGAAGGAGGAGAGTTAACGTAACACTAAAGTTGACTTAACTCACTAACTCAGGGCTCCCAAAAAAGTAGTCCTCTGTCCCGCACTAACAGCAGTCCTGTTATCTTGTGCAGTATGTGACAGATGCACTTTTTTTTATCATGCACACAGTAGATCATGTGCTCCTGAATTAGCTACTTTGGCTTGTGCTCTGTTTCCAGCTTGACTGGATTGGATAACACTGTCCACCTACTGTATATCTCTCGCTATCTCCCTTTATAATCCCAAATCTCCTGCTGTCTCGGGGTTTACAGGCTCTGTCCTCCCAGGTGTGACATCTTTGATTTGTGCAGTGCCTCCTTCAAACCAATAATCACACATGCATTACAAAACATAGGCTACAAGAGGTTCAAAACAAGGCTGTTAAAGTTGAACTAACACAGCAGAGTTTCCTCTTCATCATATCCTTTAATCGCTGCTAAGATAATACAGTTGGAAGGGAATTTCTTGCACTGAGCAGAGTGGCTGTCTCATGATGCCGAGATGCAAGCTTTATTGGCCTTTATCACTTGAGGCTATTTGGGAAAGAGACCACACAAAGACTTCATTATTGAGAGACTAAGCCTGCGTTAACCCTAACGAAAAACCATAAAAATACATGTCTCATTTTCTCACAGAGTGGACAAAACATCTGATGCAAACAATGCAACACCATAGTCTCCACAGAAACGGAACAAACTGAGCTTCATAAATATCTGTCTGGTACTTGCAGCACTTGCGGCACACAGTTTTGAGGTATTTGCAATGAGGGAAATATTGTACTTTTCACTCTGCTACATGTGTTTAACAGCTGTAATTAAAAGCTACTTTGCAGAGATTTTTCATACTAACATTTGACCAACAAATAAAGTATGACGCCTTGTTAAAGATGAAACCAGCAGTGCTATATAAAGTAGTCACTGTTGGGAAAGAGTGTGCGGTGAGTTGGCGAACATGGGGTTAAGTTTTCCTCCTCTGCCGGGCGTTGATCCCTCATAATGGGATGTGCCACCGAGTCGCTCTGCTGGTCTAAGCTACAGCAGGTCAACATATTCAGCGCGAGAAGCGGGCCTATCTGCAGGGAGGATGAGCTGTGGACTCGGCGCTGCTCAGTGGTCGTGATTTCATCGATGAGGAGCTGACCGCCTCGGACGCACACAGACATGGTGACACGTGGATTTTTGTGGGCGAGAGGACCCGCCGGCCATCGGGTGGATTAACGGGGTCGTCGCATGGGTGTGTGTCGGCGTCCCGGACTGCTCCGCTCTCACTCCGGGACCCGGCGATGCGCTCTTTAAAGGAAACTGGATTCGCAGAGACATCCGGAAAACGCATCTATGCGCCACGGCCACTCCGCATCCCGATATGCCTCTGACAACACAAAGCCTGGTTTCAAAGAGCTTCGATAAGAAACCACACATGCAAATCGGCATGGGTGCGTCAACACGGTTATTTCGCTGTATTTCTATGCGGGTGAGGCTTTGGAGCGCAGTTGTGCAATGAGATATTGGGGAATTATCAAGTAGACTTTATTGATAGGCTACATTATCAGACAATATGGCTGATCAGAGCAACATCCAGTCCGCCGCCTCCAAGAGTATCCGGCCTTTTAAATCCAGCGAAGAATACCTGTATGCCATGAAGGAGGATTTGGCTGAATGGCTGAACACCCTGTACGACCTAGATATCACTGCGGACACCTTTATGGATGGGCTGGGGACGGGCTGTGCCCTCTGTCGGCACGCCAACAACGTGAACCGAGCCGCGCAGGACTTCCAGCTGGAATACCCGGAGGCTGCGCAGTCCATGAAGGTGCCATCTAAAGATGTTGGTTTCCAGTCGCGCAATGTTGTCCCCGGCTCGTTCGTGTCGCGGGATAACGTGTCCAATTTCATCACCTGGTGCAGACAGGAGCTCTGGATCAAGGACGTCCTCATGTTTGAGACCAACGACTTGGTGGAGAGATGCAACGAGAAGAATTTTGTTCTGTGTCTCCTTGAGGTGGCGCGACGCGGGTCCAAGTTTGGCATGTTGGCCCCCATGTTGATCCAGCTGGAGGAGGAGATCGAGGAGGAGATCCGGGACCAGGAGAGCCTTGGGATCGATGCAGGGGAGCCAGCTGAGCAGAGCCCGCCCAGCAGGTGTTTCAGTCGGAAGGAGAGCAGTCAGAGTGTGGAGGATGAGGATGAACCTGATCCAGAGCCGTTCATCTGGCAGCCGAAGAGAGTTTTATGTGACATGCGAAATTTGGATGAGTTGGTGAGTTGAAAAGATAGTTAGATAGAAAGATAGTTGACTCCATAAAACCCCACGTGTCATAACTGCATTATGATTCATGCAAATCGTCATAGACTAGTGTAATGATCTAACAGCTCAAGTTCCCACAATTTAATCATCACTACTCATATCATAAGTGTGAAATACAGTAGAAATACAGTTTCCCACAGGTCTCTCACTCTCTGGCCTTGGCAGAAGTAAATATCCAGTGTGTTTTGTCTGGTGCTAAACAGTCTGAAGCAGCTGATAGAAGACTAGTCTCTCCCACAGTAAAACACAGAAATGTGTCAAAAGTGAAGCACCCTCTCTGAAAATATCATGTCAGTGCTATGAAGAAGGCAGGCGCCGTATAGATTCCCTGTGGTGTGGGTGTGTGCATGTATGCATAACTTTGTTTTAGACCTGCTGTTAAATTCCCACTCACCTGTAGAGGGTCAGTGTGTGTTCTTGCTTTCTCCCACAGGGGAGCTCTGAAAAGTCACAGGTCAACTCAGTGACATTTCTCCTGCATTCTTGTAGAAATGTCAGCTCTGCCTCTACAAGAGATTGCCAGAGATTGAAACAAATTCAGCCTCTTTCGTTTAGCTTGTCCGTCAAGAACCGTCAATACAGTTTCCCGCAGGCGAGGGAAGATTCTCAATCGCTCCTTTATACCAATACTTCTAAAAATGTCCCTTTTGGCACTTTGGTGCTGATACATTTTGTGTCCTGTGGAATCCAAACCATCAGCTTTTGTCACTTGTCCTGTTGAGCTGGCTGACCTTTGCCATGGCCTGCCGCACATGAGCACATGAGAGGGGCAAAGATCTTGTTAGGGCAAAGCTAATGAGCAGAGAGACAGACCAGCGGAACATGTGCTCAGGCTGTGAGCAGGGGAGAAGCCACTGTTTTCATGTTGATGAGGAGAACAATGTCCGTCTTTGGCACCATAAAGATTGTGAGGGACAGCAGCAAGGGAGGAGGGGAGACGGTGAACAGTCACACTCATGCTGGTCAGGCAGCAGAGCAGAGCGGCTCTAGTGTGACCTCCACAGACAGAAATAGGAGACCATGTGGAGGAGGATGTGCGCTGTTCGTATTCCAGACTGTCTGAGTCCGCACACTCTCGCTCATATGACTGAGTACTGAGGATTATACAAGCCGACTGCATTTTGGGACAACAATATCACAGGAAAGCTACAGAGCGTATGCCTGTCTTTCCTTTTTTGTCATCCGCACTGACACATCCCTCAGCACACACACACACACACACACTCTGTGTGCAGTCTCGTCTGTCGGACACTGACAGTTGACTGATTTGGGAAGTGGCATTCCCAGTCATCTCTTCCCCCCTCCCTGTCAACCTTAGAAAATGGCATAGTACAGTATTATCGAGAGTACTTTACATTGTTTGCTAACTTGTACAAACATATCCTGTCTAATGGCTTCAGCTGCTTGTGGTCAGTTTCTCATTTTGAGGCCTGTTTCCACTGAATACCTTTAAATTTCTTGGACTGTAGTATATTTACCAGGAAAGTATCAAATGAATCCCACATTTTTCTTTAAATAGTTTGATCAATATCTGCTCAATCGGCTACTCATTCAGTTCTTGCTGCAAGGCACTGGGCCTCTCTGTCCTCCAACAACATCAGTCACAAGTTTATCCTGCAGAACATTTGTGCACTTTTCTTTGTATTTCTGCCTGATGTAGTGGCCATACAGGAGATTAGTGTCTCGTTATTACTGGAAACCTCATTGCTAGTGGGCATCAGTATCTGACAGGGAGGGAGAGGAAGAAAGTTAAAGGGCCTGGTTTCACTGGTCCACAGCTGTGACACCAGGATGTGTGTCTGCTACCCACAGGATGTTTTTTATTGACTGTTGTTTCCATTTTTATTTTCTGATTTTTCTCTTTAAAAACAAACTACTGAGCTACTATGAGCTACTACTTAATTTTGAAGCTGCTTTTTTTTTTTTTTAAATACATAATTTATCAACCTATGCATGAACTTCCTCCCTATTCATATCCAATAACATTATTGATGAAATGTCATCAATTAATTACCAGGCCATTAACTCCCACAGAGATGCACACAGCCTTTAGATGCATGTGCAAACTAAAATGCTGCAAATATCCAGCTTCCATTTAGTTATCCTATTTTCTTTACAAAGAGCCCACAGATGTTGGGAAAACATCTACCTACGATCACTGTTTGTACGTGATGTTGTCGTTACATGCATGTGCCACCACGATGCCTTAATCCAATTCAATCTCAAGCAGAAAATGTGAGCTGTACAGTGTATGCATGGTATTTTATACTTACAGTAAAACAGCTCTGAATGAGACTGATATACAGGATTGTATTTATTTATTATTCACTTATATATAAAAAAAAACCCATTTAGCATCTCATATCAAGACCAACTTTAAATTCTGGTGCACTATTTTTTTTAAAGTTTGGCATGTGTTTCTCGTGCAGCTCAAAGCATCTCAATGAGATTTGTACATTTGGCAACTGTTTATCCTTCCGTACGTTGTGTGGTAGTTGGATGATCATCAATCTAATCTTCTTGTTGACTTCAACAAGACAATACAAGTGTGGTGATAATAGGATTACAGGTCATTATTCTAACAAGTGTAACAGTCAATAGTCATTCAATAGTCACCTTAAATTGTATCAGCAAATATTGTCAGTTATGATTTGTCCTCAGTACACTCAGCTTATGTAACAGTAGAGTGACTCAGTAAACTCCTGACTCTTGATGTGTCACATCAACTACCTGCAGGATACAAAAGGTATTAAATCTATTAAATCCGTTGTCTATCCAGTTTGCTTTCCTGGTTACACCCTCATGTAAATACTCACCACCACTGTGTCTCCCACTGATCTGCCACTACGTATGTTATTACTCATCTCACCGTGAGACGGCTTTCCACTCTAAAGTTGAGGAAGTGACCGGCGTCTCATTTCCTTCACCATAGTTTGAGTCAGTGATAAATGTTCCCTTTTCCTTCTTTTTTTCCCTCAGTAGTGGTACAGACAGCAGCTGGTTCACATTGCTATATGTCCACATAACGTTTTGCATTAAGGGATTTTCTCTTCTAGATAGGGATTATGGCAGCAACTTTGATCGAATCTGTATTTTCCTATATGCTGCAAGCAGCCTGAGGTAATGAAACATGGCCGTCTACCAACAAAAAAAACCAAAAACCTTTTTGTGTATTTTCTAGGTCTTGCAATTAGGCCCTGGGCTTAGTTGTGAGATGCAAACTGACATACATGTAATAATTTAAGTTACACCTACTGACCCCTTAATGCACACTCTAATTGTTCACATGTTTACTGCATGCACAGGCATCTATACAGTACAATATTTGAGCTTATAAACAACAGACCATAGGAGCGTCACAGCCTTTGTCGCCTTCCTTCATCCGCATCTTTCCTTCTTCTTGCTCACTCATATAAACTGGTTCATGTCTCTTCTCACCCCAGGCTTCAACATTCAGCCCTTGTTTAGTTCATATATGTGCGAGCCCCCATTCCCATCCCCCACCCCTGTGTCCGCTAGAGATGATAAAGCAAAGAGCACAACAGTATGTCTTGTTGGTGGCATTGAAGAGGAGACGTGAATAGACCGCCGCTGTTGACAGCGAGGTAATCAGAGGCTGACATCTCAATCAAAGGCTTTGGAGATGCCAGCAGAGCAAAGGGGGAGGGCAATAAAGAGAGGAAATGCGTGTATTATTATGCCTGTATGGACAGTCTTCTCCATTAACCTTATGGTCCAATTGGTGCATTCAGGGAATGAAAAAGGGGAGTAGACAACAGATAGTGTGCCTAGAGTGACTTTACTGTACACTCTGTTAAACCTGACTGGGATGGATGTTACTCTGGGAGGCAGAGCTACAGTAGAGAGGGAGCCAGAGTGAAAGAGAAAAGTAGGTCATCATGCTTTGCATTGGGTCACACTCATACGCTTTGCTGAGAGAGCGTGGCATCCTTCAGTGTTTCTCCCTCCTGTGTCACATGCACTTGTGTTTTTAGGGGTTTAGTATTTTAAGGTTTAGACTTTGCAGAGTAACAGCACAGACCCCTCCTCCCTATTTTCCATGCAGCAGGGTGCAGGTGGAAACTGCTGACTGCACTTTACATATTGCCCACTTTATGTCCTTATTGCAGCGTATGATGCTATCAGATGACCGTTTGCATGATTATCATTTAATTGGCTGGTTATCTGAATAGGCCTCTGTCTGTGTGAGTAGTCTGATCATTTTTCCTGCTCTTGCCTGCAACCTCCACAAGCTGGGTTCAGGTGGAAACTGTCAGAATGAGTCCTCAGTAGGGCATCAGTCCCTCTAACCTCGGCTGTCACAAGGAGAAGTGCTGAGTGTTCTTAAGCCTCATCAAAACAAGCCGGCAAATGACTTAGACACTGGCCTGATATTTAACTTCCTGCACTGGGCAATTACACTGCTGTCTGACTGAAGCAGATGAATAATAGAGTTATTCACCTTGCAGCACTTGATGTCCATTAGATTGCTATATCCTCCCAGCCCCCAATGGGCAGTTTGTCATGTCGACAGAAGATAGGCATCGATTTTCAGAGAATGGTTTCCTTGAAGTGGTGGATGAGGCCTGCCCTGGAGCAAGTATGATTACATTTTTTCACCCTGATTAAACACACGGCACAGGTTATAAAATATATTAAGGCACATTGTTATTATTATTGTGACAGCTAAAGGAATAGCTTGACATTTTGTGAAATATTTGTATTCGCTTTCTTGCGGGGAGTTACATGAGAAGCTTGATGCCACTCTCACGTCTGTACACTAAATATGAAGCTACAGCCATTAGCTTAGCTTAGCATTAAGACTGGAAATGTCTAACCTGGCTCTGTCCAAAGGAAACTAAATCCGCCTACCAGCATCACTAAAACTCACTAATTAACACGTTACAGCTCATTTTTTTAAAAAAAGACAAAATGCTGTTTTATTGGAGGTGACGTGCTGGACTATATCTCGTCCCGGATCGGTACATTCCTGGAGTCTCTGCTGGTTGCTTGGCAATTGCTCCTGGCAAAGAAATAGTCTGGTACTTTGCTTCCCCATATAATGGCAAATATTTGTTGTTTTCAAACAAGGTATAATATGTTAATGAGTGAGCTGTAGGTTTGCTGGTAGGTGGATTTTGTTGCCTTTGGACAGAGCCAGGCCAGCTGTTTCCCCTGTTTCCAGTCTTTGTGCTAAGTTAAGCTAACTGGCTGCTGACTGTATCCTTACAGTATATTTGATGGACAGATGCACTCAGCCAGGAAGAAAATAAGCGTATTTCCCAAACTATTGCTTTAATGCATTCTTTGTTTGCGTTCAATGCCAAAGTATAACCATAACTTACTGTATTATTCTGTCTATTCTCCCTGTGGAAGGTTACTGGCATTAACTGACATACCTGACCCTGAGGCGTTTATCCTACTCTGTTTTTCCGTCTTATCTGTGCTGGTCTGGCCTGTTGGACCAGAGTGTAACGCTCTCTAAATCCATGTGTTTTCATGATCTCTCTAGTTTGCCCCCTCAGGCTATAGCTCCAACATTATTATTATCATTAATGCAGTCTTTTGTCACCTCCCCGCAGCCCACAGGTTGTTTAAATAGATAATTTGTGCAAAGGAGGCTGTTCCGTGTTTATGAGCTGTTGCATGGTTGTCCACAGAGGAGTCGTTTATACAGGCTGTCAGGCCAGTGGTTTAATGGAGGATAAACTCTGATGTAGCTGTTTTCAGTGTGCGTTTGCTGGCTTAAGGAATGCTGACTGTGGGTGGTGGAGCAATAATCCCTCAAGTTTCCAAAAATCTCCCTGCTGCCAAGTGGGCCCCCACCCCCCCAGTGGCATAGTTTTCTTGTCTCTCTGTGCTTATCTGATGCTGAAGTTTCTAGTCACGACAAGAGATCCTCAGGTCAAGAAGATAAGCTAAAGGAAGCGTTGTTGTCATTTTTTAAATTCACCTTCAAAGTATGTGCTGTGCCATATAATCTTTTAACCCAATTTTCTTTATCGTTTGAAAGTACTATGTATTCTGTCGTAAACCCCCCCAATCTACAACTGTCTCTCGGGCGGCACAGAAGGCAGATCATGGAAACACCCTTGTGTAAATTCCTGTGGAATGAGTTGTTGTAATGTTCAGCTTTTATTGCTGGAGTTTGGCAGTAATTATCCTTTGCATAGCAATAATAAAAGGAGCTAGTTACAGCAGGCCAGCACACCTATGTTTGATGACTGCACTAGAGCAAACTGTGTGGCCGTACGCTGCCTGTTGACTCATGAGGAGAAATGACAAATATTCAAATGGATGTGTGGCTTCTTAGAGTGCACTTATGACATTTGGATCTCAGTCTGAAAACCTGAACCCCAAAATCAGAACCATATTTTGTGTATTCACATAACAACAACCAATAAATTCAAATCACACGACAGCAAATATACATATTAGAGTAGAACAACATTGGCAACCTTGTACATTCCTTTGTTATGATACCATTATGTTACAGTCTTAGTGTAGCATGTTAGTCCACATTTCAGATCAGTAAAGAAAATGGGGAATAAAACCTAAACATCTTTATCTCCCTCCCTTCTCATTTCCTCTCTTCATCCCCAGGGTTTGCTCAGCCCTCAGCCTCTGCCTGTCTCTTCCATGAATGGCCCTTCAGATGTTTGCAAGTCAGGAAGGAAAGGAATGAAGAGGTTGTTGACTCACACTGACCAGATATGATGCTATGATCTGAGCAGAGGGATCATTAAAGGGATACGTGCTGTACATGTTCTTTAAATTAAATTGCTTGGAGACAAACCCAGCTGCTCAAAGGGAATGCTGCAGCAATCTCTTAATAATGAAAAAAGTTTCTCTTTCTGCTCATGCCAAAACATCTCTCCATTCGTCTCTTGAGATAGATGCAGCAGATTCACAGTATAGGGGCGTGCTGTGGATTGTTCAGTCGCTGTTCGTTATTTCTCTCAAACATCTGCAGCTCTTGCTGAAAGCGTCTCTCTTGCGACCAGCATCCATAATTCATCCTTCAGTTTTTCTCAGTGTTCCAGCTCCACTTCCGCATGTTTCCTGTGTGACCTTGTCTCGCTCCTCCCCTTCTATCTCACTCCGGTGTGCGTGTGTGTTTTGGTTTCAGTGTGTCATTGTTGACACAGCGAAGACATGTGAAGCGCACACATTTCATGGCAAAGGTTCCACAGAGTAAATATTTCAACTGTCAGTGCTGCTGTTGATTAGGTTATTATTAAAACACTTCATGTTTTGGGGCAAGAGAAAGGCTTTACTATAGCAAAAATGAAAAAAAGAAGGCAAACTGTACAGTAATAAAAGGGAAGGGTAAGGCTATGTGTGTGTGTGTCTGTTGCTATAGCAATCTTTCCATTAACTCACTGGCTGGGGTTTTCCAAACAGGGCTCGTCCACCTACTGACTGCATGAAAGACGGAGTGGCAGAGCGGAGAGAAAAGAGAGGGAGCGTGCAGATGCAGAAATGAAAGCAAAACAAAGAAAGCAAGGACAAATATAGGTTGGGTCAGCTAGTGTAAAGCTAAAAATAAAGGCTGATGGACAACAAAGCAGATGAGAGAGAAAAGAGGGAAAGACAGAAGCAGGTGAGAGCGAGAACAGAGGGGCAGGTGAGATGCTGAGGCTTAGCGCTGATTCCACCCTCTTTAATTAGCATGGGAAAGAAAGAAGGGTGCTGTTTTAAGAAAATAACAAGGTGCCTCCTTAATCTTCTGAATACACCATAATGTAGGTGTTTCAGGCATACCTGCTCACACACACACCACACGCGAGCCACACTCCTTCAGCCCTGTATACAGCATGAAAGGTACTGTAAACAACCAAAGGGTGGAAGCTCACAACCTGAAATTTTCCTCTAACACGTCATTTGATCACTCAAATATCAACAGAATACAATCCTCCCCTTTGTAATGGCTGCCCCTGCATGCACAATTATGGAGCACTTCTTCTTCTTCTTCTTCTTCTGCCTTCATCTGCTTTGCTGCTTTACTTTCTCTCCCTCATGGCCGACAAAAGCGTACGCCTTTGTCTGAGAGAGACGCCAAGAAAAACATCAAAGTTGGCCAATCCTGCGAGAGCCCAGGCCTGTGCAACACAGGCGGATCTCGCTCCACCCTGCAGTTGTGTCTGACTCCAGTTGCCTAATAAGCACCACCGACCACAGCAAGGGCACCGGCTCTGACTCTCTCGATTCAAAACCCAGCTGGCAGCACAGGCCTGCTGACATCATCGCCTCCAGTCTGGTTTCCGAGCTCTTTCTCTCCTTAGTTTATGATGTCACAACCAGAAACACTGTCACGTAACAGCCGAGAGAGGGAGAGTATTCATTAGCATGTCCTCATATGTATTTTTGTGCTTTTGTGACACTTTGCGGTAAACTAAATTACCAAAATGTTCTGCAGAGATGAGATGAGGCAGGGCTTTTTAGTGTGGTAAGAGAGCAGGGCGTGGCACCCAGTAGGTGCTTGGGGAGAAAGGTTGGCAGGAAGATGACGCACACACACTCCACACTCAACACCTCGTATCATAAGGCAGCCAAGACTGCTCATTCGTAACACCATAAAACTGAGTTGTTGTGTTGTTGACACAAGCTCTCAGGACCAGCGGCGCTTTGGTTACTGATAAGTGACTAAACATGATCTCATGTGTGGGCACTGGCCTGAAGAACAGGAAGGGATCACTGTTAGGTTCCTCCCGGATGTGTGTGTCATGTTTTTATGCTGTGGGTGTTAAACTGCTCTGTTTTGTTCTCCTCAGGTGCGTGAGATTCTGGGCCGGTGTTCCTGTCCAGCTCAGTTTCCCATGATCAAGGTGTCTGAGGGGAAGTACAAAGTGGGAGACTCCAGTGCGTTGATCTTCATAAGGGTAGGCCCTCACCACCATACACAGAATTATCCATCACTGTGGACCATGAGACGTGTCTTTGTGTCTACTTTCTATAGATTAAGGTACAGTTCAGGAGACAGGGAAATAACTGTGCATTATATTGTCAGTCAAGATGTTTTGATCACCTGCATGGCTGATATGAATGTCAAGCACAAAAGTCAAATGCCTTCATTAAATAAATTCCAGATCTGGAATTGAAGATCTGGAGATCTGGTAACAAGGCAACATCACAACAAAGTAGTCATATGGGGCAAGAAAGACGACTATTGTACAAGTTTTAAACAAACACAATAAGTTGGTCAAATTTATTTGGAAGACAAAAATGATGGTATAGTTATTACCCAAACTGCCTATTGTAAACATCCATCACAGTCTACAGATCCAACTCCTGGTTTAACTTTGACAAAAAAACTCGCATCCACTGCTGTCTTGCTCTAAAGTTTTTCTTTTATTCCACAGAGACACATTAGGACAGTGGTTCTCAAACTGTCCTAACTGACCTCAACTTGGCTCCTTTTTTATTTGTTGCTCCCCCAATATTGTTTACGTGTGGTGGGGGGCCATGAACTTCTGAAGGGGAGCATGACAGAAAAAGTTTGAGAACTACTGCCTTAGGAAGACCCTTTGTGGTTGAAATAAAGAATTAGTTACCCAGCACCTGCCAATAATGTATGTACCAGTGTCCGCCTGTGCCTCCTGAGGATTGCCTGGTTCAACTTTGACCCACTGTAATTGTGGGCACACACAGTTTTCCTGTGCTATGAGGGATTATTACCAACATTTCTGGGGTTCTCACTGATTTTACCTCCAGATAAAGTGGTTTATGTGACTAAACAGTCTGATTTATCTGACCGCTTGTGTTTCTTTCACCCTCAGACTTCTTGTAGCGATGTTGCCATGTTGCCAGATCTCTGATCGAAATGACAGCCAAAACTCCAAAAAAAACAAAAAGACCAAAGTTGTAATAAACCTGAATTATCCTTTAAGTCAGTTTTACACTACATCTTCAATATATATAAGGTACTTTGGCACACAGCACAGAAGACTGTGAGGCTGGCAGTAATTGCATGGAACCATACGGTGTTGGCATATGGCATCATATGTTGTTTCAAGGAGAACAGGGTTATGTAGCAACAGATAAACCACTCAGCTGCTTGGCTGCATCAAAGCTCAGAGAACTGTACAGTGCATGTAACAGCATTGTGATTTCTCTCTCTCATGTGAGTGTTTACAAACTGCCTTCATCTGGCCCACCCCCAGGACTGTACTTTTTTCCACTGAGACACAATTAGAGCTTTAGGTCATTTCCTGAGTTGGCCCTTATCTTAGCTGTGGCCTGTTTCTGCTGGACTGTTTGTCTCAGTTTCAGTTTAAGAACTGCTACTGTACCCACATCAGGCCTCACGGGACTGGGTAGGAGTGCTGGTGAATACCAGGGATCGATTTAGTCTCACTTACCTAAAATGTAATCCTGCCAGATTAATGGATTCTTTGGATGGTATTCCAAGTTGTCTGCATTATAGGTGTGTCTGACTGTCAGTAATGTCAATATTTCTTCACTGTTAGCGGCACCGCTTGGTCCAGACAGGGAGATGTGATATACACTATGTGATGAAATGTTTGGCACACCCCTATCTGGGAAATAGCTTTTTCTACGTTCACAGTGAGCTGTACGTTTACTCAAGAAGCTACATCTTAGGACTAACTGTAAGGGACTGTAGAAGATTATTGGGCTGCGGAGAGGAGTTGAATCTTATATTTCACTCTTTAAAAAAGCAAGACCCTGCTTACCCTTACTTTGGACCCTCTCCTTGACTTAGAAAATAAATGCAACACCCTCCACCTAATACTTTAAAATATAGTACTGAGTTGGTACAAATCGTTTCGCTATAAATAACTAAAAAGAGGTGAGGCATAAAGAATTTAAGATGGTGTAATCTAATTTAAAACCTTTAACATAACATAACACGTATTAATGGAATAATAATGTTCACAATAGCCACCAAGGCACACATTAGAAGAGGAATTAACAATTTCAATCCTGCAAGAGTAGGTTGAAGTATAAATTTGGGGTGAGAAAAAAAAAAAAACCCTTTGCTGCTCTCCCAAAAATATCAGACCTCCCTCCCTTCAGCAAAAATAAAAATACACAAACCCTCCCCTTTTCTGACCTCTCCTCCCTCCTGTAATTTTCTTACAGTCCCTAAGATGCAGTGTGAAGTCTTTGATCTATGGAAGCTCATGTGCTGGAACAGACATTTTAATGTGACAGACATGTTTAAATGTGCCTGTTTGTGATGTCTATGAGCCGTTGACTTGTCAGATTAGCCCTATTCACACTGTCTCCGCCCTCTCCTGATTCCTTGCTGGGGATGACCGTGATTATGCATATGCCCGGGCAGCTACAAGTGCGGTCAACACACTTCTCTTATTCTTCTGAGGGGAGGAAGCGGGCAGCGGCTTTGAAAGCCAACAAATCCCTATTCAGATGCCAAACGTCTGACAAGGATCTCTGTCTGAACGAGGGGATGGAGTGGAGAAAGCGCTGTATGAACAGAGGGGGGAGTTAATAAGGCGTCTTTGTCCCCAGGGAGGTTGCTCCCTAGAGGGAGGAGATGCCTTCAGTCATGGGGCACAACAGCTGAAATGAACCATGTGCTTAATTTTTTAAATCACCAGCAAGATTTAAGAAGAAATTGGTTCAGCACGCCCCCGCAATGATGACAAGAAGTCTCTCTGTTCGCTGTTGCCATAGAAACAGGGATTGGGTCTCTCTACGCTGGTGAAGACTGTGATACCCCTTCAGTGGGGATATTAGGCAGCTAAGCCACAGATCCAAAGTGGAACAAGGTCCCAAAACATCTACTTAGCCTCAACACATTCTCCAGTATAGTTCTGCAGCATTATGTATAAAATATGAAATGCATAATAAGCTTGTTGTATATGGAAACAAGTGATATAGAATGTGATAACACAAAGATTTAATCATACAAGGGTTTATACTGTAATTTTGATCATTCATTTCTGATTGTGCTGCAAGTTTAGACCCACAAATAAGTAGGTTGTGATGTCTGTATAATGTAATATACATCTGCTTTTGTCTTTTTGTCCCCTTTGTCAGCAATGTTTAATATTTATATCACTTTCTATTGTCTCCGTGAACGCATTCTGTTGTTGAATGACTACAAGACTATGAAGAAAGTTAATTGATGAGCTGACAGTCTGGATATTAGTGCAGTGCAATAAGCATTTTCTCATAATCATGCAATTATCCCACTCCAGTTACACAAAGATATTTGTTTATTTGAATTCCCAGTAGCTGTTACCACCATGACAGCTACTCCTCCTCCACAGTTAAAAAACAATAAGAGATTCATTATATAGAGATATGAAGCCATGTCTATATATGTCGCAACAACCCCTCTATTATAGTATACTGTACACTATTCAAAAACTAAAATAAGTAATCACAGAGAGTCAGAAGTGACAGGAGATCTTTTTTGTAAACTGCTTAGACAAAGCAAAAGTATGTCTGTTCCTCCTGATCCTGTTAAAACTTCATACCTCTCCAGTATGCGGATGTCTGTTAGCGGACCTTTATGATGTTTTTACTGTGGAAATGTATACAGTGATGATAAAAAAATGTAATATGAAACTCGTGCAGCCTTGCTTTTCACTGCTGGCGCATGATGGTCACGCAGCATCACACAAACAGTAAACCTGTTACTGACATAAGGCCAGAGCAGTGGAGAGTAAGCAGTTTATACTCTCAGGTCTGATAGAGATAAGCAGATCAGCTGTTTTGACGGATTTGATGTAGTAGGGGAGCAAGGCCGATGAAAAGACTTGTAGTGGATTGGCAGGGATTGTATTAGAGAGAAGGTGGGGTCAGACTTTGGTGCACATGCCATGTCTGTGGCCTCTCTCTCGCCCCGGCAATGAGGCGCTGTGCCACGTGTGATCGGTGAAAATAAACTCTGTGCCAGCACACACAGATGTACCATTATGGCTTTGCCTTGCCTGCCCTCTGAGACACGGGTACAACCTTTAAAACATGTGGCTGGCAGACCCTGTTACACAACCCAAAGCAGGGGGATGCGTCCACAGGGCTGTCGCATCAGTCAAATTGTGTTGCTTCAGTGAAGGCAGCTTCTGCCTGGAGGGAGCAAGGCTCTTTGGTCTGATCTTGTGGCTGTGTGTATCTCAAAGAGCAGAGGAGAGTAGGAAGTGACATATCCACCAACCCCCCTCTGTTATGGCTGTCCAGGCCTCCTCTCCTCAGTTGAGCTTTCAGTTATTGGGGGGCGGGGGCAGAGAGGACAGCAGGGGGGTGAGTTGTTACCATGCTAATTCACCCTGCTACCCTCTGAAAACACAGGGAAGCCAGCTGAGAGGCATGAGAGAGAGAGGCCAAAAAAAAGAGTGTCTTTCACAGTACTTTGGCTCTTTATTATGCTACCATACTCTGTTTAATTGTGAGTTGGCATGGCAATGAACAGCCCTCATAATGGCAGCAGCTGGGGGGTGATGGTGGGAGAAGGAGGAGGCGTGGGGGAGGGAGAGGCAGGGGCACAGGCAGGGGTGCATCTAGATGTTACGTAACACTGAAGGCCGGCCAGCCTTCAGCAAGCTGCCTCACTTGTGGAATTTGCATATCTATTGACTTGTGTAGTGTGTGTGGTAGTGCAGGATATCAAAGGGTTTAACCTTTTTTTTTATATAGATAGATAGATAGATAGATAGATAGATAGATAGATAGATAGATAGATAAGATCAAAGTCAAAGATGCTACTTTGAATGTTCTGTTTATCTATTGAAGCCTTGTTTTCTCTCTTCCTCCCTCAGGTCCTTCGTACTCATGTGATGGTGCGTGTTGGAGGGGGCTGGGACACACTGGAGCACTATTTGGACAAGCATGACCCGTGTCGCTGTGCTGCTTTTGGTGAGGTCACTTCCTGTTCCCCGTCAGCCCCTTACACACTTGTGTCTCGGTGTTGCATAACTCAGAATACATTTAACATTATAAACAAATCATTCACCTCTGATGTACTATGTTCAAAGTAGACATATAACTATAGTTTATGCAATCTCTAAATTCTGTCATTTCACATATTTTTGCTGTTAACATACTGTTTCATACTGAAACTGGACAAAAATTACTTCCAGCTGGGGAATTTAGGTCTGCAAAATGATGCAATCTTCTAGTGGAAAATGTGCCATCACTCTGACTCCGTAATACCTGATCCCTCAACACATCTGTGTAGCATCTCATCTAAACACGAATACTTTTTTTGCCTATAAACTGGACACCCGTCCTAACCATTCAATGTTTACACTCACTTTGATTAGCAGCACAGAGCACAGTGATACATGCTCATAACTATGCTGGGTGAGACCATCCCCTCCTTATCCGTGGGTCCAAACTGCTGCTGAAGTGGTGATGTCAAGGGCCGAGTGTCTGGCGTGGACAGCTGACACTAGCTGAAATCATAATTGCTGTTACATTTCTAACCACCAAGAGGCCATGCTGATGATCATAGAGCATTAAGTGATTACAGAAATAGGCCTTTTGTGTTCTATAAATGTTCTCCCTAAATGGTGAGATCAACAGCATTTCTCTGGTTGGCTAGTTTCACAAGTAAGGTCCATCTCTCTGGCTCAGGGAAGCAAACAATATGTTATCTATGGCTGCTATCTAACAGCTTGATGATACTGATGTGGTTAGCTATGATATATTTCTGGACCTCTAAATGACTTTTATTCTCTGTGGTTGTACAGGCTGTCTAACAATGTTGGTTAGAGGTCTGTCTTAAACATTTGTTATCAATCTGTCTCCCCAGCCCACCGCTACCACCAGGCTAAAGCCAGTGGCCAGAGTCAGGGAGCCCATAGCAAGTCCTCTAGTGCCCACTCCTCCCGCTCCACTAGCCCAGGTCCACACTGGCGAAATGATGGCATTGCACCTTACAAACCTCCTGACAGGCGCTCCTTGGAGCCCCCCTCTGCTCCATGTGCCGCTTCCTCCTCCACACGGCCCGGCCGCTCTCAGAACCTTTCTGGCTCCACCGAGCTGGACTCCGGTGCAGCACGTACTTTACTCCCACGGCCGCCACGAGACCGCTCAGAACCCCGCCACTTTAATCCTCTCAGGTGAGTGCTTGTGTCTACGCAAGTGTGCGGATAAGTGTTGGGATAAGTGTGTTACTGTGATACAAAATTAATCTCTCTCAAGTAGCCTGGCAGGCCACACTCACAGATGCTGTTTGCTCTTTTGTGCCCACAGACGAGCAGGCAGACAGAAAGGCGCACACACACACACACACACACACACACACACACACACACACACACACACACACACACACACACACACACACACACACACACACAAAGAACTGGGAATATACACAACAAATACACATGCCAGGAAACCACAGATTAGAAAAGAGCAGATTTGTCTAATCTCAGGTGACATTGCTCAGATAAATCTCAGACTGATCTCTCACACAGCCACCCTACAGCACCTCCTAGTGGCTACAAAGTAGACACCAAACATGTTCACTCAGCTCTCCTTTCTCTCTTCTACTTTCATTAATTAGACCATGGGCTGCCTAAAGATGGCTGTGATTGGGTGCACGCTGTTGCTTAAGCCTTTCTTCACTTGCCGTGGCAAACAGATGGTCTGAATTAGAAGCCAGCAACAAATGAAACCACACATCAGTTTGATATGCTTCTGAAGTGACATATCAGTAATAGAGAAGTGACTAGGCTGGTGGCATCAAAGCCAGATTATTGGCATATTAAGGCCATTATACGTGGCTCTTTCTGTGGGATATAAATACAATAAGATCTGCTTATGCTCTTCATGAAGCTGGTAAAAGGTTTAGTTGTTACCACATATCTTCCCTATGTGTGAGAGTATGTAAGCTCCATTGTTTAACACAATTTGGAGCTGAATGGTGGTTTTACTTTGGCTCATTTCTGTACTGAGCGATGGCTCAGACCAGACGTCAAAGCAACAGCTCGTTCGAATTAACCCTGTGTGGGTGGGGCATGCCCTTTCAAGTGTGTCAGACTAGATAAAGACTAATCTGACAACTATCCCTAGACAACTGGTCACAGCTAACTGGGGAAGTAGGTCAACAGGTGGGCTCCATGCAGGAAAATTACCATGCCTGAATATACACATATCTAATTTCGGAGGATAACTTTAGAAGTCTGGTGTAATAAAACTCTAATTAAAGGCAAAACCTGTGGGCATGCTGTCATTCCTAAATTGACTGACGGGTCTTTTAATGCATGGACTCTAGACAACAACTTAATATACTATTTTCTGATGCTTTAAACGTTAAGTTGAGAAACATGCCAAAGGTTATTTTATTACATATAAAATTATATATGTGAGATTTCAGGTGTAATTTTCATAGTCAAACAAATAGCACAGCCTCTATCTGGTCTTTAAATATCCAATTTACAGTCCACACTGATCTGTACTCAAAATCTATCTCGGTTTATTCTTCCTGTAAGTAAGTTCACTCCAGGAGCTGATTATACAGTTAAACCTAATGCTACTGGTGCATGACAGTGGAGAGGTGTCTGGTTGAGAAAGGGCAGTGCTATGTGTTGGGTTAGAAAATCTACAAGACTAAGTGTGTGATATTATTATAAATATAAATGACTCTTTGTCTCCTCCCTACATTGTAGGAATAAGGAGACAAAGTTGCCAGTGACAAGACGTCTGTCTGGAGACAGTGACTCCTCTACAGCCTCCTCTAAGGGTGGAGGAGGAGGAGGGGGACGGTACTCTGTTGGTGGTGCCTCACGGCGCTCTGGTGAAGAGGTAATCCTGCTTGTCAATCGCAAGGAGGGGAAGCATATGATTGAGAGGCCTGGAGCTGGAAATCAGACCCCATCCCTACGTCCCTCACTGCCCCGTGCACGCAGCCAGTCTCGAGAACGTTCTGCACTCACTCCGATACTCAAACCCAACCCACCACAAGGATCCTCTGATGGATCACGAACATCCCGCACAGAGAGGGGCCGCTCCCTGGGAAATGAGGGCCCGAGGAAGCTCCATGCTCCACGGTCCCACAGCCAGAGTAGGTTACAGAGCCGTACACGGTCAAGTGATGCCAGCCCGGGACCCGCTTCCTGCTACAGAGAGCCTCAGCCCCCACCCCCAGACAGACGAGAGGACCTTCGGGCCAAACAAGTGCCCCCATCCTCTCCCAGATTAGGTGGTGGGTTCACCAAGAGGCAGTCATCCTCATGCTCTAACTCACCTATTAAAGGGGTCCAGAACAACAACAGCATCCCCAGCAAGAAGACTATAACTACTCCCAGACCTCCTGCCCCTCGCTCACCCTCCATAGGAAAAGGCAGACTACTGCCACCAGTCTCCTCAGGAGGTCGACGTTCACCACACTCATCTCCGCGCAACTCTCACCAACATGCTGCCCGCTCCCCTCGGACATTACAGGGCCCTCGCTCTGCTGGGCGAGGCCACCATAGGAACTGGTCAGGCCTGGAGCGCCAGGAGCCCGAGGAGGAAGGACTGGGTCTTGGCTTCCAGATGCTGCCAACGCTAGACCCCCAGAGGGAGCAGGACCTGTATCGTAGCTTTGAGGCTGAGTTTCTGGCCAATACACAGCAGACTAGAGGAGTTACTAGAGCCCCAGGAGTAGTGACTCTGCAGGGAGCTGGGACACATTCAGTGCCAGCACCCACTGATCCTAATGTCACTGACTCTGCTTATTCCTCTTCTAACTCCTCCACCTCCTCCCTGAACGTGGGGGCAAAGATAGGAACTCTGCCTGACCTCAGGGAATCCAAGAGATCTAATCCCCGTCACTTCCCACTGGAGGACCCCATACATTTACTTTATGGACATAATTTTGGAGGACCACACAGCTTTGGTCAAGGAGAGCCTGAGCTCAACACACTCAAGAAGCTTCCAGCCATCTCTAGCTCCATAGAGGAGAGGGAACTTCCATCTTCCCTGCCTGGTCTTGGAGACAGAGAGTCAGACAGATTGATGACTCAGGTCCCGTCACAACCTGCTTTCCAATGTAGGAATATGAATGGAGACCATGGAGGTTTTCCTCCTACAGGTCAGCAGGGTCAGCTTGGTTGGAGCACAGGGCCTGAAGGAGATGTTCCTCTGGAGAATCACCAGCCAAACTTACCTTATGACCTAGAAAATGGTGACGGCAGTGATGACCTCCCGCCCCCAGAGGCTTGTCCGTCACCTGTGCCCCTCCCCCCCTCTGAGGACTGCTCCTTTCAGGATTCCTCTAGTGAAAACTCTTCCATGTGCTTCAGCCTGAGCGAATCCCGCTCTGATTCCCCCCCACCATCTTCACCCCTGGCCAACGGGGACGCCGATGGAGAAGTGCAGCAGACTAAGAAAGGGCAAAAGAAGTCAGACAGGGTAGCCCCTATCTCAAAGCACAAACTGAGAGGCAGGATCCGACCTCGCACTGACAACAGGCCAGATAACAGCCCCTCACGTATCCCCACCCCGGTCAGCTACAGAGATCTACAGGCTCACGACACGTGTTCCCCATGCCACACCCCACCGCTGTCCCCTCATAGCTCGCACTCTACTGGTCGTCCAGCCACATGCAAGAGCCTGCACCAGGCCTTCGCAGACATGATCCATCCTCAACCACGTTCCCCAGCCATGGGCAACAAAGATTGCTCCTACCCTGGACAGTCAGGGAGCCTGGACACTGAAGCTTGGATGTAGCACAAATGACACAGGGGGTTGCTGTCATGAACTTTGACTACTACGTAAAAAAAAAAAAAAAAAAAAAGACTTGGGCTATAGACTGTTTTCATTGCATGTCTAACACTCCTTCTTTTTCACTTAGTTTCTCCCCTGAATAACTGCAGGGGGGTTCACGTTGCTTTTATTTTGCACTCAAGCCAAATTATTTATTACCAAAGGAATGGTCTTTAATATTACTTTTACTGTAATTTTAATGTGTGCATGGGGATGCTTTTGCCAATCATAAGGTGTTTTTTTTTTTTGCAAGACACTTGTGAAATTCTCATGGTAGATACAGAGAGATAGAGAGAGAGCATATGTGCTGCCATGTGCCCCACTGAGGGGCATGGTAAAGTGCCAGGGATTTAAAGCTGCAACTCTATAAACAGCATAAACACTCAACCTTTAGTCAGGTGGATTGGCTCCCTCTTGTGGTTTGCCACAGCATCTCCGCTTGCCTTGGTAGTCAAAATACTGGTATGACTGTGATATTTTCAGTCTCTCCACATTAGTGGTCTTCATATATGACTCATTATACTCATATTCACAATGTACTAATAGGTAACATAGACAAAGGTACCCCCGTCATTCTTCTGATGTCGATGAACACTACATGCACAACCAATCTCTGTACAGTTGTCCGCTGTTAATGTCACCTTTTCACAACAAGTGATGTAGTCCAGATAGATAATATTTGTTTTTAAATGCTTAATGTGTTACAGGTTTTCAAGATTATGTTTAATGCAGTAAAACATTTTAACAATATTTCAATTTTTAAGTGGATTAAGTGTAAAAATATGAGGATCAGTGAAGGTTGTATTACTTTGTGTCATTGTCACTGAAACAAGAAATGTTGAGAGCTCTTCCTCTGACCAAACTGTACTCTGGAATACAATGCTACATATATATACATGCAAAAGTTAAATGCTTTGGAGAATGAATGTGTAAATACATGTCGATGTGCTCACTAATAGATGTGGGTGTTTTGTACATAAAAAGGCATTGAATATACAGTTTAATGTACATATTCACTGTAATCAGTTCTGTGCTGCCTTAGCTATGCAATATTGGTATTGGAAATGCCTTGACAATTCCCTTTGCCTTAAAATTTATTCACAGGTTAGTTTTTGAATGTTTTTGCTCAACATCACTAAGATCTATTTGGGAACACCACATTACCATCATTAACTGTTTATGACAATAGAAATTGGCGAGTTTGAGTGTGAATGTGGAAAAACGTGAGGGACATTGCCAATTTTAATTATAAATTATACTTGATGTAGGTGTACAATTCATGATAAAGATATATAGTTTATTGCCTCTGAATCCTATTAGTTGTTTTGAAACACAAGAAGCCAGATAACTTACTTAGCAGATGGATTTCAAAGGCATGGCACAATCTGCGGTGACATCTGGTGGGTAAAGAAAGACATGTTATTCACAGTAAAAACAGATACCGTTTTCCTGACAGTGTCCTTTCATCCATACTTTTAGAATGACATGTTCTGATGCTGATTAGAGCCAATAACGATGGTATTATGAGGTGAAGTTTGATGGATGAAGAATGATTTTGACTTGAGTGTCAGCATGAATAATAGATACTGTAACTGGATATTAGGGTTCTCTTGTGAGGCTCGCAGTTGTCAAGAGTATGAGAGGCCAGATCCAAGCTACAGTACTTCTGTTTTTGGTGTTTAACAGGTGTGGACTTTCAAATACATTTGAATGTGGAAAAGTGGGAACTGTAGTGTCAGAGCGCCTGCAGAAACATCATAACTCCCCCCCAAAAGCATCTTGTTGTCAATTAAGAGAAGTTGGTGGACATTTGTTTTTGATGTGTTTATGATTGTTTTGTGAATAACATCTTTTTGCAGGGCTTTGACACAGTGAATAGGCTAGAACAAATTGAGTGTGCATATATTTGTGTACATACTGTATGAGAATATGTACAGAGTTGGAGTGAAGAGAAGAGGGATGTTGGTCTAATTTATTTATTTATGAAATTAAGTCACATTGGGCTCAAGTGACATCTGTGTCCCAGGTACTGTTAAGTGAGATGTAAGTGTTTAGGGAAATACAAATGAGGTAACATGTAGAAACATCATGCATTTTAAGATTTTTCAGTTTTCTCAACAGTATAATGTAAAGAGACATAATCCGTTAGAAATGTTGCCAGTTTGAAAACTGGCATGACCCTACAGACAAACTAAACATATTTGGGCTATTTTGCAATATTCAGAGATACAGTAATTTGATTTAATGCTGACTCCTCATTGCTACAAATAATTTATGGTGTGTCAGTGTTGTTAGAGCAACATTGATCCAATATGTAGCCAGTTATGAGTTTCACCGTATAAACAGATTTTTACATGTATTTAAATTGTTTTAAATTTAGATTTGTTTTGGCTTATTTGAAGACCTTTGCATTTTGATCAACTGGTGTTTAAAAACCTACCAGTTATGTGAACTGTGACTTCATACAAACATTACATTAGGTTATCAATCACAAAAAGAGTGATTGTTGTTACATAATCTGCTCTTTGCCCTGCACAACTTTGCAAAGTTTATGAAACTCTCTCTCCTTCTCTCTATCGCTAATCAGCGAAATCTGAATGTTCATGATCAGACAATTTTCTTGTTTGCTAATGTTATTTTCACTAAAGCTTCAGTTAAATGTACAGATTGCTTGACATTGTGGAGTTTGTATGTATGAAATAGCAATACTGCAACATTTCACTGTTTTTTTTAAGTCGAAAATGCTGTCAAGTTGTTCTTGTAATAAATATTTTCCTCTGAAGTTTATGACTTATCTCTGATCAGTTTTTCATGCAGAGCTTTGGTCACAGCAGTGTGCAGAACAGAATGGGTTTGGATTTGGGGGAAGTTCTGCAGTTTGAGAAAAGCCAAAGTGTGAATGTGGGTAATGACAATATTATTTTTCATGCACAATGTGATTTACTAACTTTTTACACTTGAAACAAAATGTCTTTGTTGCATAATATGCAGTATACTGTGTGTAATCATCCCATTCATCCAGTTGACTGATATCTGATGATCACTTTGTGCAGATTTTGCAGTCTGAAGTTCAGAAATGCAACAAAACTGAATGCAATATACCCTGCCCTGTCATTGAGTAAGTGCAGAGCGGAAATACTGACGACGTTTCCCTTGAAAAACTGTCATCTGTCCATGAGTTGGGCAGATAATGCTATTTTTGCAATTTGACCCACACATAGCCAGTTTATTTGGTAAAATAAAGCTAGCTTACACTAATGTAGTCTAATACAACAGTCCTACTATAAATCCTACCTTTATGAAGGTTGTAGTGTTGGATTTTTGTTGCAACTGTTTTAAAGAGGTGTTGATTCAACTTTATGGTCATTTTAGAGGCTGCAGTTTGTGGTGCTGTTGAATATTGTCTTATACTCGGAGGTGTTTCTAATATTTAGACTACCCTATTTAAATGGACTGAGAAAACATAAGAAACACCTGTAAAAAGTTAGTGTGTAGTCTAAATTGATATACAAGGCATGGACAAAATATCAGAAACACCTCTCAGTGTAACACATTTCATTTGCAGGGTGTAGACTGCATTGGCTATGTACCAAATAAACTGGCAACTGAGTATCTTACCACAGGATAACTCTCTCATAATTTTGTACGTCGCATTTAATATTTTGTAAACTACTCTTTATGTTGTCAGCTTTTAGAAGTCGGTGGATCTGTTGCGTTGCCCGATGCACCCAAAACGTGCTAATCTTGAAACCTTAAAGAACATGTCGTTGATAGAGCTGCTGGGCCGCTTCAGCTCCTACAATCGTGGACGGGCCTCTTGAATGAAAGCTGACGTCGCCTGTTCGCAAACGTTACTGTGCGGAAAGACGGAAGTACATCGAGTGGGAGGGGACGAAGGCCACCGCAGCCCCTACTACGCCTGTCACGGTGAGGCGTTCGTGGAGACTTTCTCTCCGAGTTCGTTGTGTGGCGAGTCTGGTTTTAACTCCGGAAGGGACGCCGGTTCGCTTGGGTAAGGTTTAGACCAGGCCGACAGATTAAGAGCTTAACTCTCCCGGCAAAGGCTTCCTTAAGCCTGTACTTAGAAGGTCACGTCTCAGCGGTGCAAGCTAGAGAAGTGGCCAAGGCGCTAGCTGACGCCGACAGGCACGCTGCACCGCACACTTAGCCTTTAGCACCGGTTTCATCCAGCAGGCAGCTGCAGACATGCAGGAGTGGGCGAATCAGTTGTGCGTGAGTAATCAGTCGAGCGTATCTGCACTAACGCGACGGACTCTGCGTTACGTGTTTTGGTTTTCCTCCGGCTGGATTATACACAGTCCAGCCTGCTATGCTAACGTTAGCGTCGCGGTAGCCCGATGCTAGCCGGCTAGCGAACCTGTCCTCTACTTTTTGGGCTAAGTTAGCGGTTTAACTTAAAGTCAGCCAGTGTGAAGTGCTCGTATTGTCGGCGTGAAAGCCATTTAACGGTACACTATTAGTTCAGTGTCAGCATGTCATGGCAGCGGCGTGAATTATCGTACAAACGTACCGGATTCAGCTAAGTTGTATCGTCTTGTTAGCTACGTCGTCAGTTGTGCTAACTCGTCGTTTTTGGTTAACTTGTGGCTGACAGACAACCTAATAATAATAATAATAATAATAATAATAATAATAATGAAACCGCTACTTTACGATTAATGAAATGCTGTCATTTGTCGACGTAGTTCATTGTCGCTAATAGCAAGTTAAAGTCAGTAAGTGAAAGGCCTCTGCCATTAATTTAGACTTTAATCAAATGACTGTTAACATAACTCTGCTAGCATCGTTGCGAACTTTCATTAAATTAAACGTTATTTAAAATACAATTTAGTAGCGGTGTTGTTGTTATATCCAGACTGATGGAGGCACTGTTCATTATTATTATTATTCTTCAAACGCTGTTCGTGTTACATAGGGGTATGGATTATGATCAAGAAAAGTATTCTGCCAAAGAGCCATTTACAATACTGATAAAATATCTGATTGAATGGGAGGCCAGTCGAATTAATGTGAAGCTAATGACATTATTAGCCATAATAATTTAGTTTGAGATGCCATCAATTTCATTTACTGTAGGCAACTGCCAGGGACTACATCAGTATTTGTATTATGGTAATGAAGGGTCATAATTGTGATACAGGCTTTGTTCATAACAATACATGATGACCCGCAGTAAAAAATAAAGCATCACAGTTCTCAACAATGTCAGTGTGTTGTCATTAACATAGTAACCAGAAAATGTTCACTGTATATGCAGGGCAACAATAAAAGAATAGTGATTGTAATGATTGCGTTCACAAGCTATATGTTTCTTAAAAGTATACTACAGTTCATAAGACAAAAAAATGTCATGAGCCAATCTCAGTTTTATTTTCCCCATAGCAGGAGAATATTTCACTTTTTAATCTGGATTTCTGTTACTTTCTTTTGGACTAAATTGAGCAACCTTCCCTTTTAACTTGAGCACTATTCCTCAAAAAGCAGGAAGTGTTATTGTGTAAATGGGGGAAGATCTTTTGCAGAGAGGTGCTGAGTCGAGAGAGAAAATCAACTGCAGGAAATGCATATAGTTACAAGCTGCAGAAAACATTGGAAGTTGACTCAGTAAAAGAGATATTGTTGGCCACATACATGCTGACCAAGACGATTCATGTTTAAAGAGGAGATATTGGTGTCTGTTTTCTTAGCAAAATCCATTGTTTTCTTTTTTGATAGATCGCTGCCATTTGTTCAGGAGAAGACAGGAATTCCTTTTATTTCCCTGTGCTTGCACTTCTAGTATTTCCTGTTGCTCTTGTGATGCTCCAAGTTTCCACTCAGGAAAAGATTTCACAATTGTCTTTCTCACCCTTTTGCAGGAGAATCGACAATTTGGATCCAAGATGACGGACTCCAAGTACTTCACCACTACCAAGAAAGGTCTGATAGCTTACTATTTATTAATTCATAAGCTTGCATCCATGTGTTGTTTTTAAGCAAGTGCTTTGTGGATTTTATGGCATAGTCAGCTTGATGGTGCTGAATTATTATCTCTTCAGAGGGAGACTTGAACTTGTTTTTTAGGTTGTTGACATGGTCCAATTAACTTAAAGCTGTTCAGTGGTTTCAGAAACATTAAATTGAATATATTCACAGCAACATGATGCGTTACATGTTCATTAACAGTCAGTCTATGAAGCCAAAGATGCTTACTCAATACAAGATTTTAGAGGTTTACACATTACCAATATCATACTGACCTAGCTTGACCTTGGAAAAAAAATTGAACCAAAGATGTTATCGCCCTGCTTTGTATCGACATTGTTGCCAAGAACTGAACAGTTGGTTATTGTAAATTAGATTAGACATATTGAGTATTAGCTTTCAGAGATTTAACTGTGCCGCTGTGCCTCCTGTTGTATTTGTGTGGCTCTTCTCACACAACCCAGAACTGTGCATGTTCCCACACACACACACAGGGTGTGGAAAATGCAAACAGATGCTTATGAGTGATAGTGTATAGACTCCTCCTTATGTTTATTAGGATTGGTTGAGATATAAGAGCATGTTTTCCTCAGTATCGGTGGGTTGTTGTTTTTTTTATGCATCTGCCCGATGTTGATGTGTGCAGTCTGTCGCTAACATTTTGAAGGAGATTGGCAGTGATTAGCGGTTTACAATGTGTGGGAAACTCTAAGTAAGTAGACTCAAAGTTAAGCCCAAAATTGACAGTGTACTGAGAGTGTATGTTTTTATAGTGTGTTTCATGCAGATACAGTGACACTGCACTGAAATGTAAACTAAATAAAGTTGATACTCTGTTTTGTAGAAAGCAACAAAAACACTCCTTTGTCGTCCTCCACGAGGCTAACATGATAACATGATGCTTTGCTCAATACACTGACAGTTGAACACATGTAGGAAAAAACACAGTTTATTAAATGTTAGCAATTCCTCTGCAATAATTCAATTTCTAGTATATTAAGATAAACCTAGGTAATATGATTGTGCGTTTAGGCAGTCACAATGCTTGGATAATTGGCATCTCCACCACCACAGAGAGAGGCGGTTGACCTGCTCACTTATCTTTACCACCTGTCCCACAAGTTTGTCTGGGCATTGTGGTTGAAATCAGTTCATGATATTAATAAGAATAATAAGAATATTTTTCTGTTGTTGATATATCTCACGATACAACGGTATGCACAATTTCACATAATCTAATTTGTATTCAATGCATTGAGCTGTGTTCCACTGTTTTGTTTTTGTTTTGTTTTGAAAGTTGATAAAAAGATATTGACAGGCAGTTAAACATGACTTGAGCACTCTCATTTGCCATGTAATCGGAGCTGTAAGTCTAATAATGCCAAACGATAATGTCCTGCTGCAGCTTTATGATAAAAGCTTTCTATCATTGGACCATTGGAAGGCTTATAGGGTGCAGCAGCTATTGGTAGTGTCTCCTTGTTCACCAAAGTCAGTGTTTTGCTAACTCATTGTTAAATAAAAACATCAAGATATGGATAAGTTGAGTTTGAGATAAAAAATCACTCATGCACTCTGATGAAGATGGATGTGCATCTAAACCTTATCCCACTCACCAGTATCATAAACTGCCGGGAATTTCAGTTCCCCATTCTGTATATATGAGAGGTTCTGATAGATAAGGGAACGCTGTACATTGTATGTCAGTGTATCCACTTTCCAGTTTGCATGTTGTGATTTGTGAAAAGAGGGCAATGCTGCACAGTACTCCTTTCCTTGCCCTACATCACACATGGATTACATGATGTGTGATTCCCTTTTGTCTCTTGTGTGTACAGGGGAGATCTTTGAGCTCAAGGCAGAGCTAAACAGTGATAAGAAAGAGAAGAAGAAGGAGGCTGTGAAGAAGGTCATTGCATCTATGACAGTTGGCAAGGATGTCAGGTGAGCCAGGGGAAATAATGTCAGAAGCACCCACACTGGAGTAATGTACTGTAACACATCACCTTCCATTTTGAGTCAGTAGTCACATAACACCTTATCCGTCCTTCAGCGCTTTGTTCCCAGATGTTGTGAACTGCATGCAGACGGACAACCTGGAACTGAAAAAGCTGGTCTACCTCTACCTGATGAACTATGCCAAGAGTCAGCCAGACATGGCTATCATGGCTGTTAACACCTTTGTAAAGGTAAATCAATCTGTCATAAATATGTAAAATCGATATTAAATTATCCATCTCAAGTGCAGTAATCAGTGCAATTAGAGCTTGCTTCATACAGTGCTATAAAAAAGTATGTGCAGACACTTATTGTGTCAAAAAATTATTTTAGAAATAAAAGTAAAATAAGGAAATCTTAATTTTACTGAGAAATTGTTTGAATAAACAATATATATATATATATATATATATATATATATATATATATATATATAAATAAACAAACATATAAATAAACAATATAAATATAAATATTCGCTTGCTAATTTGAATTTACTCATACATGCTGTGTTGGGCAACACTTGCCATTATTTCTCTCTGACTTCAATGAGATAATTACCAAACCTCAAGGTGTCAGTTTAAGTTAAATACAGCCATCAGTATCTTTGAAGACTGATTTTTCCTTCCTCTTTTATCATACTACACTAGCAGTGACACCTCAATATATGCTAATTTAATTCTTTACAGAATGCTAATGCAACAAACATTAGATATATTTAAAATGTCTCTCAGATAATGTGGTATGATATAGTAATAAATCAAATGTTGTGACAAAACTTATGACCTCTCTGAACCACCCATCTAGGACTGTGAAGACCCTAACCCTCTAATCCGGGCCCTTGCTGTTCGTACAATGGGCTGCATCCGTGTCGACAAGATCACCGAGTACCTCTGTGAGCCACTGAGGAAATGTCTGAAGGACGAAGACCCATATGTGAGGAAGACGGCCGCTGTGTGTGTTGCAAAGCTCCATGACATCAACGCCCAGTTGGTGGAGGACCAAGGCTTTCTGGACACCCTTAAAGACCTCATCTCTGACTCCAACCCCATGGTATGACTCCTTCTGGCAACCTGCTAGCTGGCTGTTGAGCCAGCCAGATGTTTCACTCAGGATGACACAGCTGGCTACAAGCCCCTGCTCTGCCTTAAACTGATAAGCCCTGTGCTGGCATACAAAAGTTCAACATGTTGCCAAAATTGTGATAGTACAGTGACCTCTTTTTTTATATAATATGGTTGGTGGCTACTATTTTTCTGTCTGCATTTATCTGTACTTGTCTTCATCTTTAGGTTGTGGCAAACGCAGTGGCAGCGCTGTCTGAGATAGCAGAGTCTCACCCCAACAGTAATCTACTGGACCTGAACCCTCAGACCATCAACAAGTTGCTGACAGCTTTAAATGAGTGTACAGAGTGGGGGCAGATATTCATTCTTGACTGCCTGGCCAATTACACACCTCGTGATGACCGCGAGTCCCAAAGGTAAGAGAAAGCGCCGCAATTTCATTACCACTGCATGTCAGTTAGCAAATAGTAAACCCTGTATAATCTTCTGCTCTTTCTCGTAATATCATCTGCTAGCATCTGTGAGCGTGTGACCCCACGGCTCTCCCATGCCAACTCTGCAGTGGTGTTGTCAGCAGTGAAAGTTTTAATGAAGTTCATGGAGATGCTGCCCAAAGACTTGGACTACTATGGCACCCTGCTGAAGAAGCTTGCCCCTCCACTGGTCACTCTCCTCTCTGCTGAGCCCGAGTTGCAATACGTGGCCCTCAGAAACATCAACCTTATTGTACAGAGACGGTAAATGTGGGGAGATGACCTGGGGAACTGTCTTTACTATTCTTTATACTTTGGAAATAGCAGGCCCTAATAAGAGCTGCATTTACTGCAGCACGGTACATTTAAGTTAGATTCCTTTTACTTTATTGTTTATTGTTGTGTTACAGTCTAAATCGATTGCAACAAATAAGAAATGTTGATGTTGATGTCCCTTTTCAGCCCAGAGATCCTGAAGCACGAGATGAAGGTTTTCTTTGTAAAGTACAATGACCCAATCTATGTCAAACTGGAGAAGCTGGACATCATGATTCGCTTAGCGTCTCAAGCCAACATTGCCCAGGTAACACCCCCACAGCTATAATACGTCATTGTGTTGGAAAAGTTGGAAATCCATTATTTTCAGGTGCTTTTAAGAAATATATTGTTCATAAGGTCATCTGAGTGACACTATATGCTTGGCTGTCTTGCTTTAGGTCCTGGCTGAGCTGAAGGAGTACGCCACTGAGGTGGATGTGGACTTTGTCCGTAAAGCGGTCAGAGCCATTGGCCGCTGTGCCATCAAAGTAGAGGTGGGTGGAGATGATGTCATACTGTGGCCAGATGTTTTGTTGATCAAATCCTTGTGCCATCTATGTAGTTCAACGATAAAGTATTTGTTTATATGATTGTTCATATTTACTGGTACTTGAACTCAATCGGATCACAACACTGTACATAATAAAAGGCCACCACTCAGGCACAGGTAGCTCTGTCATCATGACAGTGCTGTGTGTTAGTTCCTAAAACAAAATATACTATTGTTAGTTACGGTTTTCCATTTTGGAAAATCAAGATATTTTTCTCAATAGAACATATTTAAAAGGAACACAGGACTGTTTACTGTTGAAGCCTGGACCTGAGGGACTATTTAACCCTCTTAAGTTTTCATTTTAAAGTGAAAGACATCCTGAACAAAATTCCACTTTTTCTTTCTGATGACCCACAGTTGAAACTAGTTCCATATTGTGGCATATATTATACATACATTTTATATTCATTTGTCAATACTGTTTTTGATCTGCAGGCCTCTGACAGATTCTTTTTCTCACCATTCATTAGCAATCAGCAGAGCGCTGCGTGAGCACACTGCTGGACCTCATCCAAACCAAGGTCAACTATGTGGTGCAGGAGGCCATTGTGGTCATCAAGGACATCTTCCGCAAGTACCCCAACAAGTAGGTTCCCTCTTAGGCATCAGTGCGGTCATGTTCACATTCTTTGTTAACACTTAATTATCCAGATTTAGCCTTAGCAGTTGAGGAATTCAGAATGACGAGTCTGTGCTTTACTTTATGTATGATACATTCATCAGAACTGGGCACTTGTGGACGCAGATTTTGCTGTGAGGCTGCTGTTGAGTGTCTTTCGTCTTTAGTATCATATATAAGGCACAAACATTTCTCCTAGACATGACCTTACACCTTTTATCAAAGTTTATAGGCACACAGTTTATAGGCTGGCCATTCAAATTGATACAAATGTAGATGGAAGATGTTGTATGACCTGTTGCATGCTTTGCATTGTTGTCTGAGCTAAAGTATTTATTTACTCACACATACTGTTATGTGCAAGCAGACGCCCAGACTGTTCCACTTCACTGACCCTTTATTATTTTTTCTTGGTCTTTAAATGGGCTGAGTGAAAGCTCATTACACATGTAAAAAAATGTGTTTTCAGATTGGCATTTATCTCAAAGCATGCCAAAGAGCTTTCTGACAAGAAATTTGTCCTCAGTAACACAGAGAGTGTTTGTAGTGGACAGCACTTAACACCCTGCCTTGATTGCACCTCGTCAAAGGTCAGGCAGATTCAGCCAGAGTGTGACATTCTGCTGTGGATCCAACAGAGTGGATTCATGTGCCAGACAGAAACCTCTCCCACAGAGCAGTAGACCATCACTGTGGAGTCGTGAAGCTTCCAGCTCGGCATGGCTCAAGCCTTGAGCTGTATGAGTCACTACCCACTCAAACTTCTGCCTTTTCTATTAATTAGACATCAACGAAGTCTTTCTGCCTTGGTATATCTGGTAATAAAAGCATTATGCAAATGATATTTTATTATCAAGCATTTTATGCAGATCAGAAATACCTCAGCCACATGAATTCATCAACCAAACATTGGCTGACTGAGCATCTAGCAAGCGAAAGACCAACCCAGAGCTAAAAGGACAGTGAATATTGGATTTAAATTGGTCAGGCTGCCAGAACACATGACCCCAAAGTAATGCTAATGTTGCTCTGTGTCTGCTGGGTGTGAAAGTACGTAGTTCTTTGCTGCCATGTTTTATAAGGTGACATGTGGTGGCTGTTTATCTGTCAGCTCGTTTAGCTGTTTTTGGTTTTTTTTCTGTCCCATGAATAGATGAATGCAGTTTTAAGTAAATTATAGTACTTTGCTCTATGTGAGTGTTAATTTGTTTTGTCTCTCTTAATACATTTGCAACATTTGAGTGCATGTAATGTTGTTTTGTGTGACCGTTTCCAGGTATGAGAGTGTGATTGCCACTCTGTGCGAAAACCTGGACTCCCTGGATGAGCCGGAGGCACGTGCCGCCATGATCTGGATTGTGGGAGAATATGCTGAGCGCATTGACAACGCTGATGAGCTGCTAGAGAGCTTTTTGGAGGGTTTCCATGATGAAAGCACTCAGGTGTGTAGGAGAGTGCTGGGAGGTTGTTATTTAAAAGGTCCATTTTAATGGTAGTGGCACCAATAATTTGCAGTGAGTGGGAATGATGATAATGGGAACGCTTTTTACATCTGGCTCAGACACACATTTTGTAGAGAAGCCAGCCTTCACTCTGAAGAGTGTTCTGCCACAGTTTGTTGTGGGATTACATCAGGCTTTACTTGCTTAGACAGCTCCCCCTAGTAATAGATCGAATCCCATATTACTGCTTCAGAGAGGCTTTTCTGATTATATCAAGTGATTTTGTGGGTAGAAAGAAATGCTTTATGGATAAAATGTTCCCTTTTGTGCTGTTGTTTGGTAACGGCAGCTTAAACTAGTAGTTACTGTTTAGCAGGATGTGGCATCCATGGGAAACCAAAGCTCTGAGAAGTAAAAGGAGTTTGTTTATTTATTATGTGTTTACTGTGGTTTAACACAGGTCATTGTTAAAGGATCATCACTAAGATGCACCTTGCCACTGTATTACAGTATAGGCAAACTGTAATTACACTAGCTGCGTTTAAGTAGTATGTGAGCAGCTGTAACGTGCTGTATGTGTTCACTGTGTCCTCCAGGTGCAGCTGCAGCTACTGACGGCAATCGTCAAGTTGTTCCTGAAAAAGCCTACCGAGACCCAGGAGCTTGTGCAGCAGGTGTTAAGCCTAGCCACACAGGTGAGGGGGAAGAAAGCCACACATACATTTTATGTTCCTGCCATCATCTCTGTCTGTCTACAGATGTTTGACCGTGCTGTCTACAACTCTGAACTCGCTGTTCCTCCTCTACTTCTAGACATGCTTTTGATTGTAGCTCATATTTTTGTATCTTTTCCAAGGAGTTCTCCATTACTTAATCACTCTAGGGACACTGGAGAATTGTAATAGCAATATGGATCTGAGCCTTGCACTTCCCTCAGTAATGACTTCAGTGGTTTGAGCTTACTCTGCTGTTACACTAATTGTCTTTTAATGGTTTTAGGTAGTGAGATGATTTAAAAAATGAAAACGAACATTCTGTATACTATTAGCCAAAATTATATCAGTATCAGATATCATGTCAAAATATACCTAAATGAAGATCCGCCTATGTGTAGTATTATTCTAATAGATAGACAGATACAAAAATCTCCATCATTTATGTTCAAGAAGATGACAGAATATGAGAAACAACTCATTATGATGCAGTCTAATACAACACCACTGACGACTATGGCTTCAATAACGACTATGGAGTTGACTCAACGTCTCTCTGACACACTGTCAAAAAAAATCAACCTTATAAGCTTCACAAAGATGGAATTTATTACAGGGTTTGTGTACTGTGATTCTATAGATTTATCTGCAGCAATAAACTGGTAACTCTGTATGTGTTCAACAACAATGGATGAAACTGATGAACAAACAGAAACATTTAGTTCCTGCTCTTGGCAGAAAATGTGCCTCCATAACTTAAAAGAACCTTATAACAAAATATATTTTCTACTGCATACATAAATGTAGGTGTTTTTAAAAAAAAAGAAAAAAAACCGTATTTGATTTAGTTGAAACTTTCTACTTTTTCCATGGTATTAAAATGTACAGTTTCAGGTTGCCTCATATATAAGCCAAATCCTAGCTCTACAAGGCTGACTGAGTTTTTGATATCTTTGAATCGCTACTCAGTCTCTCAAATCACGGCCAAAACTGAAAAAAGTCTCATATTAAATATTTATTAAACATACTCCATGAATAATAATCCTTCCTCCTCATGCCTCCATCTCGTTGTGCAGGACTCTGACAACCCAGACCTCAGGGACCGCGGCTATATCTACTGGCGTCTGCTCTCCACAGACCCTGTGGCTGCTAAGGAGGTGGTTCTGGCTGAGAAGCCCCTGATCTCTGAGGAGACGGATCTGATTGAGCCCACACTGCTGGAGGAGCTCATCTGCCACATTGGTACTCTGGCCTCTGTCTACCACAAGCCTCCCAGTGCCTTTGTTGAGGGCAGCCGCGGTGTTCAGCACAAGAGACTCCCTGGCAGTGCTGGATCGTGAGTCATGCACTTTTTTTTTTTTTAAACACTGCAGGCAATGGGGCTTGTTTACTTAAGTGGACCTAGCTTCTTGACTCTGCTGTTATGTTTTCCTTCGAATCTGCTGAGCAACACACTTTCCAGCAGTGTGGAGTTGTGCGGCTGTTTTTCTTTGTTCCTTCCTGACTTTTCAATGCAACTCCTCACATCTACTTGCCTTTGTTCTCAGTGGACTAGATATATCAGCAGTTTAATGATAAATTAGGCTTACAGTGTGTTTGAAAATCACCAGGAATATCTAGTTTGCAAAATAGTAATCAAATAAATGACATAAAATGCATAACCTAAATTAATTATTTTTTCTTGTTTTATTTCTGCCAGTGGGGAGAGTGTTGAGAGCCCAGACACAAGTTCTGCTGCCGGAGTTTCTGAGGCGCCCACTGCTGTCATCCCATCTCAGGGAGACCTCCTGGGAGATCTGCTTAATCTGGACCTGACACCTCCTACCACCACCGGACCTACACCACCCCCCTCCTCTGGCATGCAGATGGGTGCTATGGACCTTCTTGGAGGAGGACTGGACAGCCTGGTAGGTCTTCTACACACCACGTTTGAGTGAAGCTGTCAGGCTCTGAAAGGCTTGTATAACTCATCTTAGTTGATTTCAGTAATAGACTTAATGTCAGTGGGACCTAGTGATGGTAATGTATTTTGTCTTTTTCTTCCTTTTGGTGCTTTTTCTTTTTATTTCTTTTGACCCCTGTGTGTTTTCCTTTCTTTGTTCAATGCTGCACCTGCAGATGGGGGATGAGTCTGAGCCGGTAACTACATGGAGGGAGAGGGCACAACATTTATAAACCATGTCAGGCCATGTTCGAGGATTCATTTAAACACTGCTCTTTTACTGTAGTCCTCATGCATCAGTCTGACATTTTCATTCATCATTGATCATCTTTAATTGTGGTGATATCTACAGTAAGCATGCTGTTAAAGAGTCCATCTCGTTTTCTTATCTCTGGGCTCTGCGATGTGTTTCATGTTTCAATCAGCCGCCCATTCCCCTACGGACGGACACTCCTCAGTCACCTCAGCTCCCTCATCAGTCCCCATCGCCCCCAGATTACAGCCCCACTGAGGTTGGTCCAGGGGACCACGCTGGACCAGTAAAGGCCAGCACCAGCCTAGAACCCCCTGTTGTCCCCAGTTGTACCACTGTGTCCTCTGAATAGTCCTCCTCAGCAGCCACCTGTGCCTGTTTGCACTTTGTATTACATTGTATGTTTCCCACCTCATTTAGGTGAGATTTTAGTAAATCTCGCCTATGTTTTTGTCTTCCATACACAGTAGTTTAGCTTTGTCACTGTGTGGAATCACTATATTTTTTTGCACCACCAGTTTTGTTCACTGTACCCCCAACCTTTTCATCACCACAATAGTCACATTTAGTGAGTAGCATTTGAACACAGCCTATTGGATTTCAGTAGCCACTCAGCTGTACTTGTGTGGACAGTAAAAGGTTGGTTACATAAGAGGAGAAATTCTCCCATACTGGTGTCTCCTTGCTGTTACTTGTTAATAGTGTTATCACGGAAATACATTTCTTAGACTCTCACACCCCTCCATCCATCCTCTTCAGACCCTCCAGAATATTATTTAATGTTGCACAAATAGATAACCTACAAAAATTGCTTTTTTTCCCCTCTGCAGCTCGGCGGAGACCTTGGAGGAAGTCCGGCTGTAAGTCATTTTGTCTGTTGGGTTTTGATTGCTCAATACAGGGTGCCATTGAACATGTTAGGGTGACATGTTGCTTTGTGACCCACAGATGGGGGCTGGTTTTGGTGCTCCTCCAGCTGTAATGCCAGCCTCTTTTAATGCCCCTGTTAGCGGTGGTCTGGATGACCTGTTTGATCTCGGAGGTGGAGTTGGTATGCCTATGGGAGCCTACAGCCCCCCTAAAACTGTGAGTCTTGATAAGCTGGGATGAAACGTACTGTAGAATGGTGTAACAGCAGTGGTGGGGTCCTTAATAAAATAACTGATCTTGTCTCTGTTTAGGTTTGGCTTCCAGCCATGAAGGCCAAGGGTCTGGAGATATCGGGCACTTTTGCCCGCCGTGCTGGGGTCATCCAAATGGAGATGACCCTCGGTAATAAAGCTATGAGTGTCATGACTGATTTTGCCATCCAGTTTAACAGAAACAGGTAAAACCACCTACTAAGCAATGTGCTGAGATTTCTGAAAATATTCACATTTTATGACACTCTTTCCTCTCTGTTCCTCTGTAGCTTTGGCCTCGCTCCGGCTGGTCCGCTTCAGATTCTCACTCCTCTCAACCCAAACCAGAGTATTGAAGTGGCTCTTCCTCTCAGTACTGTGGGACCTGTCATGAAGATGGAGCCTCTCAGCAACCTGCAGGTAACACCTTTTACAATATTCATTTCCCCTGAATTTTACGTGACTGTGCTAGAGTGGGCTAGTTTTCCATGAATCCTGACTCTGGACTGAATTTTTGAGCACCGCACTCGTCATGACAGTGATGCTATTTGTCAACAAGATGATTGTCAGATGTCAAGCACAGACTAGAAGCACAATGTTATGTATGCCAACTGTTTTCATTCAACACTGGCCATATCAGGACACTGATGCCTCAAGTTTACTGTCCAAACATGGCTTCCTACTGGGCCCAGCTTATATTGTAATGTAAGCGATGTTAGCAGACATGGCTGCATGTTAAGTTTTTCATAATTAAATAAAAACCTTAATCTGTCAAATTCCAAATTAAAGTTGTCGGTATTTCAACTTCTTCGTCATTTATCTTTATATATCCCAAGTTTACAGAACTAAAACATCAAAATGCTTTGTGCTTGAATGGACTTTAAATTTTGTAATGAAAACATGACCATGTGTCTTAACCGATTAGGAATACTGTTGAATTCCCATGTTGTGAATGAAACAGGATTAAAACATAAAACAGCCTTCAGAAGGGTTGTGATAAGTTGCAAATAAAAGGCACGGCAGAGGCTGTCCTGTTTTTGATCAGGGTGGTTCTTTTAACTGGGCAGAATGGTGGACCGGTGCTGTTTGCAGCTGAAGAGAGAAGATAAGAGTGTCGAGGTGGATGATAGAGGTGTGGGCGGTCATTAGCGGTCACACAGCACATGGCTCCTTTGTTTCTCCTGGCCTCAGTAGCCCTGCTAACCTTTCTACTCGGCTGCCTCTAGGCCCTGCTTTGATGGGTATTATTGTCTGTTTTGGCTATTTCTCAGATATTTCATTTTGAGAGGTTCTGCGTTGTTTTTGTCTTGATTGAAGATAATGTCCCAGAATATTATTTTGAGTACTACTGATGGGTGGCAGCAGGTTTTTTTCTATTGCTTGTCCACCGCCACAGTCAACAAAACCCTTTCATCACAAATCGGCACACTTTAAGATTTTTGTCACTGTAGGGCATTCTGCAAGGACACAGCAGTTAAATTTAATGACGTCACAGTGGTGACTCTTAACAGGTTTGCTTGTTACAGGAATGGACACAGTACACTTATTCAGTAGTAAAGAAATTCCAAAAAGCAGTCGAGTACAGTGGTTCCTCAATTGGTGAAGGCTGAATAAATGCGTTGGTATTTGGTATTTGGTTTGAAATGTTGAAAATGTCCATCACAATTTTCCACAGCCCGAGCTGATGAATTCAAATATCTTGTTTTGGCTGACACACAGTCCCAAACCCAGAGCTATTTAATTTACCACCATAGAAGTCTAAGGAAACAGGCACATATTCAAAAAGGAGATGCTGGGACCAAATTATGTTTAGCATTTTTCCTTATATTGTCTATTTAAGACAAATAATGCCTCTCAAAATGTGGACAATATTTCAGAAAGGGTATGAAGTCCCAGGTAGCAAGAGTATTGGGGAGAACAAAAACGTCTTTGTGCGTTAAAGAGAGGCCTCACAGGGTTTAGGAACTGCTAGTCTACTAGATTTACTCAGTACAGCACAAGACATGAAATAATACGTCAGAAATGTTATAATGCAGTAGCTTTTATAGATTTGGTGTCTGACTTCCACTTATACTTTGTAAACTAAAAGAGCTCTATTATAAACATTCAGAATGAACCTCCTTGTGCTACTGGCAGTCCTGCATTGCACCCAGCAATAAGACGCCCTAATGAATTATTCACGAGTCCTTCATCTGCTGTCCTCTGGCCAAACTCACTGTCGTTCTCTCAGCACTTCGTTGTTGAGCAGCCTGATCAATATCACAGGCTGCCGCTTGTTACTTCAGTTGCCTCCGTTATACCACGGTTGTTCTCGTGTTTCAGTATCTTGTACTTTTGCCACCAGGGCCCATAACTGTTAACGGTCCTGCCTTAGAAGCTTAGGCTAACAAACTGATTCTTTTTTTAAATATAGACCTGCTGTTAGGTGCTGTTTTTGTTTTCTCACTTGTCAGTCTTGTTTGTGTCTTATCTTTTATTTTTGGTATTTTATTTTTAACCACTGTCTGCTATTCTTATCTCCTTTTTATATTTTCATCTTTATTTCCATCCTCTTGTACAGCACTTTCTAATTTTTGACATATTTAGCTAGTAATGTTTGCTGATATTCTTTGGCAAATAGAAGTCTTGTGCTTACTGTGACACAGTATGATGGGAGGCCAGTAAAGAACATGGGTACAGTATTGCCTATGTGAGAGAGTGAGATTCCCAAAGGACTGTGGCCCTCTTGATCAGCAGACAGCACACATAAACCATCAATGCCCATCCTTGAAGGGCACTTGAAAAGTAATTACCCATACATTGCTTCTTGTTTCTCCTCCTGTCGTCCTCCTCTACCCCTTCCTCGGATGTAATCACTCTCGCAGGTGGCTGTTAAGAACAACATTGACGTGTTCTACTTCAGCTGCCAGTACCCCATCAGCATGCTGTTTGTAGAGGACGGCAAAATGGGTGAGTGTCTCTTGGCTCAATCTCTTAACTCAAAAGCTTGAAAACCCTGCTGACGTCAACGACACACACAGACGTCAGTCTTTCAGCATTAAGAGCAAGATGTTTGTGACGTAGAGGTGTGACTGTCCACCTGCCTGCTGTCGTTCACCTCTCGGGGCTGCACATTTGCGCCAAGATTGTACACCAGTGCCATTTTTGGGCCCGTGTGTGTGTATGTGTGTTGCTGTTTGATTTATTCGGTGTTGGCATTTCTCCCTGTGGAGCCTCCTGATGGGGCTAGCAGCAGGACAGCTGCCAGAGGCTGCGAGCTAATGCTCTGGAGCCGCAGCAGGAAACCTTGTTTCTAGTGTGCAATCAAACGACACACACGCTACTTTTTTCACTGCAGTGTGTACATTTACCTTTACCACAAATCTTATTGTTATTCTTATACTGTGTACATTTCAGTGTGTGCTCTGTCTTTGGACTCATCCAGTGATTGTGTCTCTTCATCCACAGAGCGACAGGTGTTCCTCGCCACATGGAAAGACATTCCTAATGACAATGAGTCCCAGTTTCAGATCAAAGACTGCCATCTCAGCTCAGGTGAGGAGGATGAAAATAAAACGGAGAGTGCACTACCCGAAGAACACCACGATATGCAGCCAATATCCTGCAGCTTCTTTATATGTGAAAGTAGCCCGACAGGGCAGTGGCGATCTCAAAATCACATCCTCGATAATGAAGCAAATTGTATTTGATGAGAACTCATCAGCTGCAGTTCTTATTTACGTGTGATAATTTAGTTTTACACAAGCGTGAGAGCAGCTGAACTGGAGAAGAATTCCTAATGACAGCTTAATGGAGATTTCCCCCCCAGATTAAATTTCTTCTTCATGAACAAAGAGAGAGGGTTTCGCATCCTACTGGGGCGCAGCAGCAAGACGGAGGCTGAGGAGAAAAGATGATTCCGAATTAGTGGCTGTATCTTTGCTGCACAGACAGCCTGGAGTGAAATCTTAGGGGATGATAGGGGGAAAAGAAATCCTGCACGGTCTGGTACATTTTATGACTGTTTAATGACTGAATACTAAAAATGAGCAGTAGCTTGTTCAAGTAGTTAAGACAGTGCAAGTTCAATTTAACAGTTACAATGTTGACTTTTTTTTAAATTTATGTTCCCCCAACAGATGCTGCTTCCAACAAACTGCAGGGTAGCAACGTCTTCACCATAGCCAAGCGTACAGTGGAGGGTCAAGACATGCTGTATCAGTCGATGAAACTCACCAATGGCATCTGGGTGCTGGCTGAGCTGAGGGTGCAGGCAGGAAACCCAAACTACACGGTGAGTACTGTACGAGTTGTATTAGCTGAATTCACGAGTTTGAGTCCTCACTGTTGCGCTGGCGCTGCTGTGTTAACTATTTACTATCAAAAGATGTAGCTAGCGAGAGACCCCTTGTACAGTATGTTGTCCAACTAACTATAGTGATAAATATTAGTATTAAGTGGAGTAAAGTTTGCCCACCAATAAAGAGAGATTTAACATGGCAACATGTTGTATGTACGCGCATGTATATACAAGTTGTTAACATAATTATACCTGTCACATAATCAGTAGCAACTTTTTCTGTTGTTGAAGTTGAACTTGACTTCACCTGTCATGGGGTAAAATGCCCAAATTGATCAGAACTGATATGTCTTAAGAATTTTACTGGAATTGGGGAGACGGTTTTGAAAGTGATTATTGCATCATAAAATGCAGGGGCACTGCTTAAACTGAGCGTTAATTTTCATTATTCCATTTCACCAGGATTTTTGTGTTAGTGAAAGTTTTTATCCAATGTTTACCTTGTTTACCTTTGCCATACTTTTGTTTCTCTTTTCTTTTGACTTGTATGTTGTTGTTTTTAAAGAAAGAGTTGGTACATCATGGCAGCATGTACATCTCTACATCATTCAGTGTTACAGGAGTAGGTAATATTATAAATATACTATATTTATAAAATAATATAAAATAAAATAGTTAAATACATGAAAACAAGTCCTCTTCTCAAGAGCTTATCTGTGCTTGAACTCTAATCAGGCACTTTGTCAATTTTTATACGGGTCCAAAAAATGTTCCATCTTCCCAACTACCTTTTTTTAATCCACTGTGCATAGACTGATGCTATCTCTACCATTGAATTTACTCAGTGTTCAGGCTGTATTCATACCCCCCATAATAACTGAAAACACACATTTTGATACCTTGCTATTGAATATCTGTCCCATAATAAACATAAATCAGGAATCAAAGGGATTATTGAACCGAACCATCCACCCAGGACTTTGATCAGGACTTTGATCCAGAATGGTCTCACTAATGTACACTCCCACATACAGTGTATGAAAGTAGAGCCTGACGTGTTGAATTAAGTCACTACGATGGAGTTAACAAAAATACTGTCATCACTGCACGTCATGGATGGAGACTAATGATATAGCAGAGGCTGATCTGAACAAGCAGAGACATGACAGAGATTGATGTGCAGTAATGTGTGCTGAAGGGGGCAGGCTGGTTGATTGGAGTGTGGCGCTAGTACTGGTGTGTGTGTGTGTGTTCTCCGTTGTGTTATTGCATGTCTCTGCTTTGTCAGCGTGCCACGATCTCCGCTCTTGATGGATTGTGTTTTGCTTAGAAATTCTGCATGAATAGTCCAGAACCGATGACCTTGGTGTGACTCCCAACATCAACCCCACCCCCACCCTCCTGCTCGTCACTCACTGTGCTTTCAGGTCATGTTTTTATTTATAAGGTGGCATTAACTGTCTTTTTGTCTTCTCCTGTCTAGACTAGTCATTTTGTCAGAAACCCAGCTCTCGCTCACACTAAACCCTCCTCAGTTTAGTACGTAAGCGTGTAGCCTAACATTAAAAATATGATTTAAGAAGTATTTCCCTGAGATGGAGTATTGAATTTATTGACTGAAATGAAAGCTGATTTTATTCTTGATTACTTGTAGAGCATTTATTGTATGTCATTTTTTTTCTGCTGGAGGCGGTGTGCATTTTTCATTTTCTCGCTCTTGATTAGTTACGTTTTTATTTCCCCTGTGCGTCCACTTGTGGTGTAACCTCAATAATTCAGGAGGTTTTTCTCGTCCACCGTCAACAGTTTCTGTTCTGTACTCCTCCAGTCATTTTGATTTCTCGTACATTTTTAAGTTCAAATTGTTCCTCAGTGGGGCTGGAGAGGCTCCCCTGCTTTCTGCAGATGGATCATAAATTGTTTAGTGAAGAGAAGACTAGACTTTCAAGTTATCTGTGCTGCATGTACAGTGCGTACTCTGATGCTCGTCTGTCTGAGCTGCTGGCTGCTACATGGTCCCTGCACTCTCTTGGCACGGCACATTAAAGCCAAGCTGCTAAAGCCTTTTGTCAGCAGCTATTTTTAGACCTGAAGAGACCCTGCCACCGCATATTTTTCGGGATTTTCATTGTGCTTCTGAAAACAAGATAAAAACAATTATAATTCATGGCCGTGAGTGGAGACGTACACTAGCATGTTCGATTTGTCTGCTGCTGCTGCTGCTTACCCATGCTGTTTTAAGGCTTTTCTGATATCTCAAAACTTGATTAGCTTCAGCTCTCCCACGATGCCTCACTACTTATAGCTGTGTCCCAAATACACACTCGGTGCTGATTCTAGCTGGGTTTGACTATGTAGTGCATTAGTGTAGTGGTGTTAATGGACACCATTACCCCACAGTGCCATGCACAGCGAGAATAGAGGAGCTCACAGATGGAAAATTAAATTATGGTGGACAGTAGTAAGACAGCTCAAGATCTACTGTTACATCTTTGAAAATCTGTTTAAACCTGGTTGATATGGTGAACTTGTTAGCAAGGAGTTTCTTATTTAGACATTTTTAGCAAGGTCTCTACCAACTCCAGAGGGAAATATCTTGAGTCTTTAGCTGCTAAATGCTCCACTTTGTTCACCAGCTAGTCGCTAACTGTGTCCGTCTGCTGTTTGGTGCTGAGCAGGTAGTTCAGTGGGGGTTTTTTTTTTTTTCACTGAAAACAGCTGCCTGCTGCAACCAAAAACAACGTTATTTATTTTATTTGTAAAGGGACCATGTACAATATTAAACATAAATGTTACCGTATGATGTATTATACCAGACTTATCTTAAAGATAATTTTCATCTGCACACCGTTGGCCCTTGGCAGGTCTATGAGAGTGAACCAACAGTAAAGTTGTGGGCCAGACAGCTAAACAATGAGCTAAAACTCGCTATATAGCTGAGGGGAGCTGCAGATTTGGGTGATAATTCTCTGTAGGTTATCACCCCTTTCACATTGTTCTCACATTATCATTTGATAAATTGTTATTATAAAAATATCAATTATCACTGCTTTAAGTTTCCAAATGTGAAATTGTCAGTAGCTCTAGACTTTCATCAGAGCTCATGTATACTTTATAGTTTTTATAGAGGAGAATTGGGGCACCGCTTATGTTTTTGACATGAAGCATGCCGTTCTCATCTGCCATCGCCTGTCCCCATGGCAACTATGTGACCACTGATGTTGGCTGATTTTGGGGGTTTTGGTTAAAGTGAGTTTCAACACAGAAATGGACACCAAAGTGCAGCCCTACACACAAATATATCTGCTGTCCCACTACACAAACATAGAGTTGCTGTTTTCTCACAAGTCTGCTTTTGGGTTAAAACTAGGAACATGTATACTGTGAGACTGTATATTAGAGTGTCTTCCTTCAAAGATTTTGCAATATAATTATACCATTGTATCTATCCCTTAATATATCAGAATTAGACCTTTAGTGGGTAGTGCTATGAATCAATGAGAAGGACTGCTGTGTGCTATTATTGGGTTTTTATATACTTTTGGCAACAATATGATGAAGTACCTTTATTTCTCAGGTATTAAATTAACTGGATTAACCAAAAACAGACACACCTGCCCGGTTATTTCATCCATAAAAATGGATTTTCTAGAAAATGTACTATATTCTTTGCTTTGTCCTGTTGTGGTGCTGCTGCATTGCTGCATCAGAGACCTGCAGTAGCTCCAGGTCCCCATTTATTCAGGTTTTTACAAAGACTCCTGCAGGGTTTTCAGGCTGGTCATCAGCGATATGAATCCACGTGTCTGTCTGTCATTGGAGGATTTAGGTTGAAAAGAAAAACCTACATATTTTGTAACTAAGTATTAAAAACACAGTTACGTAAACACATGGTTCGTTGTCTTGGGATGATGAAACAAAAATGGATAAAAATAAGAATTATACACCCTCCTTCATCATAACTGTAGCTTCCTGTTCCTTTCTGTGTCTGTTATTTCCATGCCTGCGTACCGCTGTTGCATTCCCCCATAGGTGAATGTGTGACAGTGAGTAACAACTGCTAAAATAATACTAATATTTTAGCAGCAAGCCTTAAGCTGAACACATGAATGCCGCAATCTTTTGCTCTCCTAATAGCAGGTCCTACAGTGGCTAGAGGATCTGCATTTCCTCACATCTCTTACCCCATGCTGACAGGAGAGCGGCCGCCTAAATGTTGCCAGCAGCAGCATGCATGCATTAGTAAAGAGCCCTGAGTGCGCAGAGGCAACACTTAAGGAGCTGTGCAGTATTACTGCCTTATTCCACTGCAGCTCCTCAACACACTCCACAACCTTTGTTTGGTCTGAGTATCCATTGAGTCGAGGACGGGCCTGGTGGGATATTCTCGTCAAACACTCACCAAATCTCTGGTGAATAACTGATCACTGCGGTTATAATAATGGTGCCTGTCTCAAAGAGGAAACATTACAGTGTTGTCTCAGTACTGGAATTTCAATCTTACACACTGTATGTTGAAAAATACTGATATTGGATCCCATTTTTAGAAGTACAGAGAAAAAAATTCTCCTTTTGAGGGTTTTAAAACAAACATCACTGAAAGCAGTACTTTCTAATTGTCATGAAATACTGCTGAGGAGGAATACTGAGTGTAACCCCATCTCTCTCTGCCAGCTCTCCACTGTCTGCTGTCTAATGAAGGACACACAGCGGCCGACAATACTTTTTTAAAATATCAAGGAAATAAAAGATGAATAACTCAAACCGAAATGCAGATTTTTAAAACTCAGCAGGACGTAGTATTCTTGGATTTAGTTTCCTATCTTTCTGCGCTGTTTGTATTTGTCACTCAAAATCAATCACGGAGGGTCAGACTCGCACTGTGACCCCCCCCCCCCAAACTATTTTCCAGTGGATCAAAAGTGATTCTGAGAAATGACAGTGATGAAAGAACAACGCTGAGTGAGAGGCAGAGCTGCTCCATGTGGACGGAGATTGTGTGTGTGTGTGTGTGTGTGTGTGTGTCTGTCTTTCTGTCAGGGCAAGAAAAATGCAGGTTGTTTACTTGACTTTTCCCACAGAGACATGTGGGTTATTAAGGCTTCCATTTGTCTTGGGAGAAAGCACAGCTGGTTTTGATTGTGCAGCAATTAACTACTCAAACATTTTGAAATATTCAGAATCGCTGCTTTTTGTATTTATTAATAAGTGTTTACTGCAACATCATGACAGAGTATCTGTCCTGATACAATTGTTCCAAAGCTCCAGCTGCCTTGTGTTTCCTGTAGAGAGTGTGTTTCTGGGTCTGAGGAAATAACATCTGCAGTATGATTGCTGATTGGGTAGGTGGGTGGGGGGGGGGACTCACTTTGTCAGGCTGTATCAAATCCTAAACCTGCTCCCAGCTGAGACGAACATCAAAGAGTGGAGAGGCTGCCTCTATTTCCTCTAGTGTGTTTATGTATCTATATTTCTGTCTCTACGTCTTTCTGTACTTCTGATGAAACGGAATTATGGAGAGTTTCAATCCAAAGCTTTTCTTTTTCTCATATGAAAAATAATGAATTTTGTCTCCTGAAAAAAAAGACCAGGAGACGTCTGCTTATTCTGCTTCTTCATCTCGGGTCTCATTTGTACCCGTAAGCTCGTGAAACTGAAGAAATATTAACAATGCTGCTTGCTGAAGACCTTGTAGGTCAAAACGTTTCATCATATTTTTGGGAGCTTGCAAAGTATTTGTCCTTTTCCTTTTTCCTTTGTTTCACGTTGTGCCATTTATATTAAAGACCAAAAATGAAGTTGCTACATCAGCTTAGCCTGTTATTACTCCATCTTACTGACACTAACTTTATTCTGCTTCACATTTCTCTTAATTTTGTAATTTGACTTGTCATTAAAACAACTACTGTATTCACATAAACGTACATGAGCAAATTCAGTATATTAGCTTCTTAGGTGTATCTTGTTACAGGTTTATGTGACTTGTTGCTGCCTGTGGTAACTTGCGTACTGTATGTCCCACAGCCTTGCATTTTAACAGACTAGCTTGTAAGTCAAGTCTTATCCAACCCTGCTCGACTCTTCTCTCCCTCAGGTCTCTCTGAAGTGCAGAGCTCCAGAGGTTTCCCAGTGTGTGTTCCAGAGCTACGAGGCGATACTGAAGAACTGAAAAACACCCCCCACATCGACCCAGCCGCTGCCCTCACAGACTCCTGGCACCATCTCCTGCTCTCCCTCACCTGAGCCACGGACCATTTTACAACCTCATGCAGTGCGGGAACCGCTTCCTGCTGTGTCGGGCCTGGAGGCTGCTCTCTGTATGTCATCCAGCCGTTTAATTAGGATGGTTTATAATGATTTTTGTCCCATTTTGACCCATAATAGTTCTTTTTGTTTTTTTTGTCCTAAGACTGCAGAAATTTCTAGTTCACTGTCTTGGTTATCATGTCCCCTCTTTATGTTTGTTAACACACACATTTCAGTTTCTTCCCTACCATCATGTGATGACCTTCACTCTTGTGGAGACAGGCGGCTGATGACTTGTAGTCCCGTGACTGTTCTCCGCATGAGGCTCTTTAATCATTATCTGGCCCCACTTCTCTGCAAATTAGAGTCTATTTTTAGCGTCTGCAATCAGCAGGTGAATCATCACTGTTGGCATATTTATTTGGGGTACTTTGAGTTTAAATGCGGCAGAAAAAGGCTTTAACTCTCCTCACCCCTCCTCCGCCTGTGTGAAGTGGAAGGTGGCTGTCTGGGCCTTAGAAGAGACACATAAATACTTACAAACTACATTATTGTTGTCTTTGTCATCTTATAGAGTTTTCTTTAGTGTCTGTGTTTAGCAGTGGGATCAGATCCTCTGCTGTCCCTGAAAGCAGAATGTCTGATGTATGCTGTGCGCATGGAAACTGTTTGTTGGTGCATGTTTCTTTAATTTTTACATCAATTTCTGGATATTTTATAGACTAGCAGCAGTTGTGCACTGCCTGCTCTCTTACTTAGCCATTCCATGGTTTAATTTGTGTTTGTAGTCTTGTTGGTGTACATGTGGCAAATTGGGAGAGAGCCTCAGGTGTTGAGGATTTTGTATTTGCTGCTTCCCCCTGCGTCGGTGACGTCCACTCGAGCTCTCTCTGCCACTTTGCTCTCTCTGTATCCTCAACGCAGCTTTTCGAGTACCATGGCCACCTGAGATGAAGGCTCAGGTGAGATAACTCTTACGTTGTCATGGTTTATAACACTTCTGAGTAATAAGTGTACATGTAGGTAGCACACTGTCTTAGCTGAAAGAAGGCTAGAACAACATCCAGTGTTCCTGCTTTACCTGCAGACTCGACTAGATAAATTGGATTCCTTTTCCCGAGTCGTTACACTGAAGCCCTTTTTATCAGCTCTACAGGATGTATGCACCTACGCTAACACCATGTAAAGATTACAACAGAGGTGGCTGTGTATTCTGAGTGTGTCTTTGTGTGCGGTGACGGCTGATTCATATGAAATGCTGTAAAAAACAAAAACAAATCAAATGTTTAATCGGATGCTTTTGATTGACAAGATTTTGTTCATTGTGTGTACATCATTTGAAAAAGAATTATTAAAAGTCTTGATAAATTCACATGTTCAGTCTATTTTTCAGTATTTAGACATTATGACAATGAAAACAGTGACAGTGAAAAGACAAATTTGTTTTGGTGGCACAGTCCGCCAAAGTCCCAGTGTCACGGGATGCAAAACGTTATCTCCGTTTTATTTGCTTGGCAAAGTTCACACTGCCAAAGTCCCTGGAAGCCAGCGTGCATTGTTTTCACACACCATACTTAACAATCATTGATGACCTTTGAGGCGTTCACGTCTCTTCTCATGGGCCGTGTTACAGACCAGTGCAGCCCTCACAGCTTTGCATACAAAGTCTCTGTGTTCTTCAACCTTGAGCCACGAGTGAAGTCTGAGGTTTCTCCACAGCCAAGTGCATCTTCAAGGCGGTGACTCTAAAGTGCGAGCTGCTTGGGAAAAGCTTGACCAGGATTTCAGCTGCATCACCTAATTGGGAAGACAAATGCCTCTTGTCTCAGATCTGTTCCTGTGTGAAGGTTAAAGGTCAGCTGTGTTCAAAGATGCAGACTTGCTGACCAGAAAGGAGTCAGAAGTCTCGTCTATTAATGATTGATCTATAATATCGATCCTATGTGATGAATACATTCCAATAGGGGGCGCCACTGCACTGCATGTTGGTAAAGGCTCAGTCCGTGTAAAGGAAACCGTTCTTGACTTCCAAGCCACTGTTAATACCAAGAAAGTGATCATTGCATCTCTACACAGAAAAATAGATTTACAATTGTGTAACATGGCCATAGCCAGGATTTAGAAAATAGAGGCCAAAAAGGCCCTACATTTTTTTTTATTTGGATTTTCATATTTTATTCAGCTTTTCAGTTGTGTAGTTTATTTCCCAACATGAAGGGCTAAATACTGTTTTATTTATTTGTTCACCTTAAAGGAATCATTTTCACAGTAACACTTGACGCACACCACCCCATATTTAGCATTTATAAGCAGTAATGCAGTAAAAGTCTTGCATTCAAAATCTTACCTTAAGTAGAAGTATGGAAGTATTAGTAGCAAAATGTATTTAAATTATCAAAAGTACTCATTAGGCAGCAGAATGAGTCTGTCAGTGTGATATTGTATTATTGGATTATTATTGTTAGGTATGCATTACTGTGTAAGCAGCATTTTATGTTGTAGCTGGTCCAAATTAAGATAATTTTAACAATGCTTTATACTAATGGTTAGTTTAACCTATGATGCATCATACATTAAAAACCTGAGTGCATATTTTGTTTGTAAAACACCTTGATCTTCAAAGTAAATATAGCTGTCAGATAAATGTAGTTGAGAGAAAAGTATAATATTTGCCTCTGAAATGTATAGAAGAGTAGAAGCATAAAGTAGCATAAAATGCATTAATGGCTTTATAAATAGTTAATGAGTCATTTACCAATGCTTTACAGATTGGTCTAAGCCTTTAATAAGAACAACTTTTGGGCTGTAAAGCATTTCTTTCTTCCTCCTGCAGCAGGACACTTTCTTTGTGTTTTAGAAAGTTCTTTAATTCATCAGGGAGACGCCTCCAGTAGACAGTTTGAGCTGCAGAGAATCTGGTCCAAAATCCGTTTATTATTCAATTATTAAAATTAAACTGCAGACTTTATGCACTGTTGCAAAAACTTTATTAATGTCTTACTTGCATTTGTAACTGCGGACCTGACAGCTTACAAAGTGAGAACCCAATCAGTGTTTATTCATTTAAAAAATTTAAATTATTAATTACCAACATTAATAACAGCATTATTACCAAACACAGAGAATAAATATACTAGGTCTGGATTCTATTGGGTCTTGGGGCCCTCCTGGTCCTCCCAATCCATTTACTGTAGCCTCAGGAACCAAACAGTGCTCCTACAGTTGAATACTGCCTGCCCTCATGTTTGCTTTGTGGCAGTTAGTTTGTGATAACATGACTAAACACAAATTTGAGGACTCAAGGGCCCTTACTATACGTTAGTTTATATTGTGCTTTATTGGTGGAAATTACCAAGTTATTGCAACTGATTAAAGTAGCACAAGTAAAGTAATTGCCACATATTGAATCTGTGGGCTTCAGGGTCCCTGAGTATTGGCGGCCCCTACATGGCAACTTTGCCTGGCTGGTAATCCAGCCTTGATAAACACCAACCATGGTGGTGTTATTAATAGCTTAGTAAACGTTTTATTAACCATTAATAAAGCCATTAGTTGCAACTTATAAACAGGCTCTTATTAGAAAGTGGTGTCGCATTGGAAAACTGCTCCGGTGACGAGGTTACAAGCTCATCTCCAGATATTCTGAGGGACCATAAAATGTCTAATGTTTATTCCTCAGACTTGTCACTGAGTGGAGTTGTGGCCATTGTGTCACTGCTGCCATCCAGCAGTGATTGATGGGACTCATCGCCCCTGTCCAATAAGTCGAGTCCCTCAGAGATATGATGTTCAGTCTTGCGCCGCTTCTCCATGACCCTCGCGCTGAGATGATGTATAGTGCGTGCAAGGCCTTCTCCTTTGCCATTTATGTGCGGCGTATGGGAACTCAAAGCCTTCACACGCCTTGCGCACGACATGATCCTATTGGATGAGCGGGGCAGGGGATATTGCAAGTGAGAGAGAGAGAGAGAGAGAGAGAGAGCCTTCACCAGCTCCTGCCTCTCCAACGGCAGACACACAATGCTCGTTAATAGGCTCCAGATGCCTTTACAGAAAACGCACGTCTGCAGGCTGTGTGGGTTGCCTCGTCTCTTTTAAATCAAATACACGTGAATCCACCTCTCTGTCGTCGACAAAAGAAGAAGGTAATGGGGCTGTATGCAATTTCAGAACACGTGGGAAGCTTATTTGCGAGGTTGGCGGCTGTGCGCCCGTTCTCCCTGTGATGGAGGAGCGCGGTGGTGGTGCATCGGTGGAAATGAGTGAGAGGTGCAGAGGAGATAATCAGTGAAGACACCGAGGGCTCCTGTGCGTTTGGACAAGGTCAGAGTCTAGCCTGGGCGAGATTATGTCCATGTGGAGACAACAAGGACGGACTTTTACGCTTCCTCTCCGGTGACGAGGTCGCCTGGGGATGTCCCCAGAAAACCAAGAGTTTCTCTCTCTGTGTTGGATTGCAGAGGCAGCGAAAATCCCTCCATCTGCATGATCATGGTTGAGCTTTGTTTTTGACAACCTCCGAGCTGCATGGCTCCTTTCTTTCCCCCCTCAGCCTGGAGATAAAGTTTCTTCGCTCTGCTCGACGGCTGGATGATTCGTTCGGCCATTGGTTCGTTTAATTGCACGCAGTTGAACCCGGTTAAGGTGATTTTAGAGGCTGCTGGTTAAAGGGGCAGCGGTGGATTGAATTCCATAAGAGCAGCAACAAAACAGCGGCGGCCAGCTGTGTCTCTGGACGGTCACATCTGTCGTTGTCGTCGTCGCTGTCCATGGTGCTGAACTCGTGCTCCAGGAATGGTGGAGACGCTGAGTATCGCAGTCATCGGTGCTCCCGGAGTGGGGAAAACTTCTATAATCCGCCAGTTCATCTATAACGATTTCTCGGAGGTGTACACGCCGACCAGGACCAGATATGTGTACAGACCCTCCGTCATACTGAACGGGATCATGTATGAGCTGAAGATTTTGGACGTCCCGCCAATCTCCTCCTTTCCATCAAGCTCCAGTCAGGTATAAAGTCTCTGTCTGAGGACGTAGATAGACGCCCTCCCAAAAGATTTAACTTTGTTAGAGGAGGATTTATACGAGCTCTGGTGATCCATTCTCAGATTGCCTGAAGCCACATCTCATTTATTAAACCTCTACTTCATTTTACAAGTGCCCTTCTGTTCGCAGCCAATGGCATTCCTCAAAGACCAAAACACCAATTTTATTTATTCTCCTATCACTATCAGATGTCCCTAGTCTACTAGTTGCTAAGGAGACCCGACTGACTTAAAGCCTTGGAGAGCTTCACTTTGACGTTGTAAACTCTCTCTCTCTCTCTCAACCCCCCCCCCCCCCCCCATGAGGAAGGAATGCCAGCTTGCATATTGTTGTTTATTAATCATAACATGTCTGCTACAGACTCCTAACTAAGAGCAGTGTTCACGTATATCCAGATGAGCTGATAGCACTATAATGCTGGCAGTGGTGGTTGGGTTGAATCTGGCTTGTATGCACAGAAAATGATAACAGGATTCTGCTGCAGGCATCACCACAGCAGCTGGTTAAACCCCCCGTTTAAAAATAGAACAGACTGCCCTTTTATTCATGACCACAGGTCATATGCCACGCCTCATTAGTTGGAGACACATCTGATTGCAGGATCATAGAAAAAAAAAAAGCACTGTGGCTCCAAATGCCCAAAGGTTTGGAGTCACTTTGCAAAGCAGATTTGTAGCTTTGTCTTCTTCCGTGCCAAAAATTGTGGATATTGAGGAATTATCTCAGGGTTTACTTGTAGTCTTTCATCCCTGGATGTTTTTCTTTTAAAAACAGGTTCACATTTGTTCATGTCTGTCTGGCTCATATGTACATTAAAAGCATTATTGGATGCTATAATTGTTTCTCTTGTCCTTAGCAGTCTTGAAGAGATCCCTTCCCAGATAAATTCCATTGTAAATGATTGGGGGCAAAATCCACAGTCCTTGTTCTGGGCAAATATGTATTTTAAAGTTCAGCCAAAGCCAATATGAGGCCTCAGTAGTGTGAGTTAGTCTTCTAAACTTACAGTTGTTTTAGTTTGAAATTCCCTCTTTGTGTTACTGTCCCAGCACCGCAGCTCAGCAATGAAACAGAAATGAAAAAATGAAAGAGGGAGTTTGGTACAAAAAAATGCTCTAACTTTGTCTGATATCTGTTTGATTTGATTAACTCAGATTGCTGAACCCTCACATTAACTCCAGCCGAACTTATACATTTTTACACAGAACGAGGACTGTGGATTTTGTCCTCCATCACTTACATTGAAATCGCTGAAAGAGGCTAGTATGAAAAGGAGGAACACTTACAGCAATAAAAACCTGTTTCAGTGTACTTATGTGCATGTGAGTATTGCTTTAAGACAGACTTGAAAAAATGAGATCCTATCTTTTAAGACAAAAAAGGCCTCTTCTCCTCACCAGTCAGAAAAGTAGGAAATGGATTTAGTGTGTGTGTCTCTGTATATGAGTGTGAAAGGTCCTTGAGAGTCCGTTGACTTGAGGTGTGTGTTTGACCCCCTGTCCATTGCAGCCTCGCTGGAGAGGCTGTGACGCTTTCAAGATCGAAATCTCCAAGGTCACCACACCTGACACTGCTGCTGCTGAGCATTTCCCTCCTTCTCTCCCCTTCGGTGTCACACATACAGCCCTCCCAAGAAGCAGCTGTGGTTATCTACACAGACGACGTGCCACTGAGAAAATGAGATCAGGCCAAGGAGGAGACAAAAAAAGAGCAGCTTGAACGAGAGGGCTCCCAAAGCGTTGGTTTACTGTGTGCTTAGAAACCCCGGCGTTAACACAGAAAACATCTGACAGGCAGGCTGAAAGGCCAGAGCGAACATCCTGTCAGCATGCTGCAGAATTACATGTAGCTGTTCTACTAGATTTAACATTTTGTTAGAGAGTGTTAAGAGGTCTGCAGAGTGCTTCATTGTTTCCTGCCCACAGAGACCCTCTGTAAAGACTGATTGAGTTTCTTCTTTCGTCTACTAAATGGTGCTTAACCCCCATTACGGAACAAGTTGGTAGGTGTGAGCAGAAACAGGAATAAGATGGGATGAGTCTGTCTCATGTGTGGGAGTGTGTCCCAAAGGTTGAGTCACACGAGAAAGCTTTTAAGCACACAGCGGCGTTCGTCATTTGATATCATGTTGTATCACATAGTGTGAGAATATTTCATGCTCATTTCAGAGTGAAGTGTAGTGAGAGGGAGCCTGTTTGGCAGGCCTTTTGTGGAAGGTATACAGGCAGAGAAACCCATTAGCCAAGTGCTGCCACAACATTTCTATCAGACAGATTTATTGTTACTCATTTGCTGAGGAACGACCCTGCGTGGCCTGCTGTACTTTTTCTTCTCCGCCCCTGTCATGTCCTGCTTGTTCTGAAGCCCGCTCTATTGCTTTGTCTGGTGACGTCCTCTATTCACAGCGAGAGCAGCGATGAGACACGGGGCTTTACTCACCGCCCTGCTCTGTATTTACCCCGTGGGCAGAGAAATGTAACCTGGGTCGGGGGAAGTGGACACAATGAGTGCACAAAGAAACCTGATTGAAATTGACTTGCAGTACACAGCAGATTGAATTAAAGCACAGTTCCCAGCTGGAATACTGCTGGGAATAAAAGACCAACAGAGGAGACGGTAGGAATTTGCTGCAGTCAATTAGAAAGGTTGCACAGAGTTTAATGGACACCGTCGAAGCAAGGGTTACCAAATGAGGTTTTATAATGTCCTCTGAAATTTGTGATGAATAAGCTGCAGAATGGAGTGAGTCAGTACGCCTCCATGCTTATGCAGTGTGGCAATTTCTCATCAGTTCAGATTATATTTGAAAGAAGAACAGTAATGTTCTGGCAGGCTCCTTGTGACCCCATTTTAACCACGTAGACAGCCATTTTTATTCTTTCCAGTGGTGGAGACAGGCAAGATTTCTTTTACCTTACTGTGAGGCTGTGATGGTGTAATGATTTGTTTGCTTTGCGTTATGCCTGTCTGTTGCTGATAGCATTGCGTTTAGAGAGCATCTGTCACAGTGTGTCAATAGGATGTGATGACAGATGGTTTTAAGCCTAACAGCGGATTTAGCAATGATTTTTCTTGTTCTTTTTTTTTTTTAGTTTTGTTCTTGCCATCGTGTATCTCCATGACTTCCGCCCACACGAAATGCTCCCTCTCCCTTTCCTGCTCTTTCTGGACATTTTTCTCAGTTATCTCTGTCGATACTGTCTGTGACAACAAGGTGGGAATTATTATACATTGTGTCACCGAAGTGGTAGAAATGTGATGTGTGCCTGCATGAGGTGAACAAACCATTTAAGCTTTTGCCTACATGGGTTGAAAGTTTTGGTGGTGTCTTTTAAACAAACAAACTACAATTACACTTAGACATCTTACTGTAAGTATTTGACATTTTCGGAAATATGCCTATTTACCGTCTTGCCGAGAGTTAGATGAGAAAATTGATTCCACTCTCGTGTCTGTACGCCAGGCTACCGCAGAGAGACGGCTAGCTTAGTTTAGCATTAAGACTCTCTCCAGAGGTTACAAAATCTGCCTAACAATACCTCGAAAGCTCATTAATTAACATTATTTTGTTTGTTTAATCTATACAAAAACTGAAGTGTACAAAAGAAAAGTTATCACTGCTCCAAGAAATAGACTGCGCACATAACCTTCTGAAAAACTACAAATGATCATTTTTACACTTTATGTGTCTGGATTAAACAAATGAGACATAACATGTCAATTAGTGAGCTGTAGAGGTGCTGGTAGGTGGATGTTTTACTTTTTTTTTTTTACCTTCGGACGAAGCCACGCTAGCTGTTTCCCCCTGTTTCCAGTCTTTATGCTATGCTAAGCTAACTGGCTGCTAGCTGTGGCTTCATATTGACCTTACACATATGAAAATGGTATCAATCTTCTCATCAAACTCAAGCGTACTTCCAAAAATTTCGCACTATTATAAAGTTGTTTCAACTTGTGTAAAATCCTTGCTTTAAAATCGACAATTCATGACTACATTTCCCAAGTTTAGCGGTAGTTTAACCAGAAACAGACCATCCTCTCCATATCATCTTGAACAAAGTTAATTAATCAAAAGGACAATAAAACCTACAGATTTTAATGGTTGCCTGGTGTAGGTCACCAATGAGTAATGGGCGTTTCATCCCCAGGGGATGTAATAGATTTTAATAGTCAGTGTGTGACATATCTCTAATTGCTCAACATCCTTCCCCCACCAGGGTACCCCGGCCTCCCTCCAGCGCTTGAGTATTGATCCATCACAACCCCTCATTTCAGTTAAGCTGCCTGCGTTAATATCAGGAGACATGACAGCTTTGTCATAGGCTGCTGAAAACTGACCACGGCCTGCGGTTGTCAGGGAAACATGTTCTGTTTGGCTCTTGAGGAGCGAAGGATGAGATGCTCTTTTTATTGTGCTAAGAAGACCGACTGGAGGATACAGACAGTGGCACCACACTTCACGTTCACGCTCCCACAAGCACACTCTCACATCCTGCAAGCACACACACAAATAAACATGCCCACACATGCATTTTAAATGTATTTGATTTCAGTTTATCAGCCGTGTGTCGCTGCGCTGCCTTGTCTTCCCGTCCCTTGTTCTTTACTTCTTTATTTTGCCTCTTGTTTGGGTTTGCAGGAGTAGTGTTGCTGTTTCTAGCCCCTCCTCCACATTTAAAAACAGGACTTGGATGACAAAGAGATATGAGATCAGAACACAAGCTGCTATTTTTAGCCCCACAGGGATGTGAGGCTGCAACTGAAGCCGCTGTGTGCATCTCACGTCGTCAATTGCCTCAATTATCAGGAAAGGGTGAGCTGTGATGATATGCTGTGTTATGATGGGGAATGTGTCTTGTTTGTTTGGCAAAAATAGGCAGTATTTTCCCAGGTGTTCGCCTGCCTGACACGACTTGGATTTAAATTGTATTGGACGCTCTACAGTAGAAGCGACAAGAAGAAATTACAGTAGAAGTCTGATTCACCCTGGAGACAGACAGAGAAAATAATCACATTTATGCCAGTTTTCACAACACAGCGCCCCCCTTTCTTCCTCTCCTTCTCTGCTTTCTCTTTCACTTCTGATGGCAGCGATCTTCGTGCCACATGTTTGTTTTCCGTGCCTGATCGGCCTCATTATCTCCCTGCTGATGTGTGAGGCTGTTTCTTCCTCACACTCACCTAGACACAAACCCACAAACGGCCTCTTCCAGACTGAATGAAGGCAAATTATTCCTCGCTGACACAGATGTATTAGCGTTATCATCATTAGAAGTTACACTGATCATCTCCTGCTCCCTTAGCCTGCCCTGTCACAATTATTACTTGATCTTATTTGTACAGATTGCCTGTACAGTGTGTTGATTTGAAAAACATATTTTCCTCCTCTCTTCTCCTCTCCCCATGCTTTCCCTTAGCTCTCCACTTCCCTTCTCCCATCCACCTTATAGACTTCTTCCCAGTCTAACAGTGTGGAATACAGGCATGCACACACACACACACACCAACATTATATCAACAACTAACATCACCTTTTTCTTTGACTAAACCTGCAGAGAGTTAGATAAGTATTCATTGTTTTGTTTTCCTTGTGTTGTCCTGTTAAAGTTCTGTCTTTGGTCTTGCAATAAAAATAAAATAAATAAATAAATGAAAAACACCTTGAGAGCAATGTAATTAGCTCTTGCAGGAGGTAGAAGGAATAAAGTAAACTCCACATGAAAAATGACTTCCATCAAAGCAATCATCATTGCAAACACTGCTGCAAAGAAGGGTCATATCAGCTTGATGCTAATTGGAAGAATAAAAATTAAAAGAGGTCTGATAATCAGCACTTTGATATCTGCGTTTTCAAAGCAACACGATGCAACAAACAGAACTCCAAAGAGGCCAAATCATCTGTGCCCGAGGTGCAGGTGCATCAGTCAAAAACACAAAGCCAAATGATTTACTAGATCAAGCAGGACAGCTTTGAAAATCATGACAACGTATGAAAAAATAAACCGCTTTAGCTGTGCTCACAAATACAATGCCACAGTCACAAGGTGAAACAAACCTACTTAGAGCTGATAAATGCTGGTAATTGAACTACTTCAAAGTTAAAGGAATAGGTCAACATTATTCGTTTTCTTGCTGATTAATTAGATGAGTGACTTCCTGGAGTCTGGTTGCCTGGCAACTTCATGGTGACGACAAGTCACTGCACCCGGCCAAGAAATAGTCTAGTCCATAACCCTTTCTAAAACCACAACTTGCTATTTTTAAGCTATTTCGTTTTTTTTTTTTTGCACAGATTAAACAAATGACATATAACATGTTAGTGAGCTTTAAAGTGAGCAGATTTTGTTGCCTTCGGACGAAGCCACGCTAGCTGTTTCCCCCTGCCTCCAGTCTTTATGCTAAGCTAAGCTAACCGGCTGCTGGCTCCAGCTTCATATTTAGTGTACAGATATGAGAGTGGTGTCCACCTTCTTATCTAACTCTCTGCAACAAAAGTGAATGAGCACATTTCCCAAAATGTCAAACTACTCCTTTAAGATCCTCCGTGATGAAATGATTATGCTCTTATGTTTAACCTCTTTATATCTGAAAAGGTGCTGCCATATAGTTTGTGCATTACAGCAGTTAGAACTGAACAAGTCATACGTTGTTGTTTCTCGTACAGAGTATAGTATCCATTGTTTGCCTGCGGAATTGAATTGAACTGAACTGCGCGCTGTTCCTGACAGTCTCAGTCTCCAGACCCTTCATTAGCAGTGTGCGTGCACCCCAGAGGATATGTTGACACCCTGTTTGCTCATCCCTTGATCCTTTTTTCACCTTTTTGACATTCTCTCAGGGCTGCATTTGTTTTCTCATTTCCCTCCCTCAGCAGATCTTTTCTTCCCACCCCCTGAAATTCCTCTGTTTTCCTCCCCCTCTTTTATCAGATCAAATGCTTATAAATTCATTGCATGCTGTTAGAGGCGGTGACGGAGGTGGTGGTGGGTTGGTGAGAGCTGTGGGAAACACAGTGTGAATAGAAGAATGGGTCACTGTGTTTCTATTGAAGCAACTGTACGGTGCAGATGTACCCACTTGTGCAATGTGTTTTAACTACAGTTTGAAACTCATTACCATCAAACAAATGTCGCTGTTTGACCTGCTGCATGTGCACCGCATCGCAAAGCTTAGCCAAGCTGCAAGAAAAGTTAAACAGAGGTATGTGCTCCTTTTTCTTCTCCTGACAGAAGGCGCCACATTTGCTTATCTCCTATAAGCTGTAACCTCTGTCATTGTCCTTGAGCATGAACTAGGACACAGTGCAGTGCTTATGACTTTGTCCCAGGCTGTGAGACTCCCAGAGCTATGCCAGCTCTAAGACTTCATTGAATCTGCCCTTTTTCACAGGGGCTAAGCAGCAGAGGCAGGCAAACTATGACTTTGAGCCAAAGTGCTTTAGAATAATTACAGAAACACATACCACATGCTGTTCAGAGCTGCTCTCTTAGTGCTTTATATGCTGGCGGGTGATGTGGGTCTATGAGGTTGTAGTTAGGCACAGCAGTGCTTTGAGCATGAATGTGTGTAACAAATCTAACGTCAACCTATCAAATAGTTGTCAAAAAGACATTTCACTCAAAACCACAAATGTCAACCTCATGGTGGCGCTACAGGAAAAGACAGGGGACACCAAAGTCATTAGGATACATCTTCTGGGAACCATGAGTGTCAGTCATGTTTGTGACAATCCATCAAGTAGATGTTGAGATATTTCACAGGATAAATAAAGATTTTGACTTGCCGGTGGCATTAGGTAAAAAGTCAGAGGATCACCAAAGTCTGTAGGATTCATCCTCTGGGCAACATGTACATCTGTACTAAATTTCATAGCAATCCATCCAATACTTGTTTGGATATTCTAGTCTGGACCAAAGTGGTGGACCAACAGAAAGACAGACATTAGAGCCATGTCGCTAGCATGGCTAAAGATTCTCTAGGTCATACTGTATATCTATTTGTGTGTATGTTTATGTTTTTCTCTCTCTGTGTCTGTTCTTTAGGAGTGGCTGGATTTGCGCTGCAGAGGCGTTCGCAATGCCAACGCCTACATCCTGGTGTACGACATCTGCTGCGTGGAGAGCTTTGAATACGTCAAGATGATCAGACAGCAGATAGTGGAGCACAGGTACAGTGTGGCCAACCGCACGCCTCCAGCTGGCCAGACAGTAACTGAACATACAACCACTGACATACAGCTTAACCCTCGGTGGTGACTTCTAATGAAATCACCATGTCACTCGTCTGGAGACAGCATGCAATTTCACAGCCCTGCCACAAAGCCGCACAATTACACGTTTGTGACAGTGATAGATTTGCTTGTGGTGATATCTTTTAATTCATCACACTCCTCCCTGCATCCTGACAGTTTAGTAATGACATTTGATTCTGGCATTTCTGCATGACAGCCGCCTGAGACGTCACTAGCAATTTAAACATCATTTTTAGGATATTTCTGCTTTTATTGGACAGAGTACAGGAGCAAAATACAGGCAGCTTGAGAATCAGAAGGAGATACAATAAAGGTCTTCTTGCTGGGTTTGAACCAGTACAAGAGCCAAAAGGACCCAACAACTGTGGAGAAAAAGACCAATGAGAAGGCATCACCTGCTCTATCATCCTCGCTGTTGGCATACCTGCATATATTTACATACTGAAAGGTGCAATGGGTGGCCTCATTTGTTCTGCTATGTTGTACATGTCCAAACTGCCACTGCATGGATCATCCCCACCTTCCTGAGGCTCCAAATGTGTTACCATGAATGTTTATGGCCCAAGATAGAAAACCATTATCACCAGCAGCTGGGGAAGGAAGGGTGAATGCAAGAGGGAAAAAAAACCAGAAGAAATGTGTAATCATATAGTCATAGGAAAAAAAATCTAAGGTCAGACTGGAGGAGGGAAGGAAAAAGCAGAGAAGGGACAGATACTGTATATTAACTGAAATCATGAATAATGAAGGCTGTTACAGCACAGGGTGGCTGTACTGTAGATGTCAGCTATATAGAATTAATGTGTTTATTTTACTTTACTTTAAAATATATGCTTAAAATACTCAGAAAGTTCTGCTGACAAAATCTGTTTAAAACCAGAATAACATTTCTTGCTACTGTATTTTTCTGAGCCCTCTAGCAATGAAGCCTACCTTTAGTTCAATGAAGACTATGACAGTTTTGGGTCTATCACTCCTGCATAGTTTCCCCCAATTTTCACACATAGATGCATGCACACACTCGCACACATACAGTACATCTCGTTCAAGGTCGAGCAGATATGCGAGGAGATATTTTTAAGTCTGTTATGTGAGCACAACCTGTGAAAAGGAGAAAAGTGAGATGATTACGGCAACGTTTTTTTCAACCCTACATCTTTAAGAACTTCGCCTCAGGGCTTGAAAATTGTACTGTACATTTCTCTCTCTCTCCCTCTCTCTGTGTCTTCCTCTCTGTCGAGCTATCTGTCCATCTGTCAAGGCAGACGTGCAAATATGCATAAGTATGCATGTCCTTGTCAGAAGATGAGGCACGATTTAACAAAAAGAAACCTTTATTCATTATAAGAGGGAGAGACAAATTATTAACGCAGCAGATTCAACAATTTATACCTCAGCTGACATTGAGCTGAGGAAGTCAGCAGATATCTTGTGCTTACACACATCACTGCTCCTTCAAGTTTCATAATATACCTGATATAATAGACCTCAGTGACTTCAACTTGACTATAGTTTTTAGAATGTTATTATTTTCATGGAAAACAATAATTAAAGCTTTCAGCTCTACTGACTTTGGCGCCCAACCAAGCCTGAGAAGTAAAAAATTAATCACATTGTAAGAAATCTGATTTATATAATCAGCCGTCTTTCCTTCATAGTATTTGCTCTACAGTCTAATCCAGGATTTCCTCTAGTAACTACTTTTTTTCTACATCGTTCTGTCCTTTTTAAGTAGAGCGTCAGACTGGATTTCCAAACCACCACCTGTCAGGTGTTTCTGGAAATGGGTTGACTTGACGACGTCCTCCTGGATGTTGATGTTTTTCATCAACACTGTAGGACTAAGAGGACAAACACATATCTAATTTATGCCTACCTCTGGCTTGCCATACATTTTCACACCACACTTCATAATGCTGTAAACCAGTCCCTGCAGAGTGTGGTGGGAGGCCCCTTGAGCCTGTGAGCTGTAATCCTCCAGTCCGCCCCCACACACCTCAGAAGGAAGGAAAAACTGCACACAGACATCTTGCACACACCCAGCCAGCCACTGTGACAAACACCAAGATGCTAACTGTGCTTTTTGAAATGAACCTTCTGTTTTTTTCTACCTCTCACATGCTCCTGCAGGGAAGGCAGCAGCAGCGAGGTGCCAATCCTGGTGGTGGGCAACAAGAGAGATCTGCAGCGGCAGCGCTTCATGCCTCGCAGGGCGGTGTCAGTCCTGGTGAAGAAGACCTGGAAGTGCGGTTACGTGGAGTGCTCTGCCAAGTTTAACTGGCACGTAGTCCTGCTCTTCAAAGAGCTGCTGGGCATCGCTGTGGCACGGGGGATGCGCCAGAACCACACCTCCATCCGTCTGCAGGGGGCACTACAGAGGAATCGCTGCACCATCATGTGACCCTGAGAGTTCCCTCCACCCATCAGGAGTGGAGCGGCAGCGGAGAAATGGACTTTTTATCTAAATGGCTGGAAAAATACCCTGTGGCCTCCTGCTTTACTGAGCTGATTTTTCATAATGAGGTTTATTAGACTCTTGCGCTGTAAAAGACACTAAAATTTCACACATGGTCATCCAACCACTTCCTAGTCAAATTCTGCCAAATGTGTAGATGCAAGGAAGGAGGTAGAAGAAAAGGAAGCAGGTGAAAAACAATACGACTACCATAACACATTTCTTTTTCCTCACATCACCTAGACACATTTGAGGCTGTGCTTCCCAAATTACACAGCAGCAGGTGTTATTGAGGGTTGTCTTGTGGCTGTAGTTGGGCATGACAGGATGGAGGTTTGTGAGACTCAAAACGGAGAGGCAGCAATATCATCGAGTCTTCCTTTTGAATTTGTCATATTCAGTAAGGTCAACAGCAGACACTCATACCAGACATATTTGGATTTCTTTGAGGGTGTGCGGTTGATGGTCGACAAGAATAATAGATTATCCTGAAATGTAGAGATAAGATTAGATGGTGTTTAATTTTAGATTCTGAGAAGCAGCCAGCAATTTTTTTTTCTTTCCCTGTCCCTGTTTCAAACTTGGCCTACGGTAAAGCTATTTGTTCAGACGAAGGGTGTTTTAAGGTTGTCTTGCAGCAGAAAATACTGCAGTCCCTATCATGATGTACTGTAGGGCTTTAATCTGCTCCCTCCCTTCACTCAGTGTCTGTTTCTGATGAATACATTAAATCCAGGGAACCGGGGACCTGCAGGAGGTTGCAGAGCCTGAAACAAGAACCCGTGCATGCAATGTGGAAGTTTCAGTGTGTGTGTGTGTGTGTGTGTGTGTGTGTGTGAGAGTGAGAGTGAGAGTGAGAGAGAGAGTGAGAGAGAGAGAGAGAGATAGAGGGAGATAGACACAGAGAGAGAGGCAGGTGTGATAGCTGACATTCAGGCAAGCAAAGGACAGACACAGCAAGATAAGAGACAGGTGTTGAAGCTTTGGATTAGGAAGGAGCAATAAAATCCCACAGGGATGTCCTGACTGACTATATATGTACCATCATATTATATTAAATATGCCTCACATACAATAGATGTAATCCAGTCATGCTCTGATATCCTGCAGAAATAAGGAAGCAGAGCTCAATGACTTCCACAAAACACCCCATGAGTGCATCACAGACACACAGGGAACCTTAATAAAGCTTTCATATCAGTATCTGAATAGTATCTAATTGGTAATGTTGTGAGATTAACAGTTGCTTTGTCATTTGATTAGGCCTAGCTAGGTAGTTTGTTACTACGTCTGCACTGAAAGTAAGCAGACCTATTGTATATAAGAGTGATGATTCATAGAGTAATTGACTTGCATGCTTTTGTTGGTAGAGCCAACGGGTCAGGGGTTTAATTGCACTGATGTGAAAATTTGATATTGTGTTTCATTTTTGTACTCCATGGTTTTCTGACACTGTAATGAGCAGCTGAGTGGAGTGAATGTGGTCGTTTTTCACTGGCATGTGAGAGCACAAGCTCATGTTTCTCTCCAAGATGTTGTGTTGAACCCTTCAATCAGGGCAGATGGCTGTGTGTAGTTTTTTTTTTTTAGTAAAAAAAATAAAAATAAATATGTAGCAGAGATACACTAGAAAGCAACTGTGTGTAGCATGAGTTCTCATCGGTTTGCGTGCTGCGCGTTTCCAAATAAAAAGGGCTACAGTTTTTTATCAGAAACGTTACTTGTATTTATTTTTACTGTGTTAGTACTGTGAATAATTTTTGTTATTTTTTTTTTTTTTTTCCTGACACATGATGAATTATTAAATGCATTTGAGAACAGCAACCTCACTCTGGTCTCTTTTCAATCCTGTGCAACAATTACGCCACATTAAGATCATTTTGACAACATTGCCACCTTGTGGTAAAGCCATGTTATCAGGAGCCAAATCAGATCAGGCGTCACACACTGAACCCCCTTCCAGTTATTGGGTTTTTGCTTAACATGAGTACTTGATTGAATTCAACAAAACTAGATTATCATCTGGTGATCTCCCCAGTGTATGATAATAAAGTGTGTGATAATAGTCAATATATAAACAAATGTATTAATTAATTGAGTAATTATCTCAGCACTGTCCATGGTGCTGTACTGCATGTGTAACATGAATGATGGTTGGCTGAAGGTGGTTCAAAACATGATGGTTCTTTGGATCATCCCCTCCCCCACTTTCCCTGCAGGTAACACGGCCACATCAACCTGTCATGGAGCCCAGGGGCAAGAGTTTATTGTTGGGCCATTATTATTACGGCCCTGTGCATTGTGCATGTATCCTGTCGCCTCCAAATTCCAGATTAAGTACACAAGTGTCAGTTTGTGGTAATTCTGATTAAACACAATATTATTATTATAAGCACAATATAAACTAAAATAATGAAGCTCTTAATATTGACATATGATCCCCTCTACAGGACAAAGCCTTAAGATTTAGTAATAATGCAGGGAACTACCAAAAAATCAACCAACAGGTGGGGCCCCAGGGGGTCCGGGGCCCCAAATGTGAAACAAGTGAAAGGGTGCCAGAAGCTTATCATTACTGTGCACTGTTATCAGTGAGTGTTTATGTGTGTATGTGCTTGTTGCTTATATTTAAGCGCCTCTCCTACACCTGTCTACTCACCTGACAAGTATCAGGTCTGAAATCAGCCGCCAAACCGCATGTCAAATGTTTAGATAACAAGATCACGTGGTGCACGTCTGAATCATAGACGTGAATTGATAGAGCGGCAATTTCCATTCAGATCCACACTTCATGAATGGCCCGGTCAGCGGCCGCTCCCTCCTAAAATTACTGCCATAAACTGTCTGGCGCTGTCGTCGTGGAAATCATTGTTGGTTTGGTGACAGCCTTATCAGAGTACATGGAGACCGTGTAAGGGATTCCCTTTCTATCCGGTCCAGCTCTGTGCTCCGAATCCTCTGCAGTCTGCATCAGCAAAGTGTCTCGGCATCACTTCTCGTCCTTCCTTCGGTGTCCATTCCGGCGTCATGTGAAAGGGGCTCACGGTGGTCTCTCTCGCCCTAGACCCGGACCCTCCTCCGTCGAGCTCAACTGTCAGTGCCGACGTCCTCCCTCGGGTAGTCCCGGTGGGGTAGTGTCCCTGCCTCCGCTGTCCCAGGTTTATCCTGCACCCTTCGGCGTGCGGCGGAGCGGAGGAGCGGAGGATGAGCGAGCAAGGGAAGGGCTCGGCATCTGCCTCTGCCGCGGCCCCGGCACCAGGATCGGATACTTACAAAGGCTGGCTTTTTAAATGGACCAACTATTTGAAAGGCTACCAGCGGCGATGGTTTGTCCTCAGCAACGGCCTGCTTTCATATTACAGGTAAATGTTTCAGACGCAGTGTGCAAGATTTCTCACAATAAACGCCAATTGGGCGCAACGCGACTCACATTTATGTGCCAGCGCACCGTTACAGCTGGCTGCCTCAGCTGGCTAGCAGCGGGCTAAAGCTAGCTGTCAAACGGACAGTCAGCCGTGTGTTTACTTCAGGCTGACGGCGACAAAAACGTAGACGTTTTCGTTTGACTGACTGTATGTTGCGGAGAGGCACTAACACAGACGGACATACACACAGCAGCAACAGAAGAAGGTTTACAACTCAATAAAGTGTCAGAAATGTAGCTACAGTAAGTACCGACGCTGGCTAGCAAACTAAGCTAGCCCGCTAGCCTCAGTCCTTGCGCTCACGACGGTTGAGGATCCAACCGTCCGTTCCTCACTGACACAAACGTGTAGTTTGCAAAGTCGACGTCCGAATATAATTCATTTTTATGTTAATGTCACTGTTTGAATTTTTTTTTTACATTTTTCTTTAATTCCTTATGAACGTCATATCATTTTGCGAAACGCCTTCACTCGTTTCATCAGCTGACGTTACTGAGCCGAGCTACTCGGCGTGATCACGGTAACGAGGCACGCTGCAAGAGACGGTCGCTTTCATTGTCATCCACTCTCATCACGCAGCTGCTGTCTGTGAGCTAACGGTAGCTATACAATAGCCCAACACCTGTGGCTCAGGTGCTTCTAGCAAAGGAGTCATGTTTCAACAGGTGTGTGTGTGCGTGCGTGTGTTTTCTGTGTAGAGGGACGACATGGAAACAATGAATGGAGCATAAAGCGTGCCAGGCTGGGTGACAAACATTTAGTCCCTCTGCCAGCACTTAACACATTCATTTAGCTTCAACACAGAAGAGTCCTGTATATTGTAAAGGTTCATGAAGGTCAGATTAGACTGTACTAAGTCATAAGAGCAAACTGAATAACTTGAGTTCAACATAAAGAGTGTTTAAACAAGGCTCGTTGATTGAATGGCTAAACCAAACAACTGTCCCCAACAACAACTTATTCACTGTCAGTCTAATGTTAATACAACCTTAGTAGCAGGTAAATGAACTGTCACATGGTGTAGAGGAAGTTCAGTCTTGACCTCGGGAACTGTAGCCTGTGTGTGTGTGACAAGATAGTCTCAACTTTAAGGTCCACTTTCTAGCATTTTCAGAGCTTAATTCGCTGATGAAGACGGTGAGATGCGGTTGAAAGCTCTGAAAAAGCTATAAGTGGACCTCTGAGTTGTGATTATTTTGTCACACAAGAGCTTTGTGCTTTTCATCGCTTTCCTTGCTTGGCTCTTGCATGTTTAACCAGCTTGCTTGCTACCACTTGACTGCTGTTGTCCACATTCAAATACTCTGCTGTATCGCCTTCTAGGTCACACTGCCCTTGGTGCACTAGGAAGGTTTTAGCAATTTAAACTTAATATTGATTGCCAAATTCATGAGTAGACCCAACATTGGGTATGAAGCAATTAATGATGCCACACCAGGAAGCCCTGAACCACCTATATATGTATATGCATGGTCCTCATAAAAGGAGAGATGGAGTATTTGTTGCAACAGTTGTTCACCCTGTCTGACCCAGTTTTCCTAATTAAATGGTTCACAGCGCAATAAAGGTGCACCCACCGGAGTTAACCTTCCTCTGCTAACAGTTACAGCCACTAGTCACTGTTTGTGAAAGCTGTGTGACTGTGAAGTTTAAATGCCTTCACAAATCAGAAATGATTAAAAAACACTTCGAATTTTTGGCTTAATGTGTTAATGCAAACTGTAATTGCTTGCGGCAATAAAAAAATAATTAATGTGACCCAACGCTGATCCCTCTAGGATAATTGTCTTTTCAAATATCATCTTTTACTGCGAGGTTAGAGTGCAAAATTGGCTATGAAGCAGGAAGGGATTCACAGCTTTGTTTAAATGCTCTTCTGCAGAGTGAATTCTGGTCAGTATGGGGGTTTGAGTCTGGGTCCTCTGACTGCAGGGTGACATTTTGACTCACAATGCTTCCCTGCAGCTCCAACAGTCATAAATGCAATCTTCAAAACTATGAATCTTCAGGTTGGATAGAGAACATTCTCTACAGATCGTGCTCACAGAAAAATAAACAAAACCACATTTGGAGCCCATTTCATCCCATGCTACAGCCACATCACCCTACTGCCACATTTTCTCAAGTAGCCTGCTTGTCTTTTGTTATTTGAAACAGAGGGAGGGTAGCCAAAACCCCACTCTTGCCTGTGCTCATGGTGAAAGGAAAGACGCATGTTGCCTCCCTCTATTAATAGTCCATTATGTTGTAAGGTGACTGCTGTCCCTAAAGTAAAGGTAGCCTGTCGACATCTGAGCACAGAAGCAGTGAAGCGCACGAGTTGTCCCCTCCACTGATGTCTTCCCGGCAGACCACATTGTGTGTGTCTGACTTCAGGCTTTGTGTGCCTCTGTCTGTGCACTGGCCGACTATCTGTACTTCTATTGTGAGTGACGTAAAAGGGAAACAGTCAGACAAATGTGACAACATGTTAATTAAAGTGTCTTCACTGTGTGTCAAGTGATAATTGTGTTGCATCTCAGATGTACACTTTCTGCAGAACATTGCATTTCTTCTCCTACAATTATGAGAAGAATACACAGAGAAATATGCGATTTGGAAATAGCCATAGTATAAGGCCACTTGCTATTTTAATAACATTTAAGTTTACAGATGCCGCTCTTACACTAATATTGCCAGTCATTTTTTGTCTTTGAAGTTGAAGCCTTGTAATAAACTTCTTTTGAGGATTTAATGACGTCAGTTTGGATAAGTGTATGACATGATTTGATGGATGGACATTTCATAATGGATTGAACTCCATCATAAGGGGATGCATTTTAAAGCCCAAGAGACTCTCGTCACATCAGATGTAGCCCAACATGCACTGATCAGGTGTTTGATTTTCAGTGTTCAATATTTGTTTGCCCTTTTTAAAAGGCCAGTTGATATTTAAATCAATAGTGACTGACTGCCAATTAGAGGTCTAGCCAATAACCCGAGGGATCGCTTTCATTCCCATGGCCTGCTGTTGTCAAAGCAAAGGCTTAGTTCTTTAACTTGTAGCTGAGAAGCCAAAGGGCAATGGAGGACCATAATCAGTGCTTTGACTCTGTGCACAGACCAACACACTCAGCACCTGCACCTGTTAAACTGTAATGACTTTTCTAGAGATTCAACTTTGCGCTTGTTATTGATTACTTTTGGCTCTGACACTGCAAGGCTGGCTGTCTTTTATTCCACATCAGCCTCGTCTGTTTTAGTTTAAATTAGATAGAGCCTCATTGTGCCATCCTCACCAGGACCATGTGACAAGATCTTTGCCCTCCCTCTCTCTCTGAACTTCTTTCAATTTAAATTTCTTAATTTACTTTCCCCCTCGGTTTTAATATTCTCAGTGCTGCTTTCTCACCTCTTAAAGTAAATCTGGCTTGGTTCTTTAGGGAAGATTACAGGGCATTAAAGCTTTGAGTGCTATTGGAGCTGCCATATCAGTGAATCCGGCCTTGTCTTTCATAATAGAGCAGGTCTGCCACGTTTCCTTCTCAGCTGCATGAGAGTAACTAGATAGTAAAGCAATTTAAGTGCTTAGTGGGGGTTCGGCACCATTGGCGTCCCTTTGGAGAGTCAGGTTATGGTGTTACTGCTGCTGGCGCACTCAGCTCCTGGGTGCAGGGAGGCGTGGAGGGACAGTGGTGAGCTAGCCAACCTTGGGCCCAGCTGGAGGGTAGAGCCTGGCCTGAACCCTGTTTACTAGCCTGGCACATCAGCAGAGTGACAGGAGCATGAGATGAGGTTGCTGTGATCTAATCTTGTTAATGGTCTCCTCGTTGGTCTTAGCACTAGGTTACAGTGTGAGTGTGTGTGTGTGTGTAAGTGTTTCTGTGTGCGTGCCTGTCCAGGTGGTCTTTGTGTTTTTATGTGAAGGTGAGAGCAGCAGAGTGACGTTTAAGAGAGCAGGGAGTCTGGCCACATTCTCACCATCTCATTGTTTCAGCCTTTCAGCAGGTCATATCACGCTGTCCATGTTGCAGTATCATTGCTTTGGTTTTCTTGTCTTATGTTTCCTTTCTGTCTTCAGCACAACATGTTCCCCAGCATTTCTCTGGCTGTCTCCCTCTATGTCTTGTGATATTTCATCCCCCAGGCACAACAAAACCTATCTACATTCTCATGCTCTGGGTACTGTGTCCTGTTTCCTCTGCCTGTCTGTGTGTATGTCTCCTCATGCTTATGGCCGCCTGTTCTGTGTTGTTCACTGGTTGTTGTTCTGTCATTACATGCTCCAGATCGGTGGATTTGTGTTTTATGAGGATGTGTGCACAGGGGACTGACAGGTAAAGCACTGCAATTCTCTCCTGGCTCAGCACTACATGCAGGACCCTCTCTCATGCCCTCAGCTGTCCCCACTCACCTTCGCCCCCTCCCCTTCTAGTGCCTTAATGCCCCTGTAGTCTTTATCTCTCTTTCCCAGCTTTTGTAGTTTCCCTGACTGTGTAATTTCATGGCCTTTGCATGGCCTCGCCTCCCCACAGGGCAGAAACGATCGGCGGGAATCTCATCTTACTCATCAGCAGCACATTCAGTTTGTTGACCCACTTACAGCCAGGACTCTGCAGCTGAGCTCGGCTTGGCAAGGCTCTGGAAACTGGGCTGTTCAGGATCCCTGCCCGCCCTCTCCACACAGCTTCACATGGCCCCAGTGCGGTCTTGTCTGCACAACTGATGTGCACCGAGCGCCAGCAGAAGAGCGGTACACTGAAGCGCTTGTTCTGGATTGGCATTATAACAAGACGTGACTTCAGGCAGTAGAAGCAGTGTTAGGGAAATCGCTGCCTGGCAGAACTTATAAATACACTTCAACCTCTGACTTAATAAGGCGGCAGCCACCATGTCAGTGTCAACTGAGACTGGAGCTGGTGTAGAGCTTAGAGCTGCTGAGAGGCAGCTGCTCGTGGCAGTGAGGGCTTGCTGAGGATGGATGAATGGATTTTAGCACCCACAGACAAATACAGATACATCCACATGATTGCATGGCTGCATGCTTCAAAGAGGCTGTGTCCAAGAGTATGCATGGGCAGTCACGTGACACTGAGGGTTGAGGATATGTTTGCCCACAGCATCTGATTTCACTGATTAGTTGTTGCTCTCTGGTTGAGGGTGTTAATCAGCAAAATCAGCTGTCTGTGAAGTGGAGTTAAGACCTGCATACGCTCAGCTTTCTGAGGGAAATGATGGTCTATCCCAGCAGCTTAGCTTGTTTAACTGTGACAGAATCACAGGCCGCCAGCTTTCCACCACAGAACTGTACGATGTTTCTCTTGTATTTTCTTTTTTTCAGTTAATAATATCAGTTGTAGTAACTCTGTTCTAACAAGGGCCTTATTTAAAAACTTGTCATGATGTAGAATAACTGTCTCATAATTATGCTACTTAATAAATCCCACAGTATTTTTCTGTTTTGGGTTAGGTACAACAGTATTAACATTTTTGCTGCACTTGTGTACACTGCCAGGCTATGCAGCCATTGTTTTATTGGATTTTTCTGGAAACATACAGCCTGTACATTTGGCTTAGACTTGCACAGTGCGCATACGTACAACACTCTCTTGCCTTTGCTCTTTGTTCTAATCTCTTGCTCTGCTGCTTTGGCTCTCTCCCCTGCTATCTCTGTCTTTTTTTTTTTACCAGCTCTCACACTCTGTTCTCTCTTTGTTCGCGCTGTTATTCATTGTTTGGTTTTGTTCACTACAGAGGCTCTGAGCCAGACAATGGCCTTGTTATCTAGACTACTGTGGCCCACTGAATGTGCAACAGTTGGTCTTAGTGGAGGCTACACAAAATGCCCACAATTCAACACACTCACAGCAGGGCAGGCAGGTCACGCCGAGTGAATTAGAAGTTCAAACTCTCCCATTTGTTTAAGATTAGCTAATGTAGGTTTAGGTTTCATGAATGTGCTACGGAGAAGGTGTGTGTTTTGTGAAATAACCCAGTACTTCCACTGCTGCTTGGCTTTTAAAGTGAATCCTTATGTAATCTGTGGCATTTCTCTGTCCCTCCTCGCATCCCTGCTTGTGCTTATTGGCCATAGGAATGTCAATTGTACTATCCTATCTGTAGTGATGACAAATGAGTTCTTAAACCAGTGTCTTCAGCTCTCTCTTGTGTCTGCTTGTCTTTCTCTCTCTCTGTCTTTCTCTGTCTCTTTTTCTGCCTGGTATTTCGTTGCAGGACGCAGGCAGAGATGGCCCATACGTGTCGTGGAACAATCAACTTGGCCACGGCGCACATCGACACAGAGGACGCCTGCAATATTGTCCTGAGCAGTGGCGGCCGCACTTACCACCTGAAGGCTAGCACAGAAGTGGAGCGGCAGAGATGGGTCACAGCACTAGAGTTGGCCAAAGCTAAAGCCATTCGTATGATGAACGATCAGTCTGGTAAGGGCAGCTGGAGCAAGCAGCTTCTTAAATGCAAAATTTAAGCTGCATGGCATGCTGTTTATAGTCTCTCAAGTGCAAGCTGTAAGAGCGTAACACACCCATGAGAAACTGATGCAAGGCATTAATGGTCAGACTTTAACCTTGATAAATAAAGGCTGGGCTGATACAGTCTAGGACAAACATACAAGAGTGTGTATTTACTTTGTTAGTTCAGTTATTAAGATCCCTGTAAGGTTAAAGGTGTGGTCAACGCTGGTTCAGCATGTTCAGATGGCCAAGCTAGGTATTTGGATAAACTTGATTTTCCAGTGTCCCCTGGCATTTGATATTCAGCACAAAGGTATTTCAGCTCAAGCCCTTAAATATAATTCGGATTCCAGTGTCAGCCAGGAGAGGGCAGCGCCATCTGCTCAGTCGAGTTGGAAAACAGACTGGAGTATGCTAATGGTACTGTGAAAACTAGGCTTCCATTCAGCCTCCTGACAACAGAACACTCTCCTTTCCAAGGGGACTAATTCTTCTATGGTTGTATTAGGTGTTGCAGGTCAAAGGCTGTGGGAAAAACCTGGGAGGACCGTTTTTCTTCACATTTCACCCTGGCATCATCCCAAAGCCTCTCGGCCCCAGTCTACAGAGACCGAGACAGGCTATATATTCCTCTGGCCTCCATTTGAAAGTCAGATCACTAAATATAGACTGGGAAAGAATGTGAGTGCTTTTTAGCTCTCCACTTCCAGTAAGCAGGAGATAAATGTTGGTATATTTGTATTTTGGAAAGGTTAGGCTATTGAACTACCCACATATTTGATGTGTGTTTTTATATATTGTCCCCTCTTAATTCATTGGCAGCTTTGTTTACCTAACCTATGTGTTGAACCTTGCACTTTACAAAGTGGAATATACAGAAATATAAAACATACACACCGATGTTTAATTTTACACTAGTGTTTCCTCCTGGGTCCATTCCAGGGTCCAGTGATTCAGTTTAAAAATGATAAAATGCAGGAATTAGATAGAAATGTCTTTTGTTTTTTAAGAAAAAATGTGCTGTATCTGTTTGAATTGTTGTGAAGTGAACAGCAGCCTTTCCTGATACAGTTTTGATGTCAGACAACCTGTTCTCAGATCAAATATGAAACGATGGCAATGACAAGCTGATGCTATGAAAATGAAGCAATTATCAAATGATCATCTTTTGGCCAGCTAGCCTTTGAGCGTCTGACTCAACGGTTTGTTTTTCATCCCATCATTTTTAGTTGACATTTAAATGCATGAAGGTTCACTGTTGCCTTCATTGCACATTGTAGATTTTAACACTGTCATTAAGAACCTCTTAAACTGTTTCTAAATACTTTGTTTAAAACACAAAACTGTAATCTCTACTAATATACTACTAAATGCTAAAATCAGTGCTATACTTTAGACTAAAAGTTATACTTTTAATTTATGAAGCAGTAAACTGTTTGTACTTTGTTTAAGCTTTGACTCGGTAACTGCTTTAAAGCTTAGAGAAAGAATACGTGTGTCTTTGTGTTTTTCTGACATGTCCTTTCACAGCTAATCTATCTGTGGGAGGAGGATTTAAGAGAATGTGAGAAAGGGGACACTGCGAGTCAGAAAATTAAGTATATGTTAATGCAACTGCTACTGAGTAATACTTCACTGCCACAGTGAATGGCTATATATGTTGTCAGTGCTTATCAAAATTTATAGGTTATTTTGCCATCAGGCTTTTTCAGAACATCTCATTCCTTGTCGATGGTGTTAGACAATCATAGATCAGTGACAAGGTGCCTACATTCATTAACCTGCCCTCTCCTTGCTGTCAGTGGAACAAAGGGCTCCTATCGATCATGGCTTGTTGTTTCATTACCATCTCTGATTGTGCTTTTATCTTTTTTTTTTAATCTTCTTTCTTTATCTTTTATTATTATTTTATTCTAAAAGAAGGTTTTAAAATCTAAAATCCACTAATACACAGTGAGACTTCAGTCTCAACTAGAATCTCAAGTCACTTTTTGTCTGTGAGCCAACTGACCTGAACTCAGAATAAATTACCTGAATTCCTCATTAGCACTGGTGTCACATCTGCAGCCTTTTCCATTTATAAGCCTTCTCTTGTAAATTGCCTGTCCTTCCATGAGTGCATCTTGTTCTAATTTAGGCTTAGATTGGATTTCTAACAGCTCACTGAAGCTGCTGCCTGCAGTCTGAGGTGTACGTTCAGCAGATGGCAGTGTTTCCCCTCACTTCAACATGACTTCTCTTCTTGGTTCGCCTGCCTTGTTTTTGCCACTGCTTGTGAAAGTGGGATTGCAGCCCGTTGAATCACTTGTTCCAGTGGTGGCTTGAATTTGCGAGCCTGACATGCACTGCTATTTAAATTTCACACAAGTGAAAATGTGCTTAGATGGTGAATTATTAGTGGAAACTGGGAAGGTTTAGTGGAAGTTGGTGGAAACATTGAGAAATTCATAGATGCTGGAACCAGCCATCTGATCAGTGGTTTCTCTGGGTCCGGCTGAGTTCGCACAGATACAGCTGAGGCAGCAGCTACAGACCCACAGTAGAGGCTCTCCTCTTGCACCTGACCCTGATGTTCCCAGCATGCAAGCTGATGTGTATCTTGAGTTTTCGAACAACAGTGCATAGTACTCTTGCTTTGTTTTATTTTTCTCTTATTATTTTCCTGTATCTTTCTCTTTGACTCTTTTATTTCACCTCCCAGCTGCCGTCCTCCCTTTACCTTAAAAGGTAGTGCTCTGTCCATGGTCCTGAAAGAGTGGGAATATCGAAGGGAATGATGTGAGGACAGATTATGACTGCCTCCTTAAACAAGCTTCATTTGTCATTTTCCACCCCTCCTTCTCTCTCCCTATCTCCTGACTGTCTCCCTGTTTTTTTCCCCTCTCCATTCGCTCCAGCGCTTGCTCTTCCTCTCTCTTCCAGTCACCCTCTCACTTGCTGTCTGGTTTTCCCGCCCCCTCCCTCTTTCTTTCTCTCTCTCCTCCTCTCTCTCAGTAAGCCATGTACTCTGCTTTTCATCAAGCGGGGTTTAGTCCTTCTGAATGGAACGACCCTCTGCTTTCTCCAACTCTTCACTCGGTTTTTTGTTTTTGTTTTTTTGTTTTGCTTAAAACATTGCTATTGTCCTGCAAAGTCTGGGGAAAAAACAGAAGTGGGATAAGGCACAGTTTCTCTCTTGTAAGTATGCTGCTTTTCTTTCATTTACGCTGTGCTCAGGAATGTGCGTGCGTGTTTGTGTGCATACATATGTATCTGGTTAAGATGATTTAATTCAGCTATGTATAAATGTTGTATCTTATACTAGACTATATTGGTGAATATTGGCTGATTTGTGGTGGATAAATCAAGGATACCTGTAATTTCCATTGTAAGACACTGAGGCTGTGTACAGTAGACATCTGTCCCAGAAATTACTGGAGCTCGTTTGGGAGACAAACTCTGCTGGAACACATTGTAGAATTAATAAAGAAGTAATTAAGTAACATGTAAAAACGTTTCTTCATTAACAGTGAATTTATGTAATTTATTGTTTTGCTCTTTTGTAGACATTTTCCCATTGTGAAAGGGATGCATATTTCTGGGCAGGGCAGGAGACTCAGGTTGTAGGACTGAGTGTATTTTGCATTTGTTTTATTTTATTTATAAGTCTACATGGCAATAAATTCAGACAGAAAAAGTCTGACAGAAAAACAATTGCATCCTTTCCACGAAATGGATGCGTCGGTATAAATTAATGACTCACAAAATGATTTTAATGATTTACTAATAAAGTGACAAATGTTATCTGGTGACAGATCTATGAAATAAAGTCTGTTGCACTCTCTCTAGCCTAGAAATATTTACACTTACTGGATTAATCTATATGGAGCCAAAAACTGTGTTTTAAACTGTGTTGTAAAGTTCTGTATTTTATCACCTGCTCTACTTTCTGAGCTCATGAAAAGATGTTATGAAATGACAGATGGCATGCCTGTCATCCTCATCAATTAGTTCTGCAGCGGCTGTGTATCGAATCGCTTGTCCTTGTTTGTCTTGGATGTAAAAGCGTGTGCCTGCAGAGGTCGATTTGCTAGATCAGCTCAGTCCCCAGTGACGAGGGAGAGGGAGACAAAGAGATCAGAGTCAGATTCAGTTTTGTAACATAACAAACATCACTGCCAGATGAAGCTCTTCACAGAGATCACAATCACTGTGTCTGTCCAAGTAGTCAGCCAACCAAAAATCATCCTCTGGGTGCTTTTCTGTCTCCTTTTTTGTTTTTCTCATGTTTTTTTCAGCCATATTTAACTTCTTTCTCCCTTTTCTGTCTCTTAAATCTGTTGTGAATTTAACAGCCAAGTGTCCCTCTGAAATCAAACCTTTGCTGTCTCATAATGGATTTTACCTCTCTGAACTCACACTCCATAAACTGCACATCCCCCCACACCACTGTTGGCCTTGCCGACATCAATTTTGGAGTTACATACCACTCGCCTCCTCTCCCACTGGTCTGACTTGCTCTTTGAAACTCCATTGTGTGTATGTTGTTGTTTTTCTTAGAGTGAAACTAATCAAATCTATTGTCCTCGTTCTGTTTCTACTGGACTTGCTGCCTGTGTTCTAACTTAAAGCTGCTTGGCATTTTCCCTCCTACGTCAACATTTTCACCTCCTCTCCCCCTCCGTCTTTTTCTTGTCATCCTCTGTCATTTTATTTTGAAACCACACAGGGCAAACAATGCCTTTTTAGCTATGTTGACTTGAGTGCTGTCTAGGCATGGCACTTCCCTCTTATCTTATCATGCTAAGACCAAACACACCGCAGTGGGTCTTCTGCTGAGGTTAAATCACAAGCCAGCACGTGTTGGTTTGCTATTCCTGCTATTAAGTGATTTGAAACGTTACGATGGATGTTTCGACCACAGCGCCCGTTCTCTGTGAAAGAGCAAACAACAAGCCAAGTCACCTTTTAAGCCTACAGGGAGTTAGTGTTTCATACTCAAATTCAAATATTTTTGGATGTTAAACACAAAACCTTTAAACTGTAGCAACATAAGTTCTGCAAGTCTTATTTACGAAAATGTGTATTGATTTAGTGATGTTTTAGTCATTTGATTGTTTTAGAGTTTTACTCTACTTTTAGTCAACAAAAATTAAAAACATTTTAGTCTAGTTTCTGTGAGTGAAATTTTAGATTGTATGGCTTTTTTTCACCATCTTTGATGTAGACAGTTACCATGGTTATAGGGGTTGTTCTCATCTATCGCAAGGTTAGCGGAAAAGGCATTGTTTGCCTGTTTATACTAGTCTGTAATGGTTCACACACACACACACACACACACACACACACACACACACACACACACACACACACACACACACACACACACACAACCTGTGCTGCTTGACAGTATGGCAGGAAGGCATCAGAACACTGGCAGCCAGCGACTCAGTGATGCCAAACAAGTATTCAAAAAGGATGATTAGATTAAATGATGTGTGATAGTTGTTTATTCTTTTTTTGGGGGGGCTGTGTGTGCGTGTGTGGGGGGGCACCTTTGGCATTTTTAGACCAGGGCTGATCGGACCAAAACTAGGAGAATATAATTGTAAATAACTGGAACTATCCTTTAAAGAGGCCACATGTCTGAGAACAGCATATTATAGTAAATCTGTTTTCCTTTCTGCTTGATTATGTACTGTGTGTGTGTGTGTGTGTGTGTGTGTGTGTGTGTGTGAGTCTAAGCTAGCTAATTAGGTTTGAATATTGTGCTTGTATTAGTCTCACCTTTTGTCTCTTACGCGGGTGTTTTTGTATTAGGCCGTTGTTTAATGGATCTATAAATAATGTTAATCATGACTCCACACAGTCAGTGGACAGTGCTATTGAAGTACTGCATTGTTACAGAATCCACACTACAGTACCATTGTGCTGTCTTTTGTTGTACTGGGATTTGTCTGCTCTGTATGGCTCCAGTGTGTCCAGTGACCTGCTGCATGCAGCATGAAACCTGAATTCATCATTAAGCTCACATTGTGTCCCAGTCGACACCCACATTTTCTCTCTGTCGCTCACTCTGTAGCTTTTCTGCTTTTTTCAGCAGCGAGGAGAAGTTGAGAACGCTGATACAGGCAGTTCATTAAAATATGAATTAGCTAAACGCTGTGCAAGGCGGTCATCTAGGACAATAGAGGTTCAGTATTCAGGTTCAGTTTTCCATTTTCCTCCTCTTTCATCCTCTTAGTGGATTTCTGTGTTGTGACACCTCATTTTCATTGGTCAGGTTTTGCTCTTTATTCCAACTTCTGCTCTTTTCCCCCACAGTCGGCTAAGAGTGTTTTTTTCCTACAGCACTGCAATCTGTCAGAGTGGGCTGGATATTGTTTTGTTGTTGTTGAGAGGCCACCACTGTTGGAAGCTCCATTCTTTGTGAACAATATTAGTTTAAACTTTCCATCTGGCATTTCATGCTAAGGGCTGTGAGAGATGAAAACAAAAATCATAACTGTTTTTACTGAAGTATTCCTTTCAGCCAAGCTTTTGGTTCAGCATCGGTAATGGGATTGAAAAACACCCTTCTTTTATGTCTCCCAGGCGGCTGGCATTGCCTGTATCTTTTTCTGTAACATTATCCATAATTGGGTGATTTATAAAAAACATTTTTATTTGCGGGCACAGGAATGCCACTGGAGTTTGTGACATGTTTGACTTGATGATGAAGAATGCAGGAGTGAAGGAGAAGATGCCACTCTGGTGGGTGAGGACAGGTGATGTGAAGCAGGTCTGTAGTTTATTCCGTTCATTCAGTTCACAAAATAATACTTGGTACATGGTTCAATACCATCACAATATTTTAAGTCTGAATAGACACAATGTTGACCCATCCATTATGCATTTCTGACTTTTTGAACACTTTGGCATTACATATCTTTCCGTTATTATGTTTTTAAGACATAATCTCATAATCATTCTCTAGGTTATATGGTTAAAACACTAAACAAACAAATAAACAACTGTACTTTTTCAGGTTATATGTAAGACATTTACAGTCAAGGCAGCGTGTATGTAATCCAATAGGATAACAGTTTCTATGATAGGAGTGTTAATTTAAGCAGCTTTTGGAGCATCTGTATTTGCATATGAATGAGCACAATATTTTGAACTACCATTACTTCTACATGCTTCAAGACACGTGCAGGGATATTTTTGAGCCCTCAAACATCAAAATTGTAAAGGCACAACTCACAGAGGTACTTTCAGTGCCAACACCAACAGCTGCCATGCAAAGATGCTACCTGGACTTGAGTTTATTTGTCAGTGATGACTAAGTGCGCGCAGGGCTGGATGATTCATTGCCCCAGCGTATTGAAAGTCAGCTGTAATTTCACTCTGCTGCGTGGGGCATTGATGTGACGTGTCTGTTTTTGAGTACTAAATCATCAAGTTGATGCATGGTTTCTCTACTATGAGCCAGTGCAGGCGGACACAGGAAGCAATTACTCTTAACTCTTTCATTTGTGGTTAATTAAAGATCTTCTACCTCCTTTGGATAAGCAGGTTATTAGCGCCACAGGAGGAGCATCAGTCCATTAGGAGCCCTCAGTTTCAGGCTTGTATTTCACTGCAGTCGATTTTAGTCTTTCTGGTTCTTCCATGCAAGTTGTCTTCTGTTGCCTCAGTGACAGTGAGACAGCACAGTGTCTGGCATAATGTGGTCTTTTGGCATGGATCAATGGCATTAATATGGCTACTGCTGCTGGAACTGACACAGCCTTATGTTTTAAATGGTCTCAAACTTAGAATATCACTTCTAAAATGTCATTTTCCTGTTCAAATTAGTTCCTTCCCACGATGAAACAGTCTTTTTGAACTGGTTTTAATGAGCTCAGTGCTTGTGCATTCAGGCTGTGGTGAGCGTTTGGGTTCCTGGATCTTAATGCAGTAATTGGCTTAATGAGACTGTAACTCGTGCTCTTTAAACACCCTCTTTCTCTTCAGTTTGTCTTTGAGGTGGTTCGGCCATCAACTGTCTCTCCTCCAGTAAATAAACAGGGAAATGTGGGGTTGAATTTCTGCTTAACTTTGGGGTTTCAAAAAGAATATCATGTGATGTTTGGAGCAACTTAGATTTCACTCCTTAGAGTCCAGAGCATTTTTTAAACTTGATCCCTAGACTGGAGTCATCTATATTTGGAAATTAGGATGCAGTGTTTGTTCTAATTTTTCAACTTCTGGAATGGAAATGGCGTAAAAATAATTTAGATGTAATTTCTGTTTCTCTATACACATGTATGTTGTACTGTAAGTAAGTGTTGGTACCTGAAAGCACTGTATATGTACTGTATAATTGCATGTTACTTAATAATTACCACATTTAGTAGTAGCACAACATGGGATTCAACAGTACCTTCAACAGTGACTTTATTTATATCTAATAATAATAATGAACATTATTTATATAGCATTTTTCATACACAAAATGCAGCTAAAAGTGCTTTACATTAAGAGTAATGACTGAAAACCAAATAGAAGAAAGAACAGACTGTGAAATGTACCCAAAAAGATGATGTATGTTAAAGGGCGTTGAAAACATGAGCAGATACGTCACACAAAGCCTGCCGTTTGCACCAGTCACTTTCAGCTCTTTTTGCATGGTTAAACTTAACTGTACTGAAGAAAAGAAATGATGAAGGTCAAGTATGAAATTAATTGTGGTTTCATGCTACAGCGGCCCCTCGAACATGCCCCGGGACATTTAGGGGATGTTATTTATTTACAGTCCAACAATCTTTCCCTGTCAGCACTTCCCTCACCTCACTTACAGTCCACATCAGCCCTCCCCTGTTACCTGTTTCTGCTGTCGTCAGATATTTCACCGAATCACTGCAACACGGATATTACAGTAGACAAGCTTCGTGTGATACTGCAGCAGTGTTTTCAATCAAGGGAGGAACTCAGTATACTGTTGGCCTAATTCGCACAGCTGTTTCTGGGAATTTTATCCATGCTGTTAACATGGAAGAAGGAATCGGTGTTGCATAATGAAACAATCACAGCCTGTATGCTTTTCTTGAAGTCATGGCCCAGAGATATTCATAGCATTACTGATGCATGTAAGCTGTTCTGTGTTCTGTGTAAAGATTGATGTGTGGTTAGAGAGAGGCTGCCTTCCTTTACCTAATCACACATTTATGTGTGATGTTGCATCCAAGCTGAAGGGTGTCCTGGCCAACTAAAATACACTGCTTATTATCAATGACAGAGTGTGTACTCTGAACGATAGCAATGGCATTAACATCATTTAAAACTATCCCCCGCAGGCCATGTTTACAAAGCTAAGTATTTCATTACTAGGGGTAATTAAAACCAAAGCTAGGCACTTTGATAACAGCCATGGTCAGAAACATATTCAAACACACTTAACAGAGATCTCTTACAACGAGGTCTGGGTAGGTAGGTCTGAACAATATAATCTGAAACGATTTAAAACAATACCATTTTTTAAATAAAATTAAAAACAATAAACTGTCACATTTATGTCAATGACAATAAATGCAACTATAAGTATTATTTTAATACCTTACTACATTTCCTTTCTTGTGCTGGCTTACTTTGTATATGTTCGTCTGGATTAATTACGGTAAAACCAGTTAAAGATTTTGGACTTCTAGAGTTTGAGCTGATTGGTTGGTTGGTTGGACGTACAATTAGATGTCATTGGTTGTTGTAGCTATTCTCAGTATTTACTTATATGGGACTCAGACTATTTATTTACTGAAAACTAAAATGAAAGTTTATTTAGATTTGCAACAGGTTCACAATGCTAGTTATTTGATACATTGGGTTTATCGTCCAGCCTTAGGTCTGGGTGATATGCTTCAAATTGTTATCATGATAATATTATTAATATTTTTAGAGATCGATACATCACAATAACATACAATCACATACATTATAAAATAATCTTGTTAATATAATCTTGTAATATTGTTGTGTGTTACATGAGACCAAACTCTTCATAGTACATGTGTAAAATAAAAAGTTCAATAACTAACTTTGATATATTTTATTATAGCTTGCTCCGAATTATTAATTTGACTAGAAGAAATTTGTGACACAATAACAGGATCTGTTCATACTGTACATCATGATATGATTCCTCTGCAAGTAAATAAACAATATATTGAATAATTATTGGCCAGCCCTACCGAGAAACGTTGTAACATGTATTTTTACAGAAGCCCACATTTAACTCTAGGGGAGCAGAATTAGTTCAGGTGGCCAAGGTGACCTTGAGTTACAGTACAGTGTGATATGTACACTGGCAGTAATACTGAAGCGATAACCTTCACCCGCTTTGAAAAGGGGGGCAGTGAGGCTTGTTATTGCAGCCCGGGGCTAACTACAGTATGATTGTGTGTTGTACTGGTAGTGACACTGACCTCTCAGTGGGAGGTCAGTTTTGAAGTGGTCCATCAGCCATGATGATGAGCATTATAAAGAGATTCTGACAGAGGAGGGACACATCAATCAGTAGGAGAGGAAATGGACATTTTATTGAAGGATGTTGTATTTGACCTTTCGCCCTTGGTCTAGTGGCACCACTCTGAGTTAATATGTCGTAACTTAATCTGAAATCTTTCCAGCCCTCATGTCTCATCATACATAAGCTCCTCGTGGTGTCATTTTCGAAGCAACATAGCCTTTACTTAATACCATCTCTGCCATTTAGCTTTCCTGAAATAGTTGACTTTTTCTGTCAAGCTACAACAGCAGCAGACGGGGGGGAGCAGAGAGGAAGCAATGCATTCTGGTCATAGTTGTGTAGATGACTGCTGGCTGCCGAGTCCTATCTCTTCACTGCTTCACTCACTCCCTCCCTCCCTCCCGCCCTCCCTCCCGCTCCAATCTGCACCGCACCGAGAGAAGCATGTGGAGGAGAATTGTAAATGTGCCGAGCTTTTGTGAATATGTGTGTCCTGAGTGCGTGTGTGTTTCCGGAAGAAAGGGAAGCAATGCAGGAGAGGACATAGGAATTACCAGAGGGAGCACCTGCATCGCTCCCCTGTCTGTGTACTGTATGTATGTGTGTGAGTGTTCATGTATGTGTGTGCACGCTGCAATGCTGAACAGGGCAAGTTGCTGCCTCAGCCCCCCCCTCGCTGGTATTATGTAGTGGCCCGGGGCAGCATTGCGTCTCAGGGAGCGTGGAGTGGGATCAGGCCTGCAGAGAGTGGGATGAAGGGCCGGAGCTGCTGGGAGCTGGGGACGGTCCGCTCCCTCTGCAACTCGGGCTGCCTGAGTAAACTCAACCAGGGTCAGTACAGCTATGGCTAAAGCTATAACACAGGAGCACGGAGCTGTCACACTCCTCTCCATCTGTCCAACGACAAAACCTTCCTCATCCTCCATCTCCTCCTTATCGTATGTCTGTCTGAGAGATAGCTGTCATTCCTCTATCCATCTTCCTCTCTTTGGCATCTGTCATCTTGTCGCCATGGATGCTCACATTTCTGCAGCCTCCCTCAGCAATGCAGCGCCTCATGCTGTAAAAAGAGCAGCCTGTCCTCTCCCCTGCACTCCTTACTGCATGCAGTCTCCTTCCCTCTTTCCCTTCTTTCATGCTCTTGCTCAGACTCATTTCCTCTCTTTTCTTTGCGCCTGCTCCACCTCACATTTGCATATGGATGAGTCGGAGCCTGCCAGGCCTATACGTGTTGTGCTGGCAACGTGCATCTGTGTTCGCATATTATGTGTAAAGAGTTCATTGCATCATCAGAAACTGTAAAATGCGACGTGCTGATTGTCACAGGGTCCTAGAACCTGTCCCTCAGAGCAAATGTGACAACAGGACATTTCATATCATGTAGTAGGGTAGTGAGGACAGTAACTAACGACTACAGATTAATAGGATTTCTGCACTGTCCACTCATAAGCAGTACTAGCCTGCATAACATGTTGTCCAAATAAACGCTTTTGCACAGAACAAATCAATATTCTATTACTGCTCATGGCAGATTAATAGCGTCCTATACAGCGTTCTTCATGGTGTGTTTACAGTATATGGAGGAACAATGAAGAAATGTGTAAGCTATCACATTTTCCCCTCGCTGTCTCATCCTATTCTATCTTTCCACCTCTCTCACTTCATCTATGGTTTTCTTGCCTATGGCAGAGTTGGACAGTGTTGAGTTGAACAGCTGTGCTCTTAAGCCCCTGGCTCTCTGTCTCCTCACTTTGCCTGTTTGTTCACTGAAATGAGTTTGGCATAGGTGATATAGGCCATGTTGTTTTAAGACTTTTCATAGAAGGCTTCTGCACACTCTCCTCAATATGAATGTTGGGATGTGATTAAGTTGCACAAAGAAACGAGTGAGTCAGAACCAACGCATCGCTCTCTGAGCTCTGAGTGTATGAACACTTGAGTTTACTGGTGTTGCCCATATCTTGCACAGCCTCAAAAGAGATACCTTGTGTGAGTTTGACATATTGAAATTTGGAACATTGATACAGAAAATACATTTGACATGCTACATATGGTGATTTAAGACTTTTTAATACAACTTGTGAGTTTGGGACATTGATGTTTGATACATGTTTATACAAAAAGTAGCTCAATCAGCTGGTTTGAATTGGAGTGTTTTATTATGATATGTGAATAAATGTAATTGGTAATATAAGACATGAGTAGCTCTCTGCCACTTTCTTTTTGTCAAATTGGCTCCTACATTAAAACCCCCGTTTTAAAACAACATTTAAATACTCACCAAGGTTCTGGCTTTATTCTAGATCCACTTATTCATAGTGTCCATAAACAACTAGTTAATTTACCTGTTTGTACGACTAACAAATAAATTAACTAGTAAAGATAAACTCTAAACTAAACAAACATGGATATAACTATATGAGTGTAAATCAGAGCCCACTCTCCTCACCATGCAACTAAATCAAAATACAGACCAGTTCTTGGTAGAACATAGTTTCATGTAAATTACCGTTCAGAGACAATGGTTAAACGGTGGCTCGGGGCCAGTAGAAACCACTTTAGCTCAGTAAATTTGAGAGCTCATTGTTCCAACTGGGCCACTGCTTAAAAAAGTAACAAATAAAACAGCCTGAATAATAAGATGCCGTACAATGTCGCAACTCCCCATGATGGAGAACTCTGGGAGGCACACACATGCCAAACACTCATATCTGGTTGACAGCCATGTCATTGTCACTGTCATGAAGGCAGCGCTCCAGTTTTAGGCAGCAATTGTGATTTGTGAAAAACAGAAGAGGAAAGCAGCATAATAAAGCCACCAGAGAGAGGGTACAATTGTTACTTTATGTAAGAATGAATTCTTAATGCTAACAAACCTGATTGCAATCTGATTAACCTCTGAAACATTTTGTGACTTCTAATTAAATTGAAATGGTCATGCAGTTGTGGAAGTCCTATGGGAATATATCTACTATACTCTTGTAACGTAAATGAGCAAAGCACAAATAAAGCACCCACAGAGAACGGCTGCCTCTTGCACTGTATTGATCCCAGAGAGTGTGTACACTTGTTCCATATTTTGTAGGCCTGGCCTGGCCATTCACATCACCCCATTTGTATCTGTTTTTGCTGGAAGCATTTGTCCCTGTCCATGAAAAAAATGTATTTATGAAATTGGAGGTTGAGTCATTGATAATCAGTGGCATCTGCAGTCGGACATTGAAATGTTCTCTTACCCAGCGTACTCGGGCTGCTGTGACGAACGAAATTATTTTGAGCGGTTTGTAAAACCTCTTTTGAAGCTGCACTACCATGTGAGATTCCACAGCACTTTGATAATCAATTCTCAGTGAAATATGTCTGTGTTTCCGAGAACATGAAAACTTTGTCGCTGTGCACAGACAGTTGACATTTTACTTTTATCCCTCCGTAGTTACAAACACACCTAGTCCCTACTCATACTGTATGCATTTTTTAAGAGGGTTAGAGGGCAGGGTCAGTGCCTGGAGCTCCTGTTATGCACTCATCATTTTTAATTTTTCAAATATTAATGCACATAACTTAAGAGTACTTTAGAGACACCTCTACGACTGCTCTGTGAAGGCAGTCACCTCATTTCTGGTTTGATGGCTACCTTCATGGCTCGTTATCTTGCAGCGCTGACACCCGGACAATTAGCATGATGGATCATGGTCTCATGGAGCACGATCTTGCTAGATCCTTCTACATTATTAGGGTGTTCAATGAGAGACAGTAACAGTAGCTCAACAGTGAGTTCTTATCAATAGCATCAACTGTCAAATAGGAGATGAAAATGCTTGTCAAGCTGTTAAAACTAGCTTGCAAAGTTTTGTTGAGATGGAGTTGTCATAGCAGTGCTTAGTAGGAGTGGGTGATAAAGATAAAATACTTATGAAATGTCTGTATTGGCTAGACCAGTGAATTAAATATTCAGCCAATCAAGGCATTTCATCACATTAGTGCAAAAATCAAAAATACAAATTCAGTATTGCATTAAAGCAGTCCTGCTCAGGGATACCTACTATTGCCCATGATGGCCTAATACAAAACAGCCAGATATATTACAGGGAGAGCTACCTCCAGACAGCATGGTAACATATCATCAGTTGACAAATTTGTATCGCCTCACGGTTAATATGATACTGTGTGCTTAGATGAATATATTCGAGTAGGATTAGCTAGTATTGAACCAGGAATCAGTGCATGATCTTTACACGTCACACAGATGACAGTCAAATTCTGTCATTAAAGTTGTAGTCCTTAAGATTTCAGTCCTGGTTAATTTGGTGGTAACCTGTGGTTACCATGGTAACAGCAGTTTTAATAATACAGGTCCCAGAAATCTGGGCGTTAAAATTACAGAAATGAACGCTAGATTGCAAGTATGAATAATTTCCTGTGAAGCAGATTGAATCCAGCACAGGAAGAGTGGAGTCCGCCACTAAAAAAAACAACTACTATATACAGAGGTCATTACACAATGTAAACACATTGAATAACTATTTCAGAAAAAGCGGCAACCTTATATAATATCAAAAATAGGCTATGATTTCATGAAAATTTTAAAGATTATAAATTTAAGTGATCAATGAGACTGCATCCCAAGGATGTTACTGTATGTTACTTTAAAATTGTGACACACAAGCATATTATTTAAGACTTTAAAAATGTGCACTCTGTTGTGGAATCGCACCTGATATACTGTACCTCTGTTAAAAGCATTCATATTTTTATCTTCGTGGTTTTTTACATATCTGAGCCCTGTTTTACATGAACCAAGCCAGCTGTCAACAGACCTCCTCTCACAGCCTGAGCAGCTGTTTGCATGCATGTAAATTAAGGACTTACGTGTGTGAGCATGCAGTTAATGTATACTTACCAGTCATGTGTACAAGGGTTTTAATTTAACTCTTTACCTCTCAATGATGAAATCTCCTTCGTAAATACAGTGTACAGACAATGAAGAGATCACTGCAGACTGTTTCAGAGGGTAAACACAAGGCTTCACATTTTGCTTGTGATTGTCTCTCTGGAGCAGCAAACTTATTTTATTACTGCAGTAAAGTCCTGGAAATCCTGTCACAGTGACCAGACTCGGTTAGTATTCCGGGGTTGTAGGATAATTAATGACCACAACCTTCAGACTGTAGAAGCAAGAGCCATTTTACTCTCACAGGTTTGATGCACCAGCTGGGAATTTATAAAAATTTAGTCAGCATACCAGACTATAAATCTACAGTCTAGTAGTTAGCAGACTGATCTTTTTTTTTTTTTTTTTGTCTATCCGAGCACATTATAAAATGGTACTGAATTAGAACTCATTGCTTAGTGGCTGCAGTTTGCTGTTAATCCTTTCATTTGTTGTTTGCTGCTTTCTGAGAATGTTCGATTGGATACACAGGCAGAGCTGTGCTGCAGAGCTTCGGGGACAGTGATGAGTTGCACTGCACAGTTTCTCATTTGCTTGTGGAGAGCTGAGCGCCGTGTTACTGGGTTTAACCTGCTGTCTCCTCTGTTTGTCTCCTTGTGATGTATCTCAGGGGAGGTATGGAGCCAGTTAGCAATTACTGGCCAGGATTACACTCCCCTTTCCTGGGACACATCCTTGCTCTTCATCTAGTTTCTTCTCTCTTCTGTTTCTGATATACTTCTCATATTCTCTTTCTCTTGCGTACTCCATCAAAACAGTCGGCTGCAAAACCGTCATCTCCCTCTCTCTTAGCTGTCAGTGCTGAAAGACATTTTTTCCAACCACAGGTACAAACTCCCTCTGTGCTAAAAATACAGTGGTCTTCAGATTGCATGTGCATTAAGGCTGGCTAATTGGAATCATTATCTAATAATCATAATTATATTAATACTGACATATATCACAGTATGTATGCAAAAGCATGTCGTCTCACCTTTTCCTGCGTCTTAATAGGTGTACATTCAGTTAAAGCCAAAGGATAACAAAGTACCATATTATACAGTATAATAGTATATTATATATATATACTCTACCTCTTGGTGCACCTAGCTAAAACTAATGCAGTTTAATAAAACCTCTCAGTATAACACTGTATAATTCAACAGTGTCACAAACTTCAGCCTCCAAAATGACCATAAAGTTGAATCAACACCTCTCTAAAACACTTTCAACAAAAACTAAACGTTATAACTCAACTCGATTCAACTCTGTCTCCCTATATTTGCAACTAATTTGCAACAGAAAATAAGTTTTGGATGTAACGTAATGCCGTCTAAATTGTGTTTTTTTCTTTATCACCATAGTGAGGAAACTTTCTTAATTGTATCTGTTATATCTGGCAAGTCACGCAGTGTTGATTAAAATATCAACATATTTTGTTTGTTTTCCTACAATATCCGCTCCTATTGCCCTTTTTTATGGTTATTTTCAAGCACTCACAGCACCTGGTTAAGTTTAGGGAAAGATCTTGGTCTTGGTTTAATACAGAAAAAGTCCACAGTGGCTTGAAGGACCAGACACAACGTGTGTACTTTATTAACATTTAACCTAAACTACAACTTTTGTTGCTTAAACTGAACCTCATGTGACGTGACCCCCGACCTCTGGTGTTAAAGTTCTGTGCTTTATACGCCCACCATCCTTTCAACTTCTGTGTGGTACATAAATGTAGCACTTTAGGATTTATTGCAGGGCTGTTGTATTAGACTGCATTATTTTTAGCTAGGTGTACCTAATAAACTGGCAACTGAGTGTATATAATATGCATTGTCTGTAATCAAAATGACCCATCTGTTTGGATCACCATTCATCTCTAAAACACGGTAGTCTATGCACGCTAACATGATATGAAAAATATGAATTCTGCCAGTAGTTATCAAAGAACAGGCATAATTTATATATTCATATAGAAATTATGTTGTAAACCATAACAAAGTTTGACTACATTCAGATACAGTATAACTGCCTCATGGCTATGCTGCTGGCATGTTAATTTTCTCTACAGTCTAAAGCACCATGGTGACTTGTAAAAATGAACTGTAATAACCATTAGAAATTAAAGTAACATTCTTAATTTTGTGACACTAGTTTCCCCTTTAATTAGACCTTTCAGTATGTTTAAATACCATCTTTAATCCAGAGGGGCAGTACATTTTCTCCCATGTACTCAGCTTCTCGATGTGCACGTCTTTCTGCCACAGGGTGATGTCTTGTCAGCCGGAGGCCTGGCTCCACTGATCTGACAGCCCGTCCTCAGGGACGAGTAGAGAGATGAGCCCTGACGGTGGGACAGCTGAGAGACTACTGCTCTCCCAATTACATTCTCCCACATCCTATTCTCCTGCTTTCTCTCTCTCCCTCGCTCTTTTGTGCTCAACACTGAGATGGACAATAAGGAAGGAGTGAAGGGCGAAGAAGCTATGCACATGCTGAGCAAGAAGATGGATGTGTGTTTATGTGTTGAAATGTTGTGAATTGATGAGCTGTGACCTGTAAACTGTCCCAGCTTGCCTCAGACACAGATATTTGCTTAAATATATCTCCTTCAGAGGAGGATGATTCAGTCGAGACACGGCGGGAACTGGAAACAGACTTGCATTTGTGTCGATGCACAGTGTTCTCCAAGGTGGTAGGCTGTGGGGGGGGGTAGTCCGCCCTTGAGGCATGACTGGCATGGTAATAGGCTCCTGGCCTTGCCTCATTGGGTGTCGACTTCGCTACGGAGAGCCATCCGTCAACATCTGTTGTTGGGGAGGAAGGGGTTGTAAATGTGAGTGGGCGAGCTGGGCGGTGACTCTGATGTACAGACAGCATAGATCGGGTTTAGTGTAAAACCCAGTCTCCATTTTTTATTGCAGGTCTGAGTGATATACAGATGATAAGATATGTTTAGGGCATCTTAAAGGGTTTTCATCTCCAGTATTCAAACACGTCCACTAGTGCTTGACATTTTATCGATGCTATATGGATCTGGCTCAGTGAACCAAAAGAGGACATTGCAGAAAGGGCATTTCTGACATACTTGTAGAGGCTTCATTTAAGATCGAAGAAAGCTTTGTGTCCTGGTTTCTCCATGTCGTTGAAGGGTGTCTATACAGTAGAGCCAACAGCAGAAACACACAGTTTTGCTGTTGTTTGCTGCACTTATTTCAGTGAGATGTTGCAATTAGTTTTGCAGGCGACGTGCTGTAAGCACAGTCTCTTCTAAACAAATATGCCTTGGTACATGTGACAGTTTATTTTTAAATGGCTTCCCTTAGAGCTGCTGAACTCATTGGCAGAATAAGAGTGAATAATAAGAGCAAGGCTTCACTGCAGTGCTGCAAATGTATTTACTTAGCCATGTGTTTTAGTTTGCTCTTAAACCTCCCATCTGTACATATTATTTTGCATTAGAAGAAAATTATTAGCTTGATCCAATCCACTGGAATTTAAAATGTGTTCAATGCTTTCCATAAGAACAGATTCAGCCATATCGCCCCATGAGCTTCTTGTTTTTTCCTCACAGCACCTCTGAAATGTCTCAACACCCCCCAGTGTCCCTCCCACAGTATACTGCACATTATCATAATTCTGTCGAGACCTCAAATGTGGATGTGATGCAGAGCACTGGGGTTGAGTTTACTGTAGCTCAGTCAGCGGTGACTTCAGTAACCTTGGTTTTCCATCACAACAGAAAATAGCCTCATGTTTTTGTTTGATGTCGGTTACTATGGATCAGTCTCTATTGTTCAGTTGTTTTGTTCGTCTGCTCCTCCTTACTGATACACAACTCACAAGATTGTGAAGAAACTTGACCACTACTGTCTCCAAAAGGGGTCATGTGTTGAAACTTTCACTTTCATAACAGTGGTCTGTTGTGTCTAGATAGTCCTGTTTTGCAAGAGGTTTGTAACCTGCAAAGAAACCAACTTGCTGGTTTCTGGCATTTCAGATTTACTGTATGCTGATTAGTTGTTTGTTCGTGTGTGATACACAGTCTCCTGTAAACTCTGATTAGATCTTGAGGAGTGTTTTTGCCTTTCAAAAGTTGCACTAATTGGCTTAACTTGTCATATCCAATGCTGATAATTAGATACATTCAAATTAGTCGACATATCCAGTTATCTGTATTCTACAAATCTAATTTCAGGGCAGACGGTAGACGTTATTTGACACCATTTTTAGTATCTCCAGAAGCAGTTTTTCCATACATTTTCTGATTTCCTTTAAGACACAGTGAAATTAAAAACACATTTTCCAAGTTCTAATTCTCTGTACTTGTGTTAATTGTTGTGGTATCTCTTATTATATGAGAAATATATGACAAAATATATTTATTATATGAAAATTCTTCTTTTCTCTTCCTATACAGTAGAGCGTTAAATATTTTTGATGACTAATTTTGAACTCGGAGGCGTATGCATAAATGTATCCAATCAAATGTGATTTGGGGCAGCAGGCTTATTGTTGCCTCGTGGGAGGAAGTTCTAAACTACACCAATTAGCCAACTAGCTTATCTGTTTAAAGCTGCCATAGTCACATTTGATCAATTTAAGGCTTATTTCTATTATCCTCTCCAACTCTCTCTGAACTTGCTCTTTGGCTTCCTCACTCACCTCTTTTACTGTTTCTTGCTTTCCTTTGCACTGCAGCTGCCCGTCTGTCGACACACACTCCACTCACGTATCTGACTTAACGTCGTCAGCCTTTTCCTCCTCTATATACCTGCCTTTCTCTGCAGTGGCTTTTTTGAAATTCTGAGTATTTTTTTTCCTGCTCTGTGGGGGGGTGCTAGTGTCATTTTCTGATCCATGTTCCCTTTAGGCTTTATTGTCGCTGCAGGGCTTCTGAGTTGACCATTGGCTGGGCTGTTTTGTTTTTGGCTCTAATGGCCAGACAGTTGTGTCTCTCTGAAAGCCTATTCAACATGTTCACACATTGCCTCTGAGGCTAGAGCTCAGTGGCCTGTGTGTGCTGCTTCTTCCTGGCTGAACTTTGGGTGAAAATGGATGCCCGGGAATGCAAACATGGTGAGAGATTTTTTTTTCTCCTCCTTTCTCTTTTTCCCCCTTGCTCACCCGCCCCTGGTTTCTTTTCTTTCCACCCTCGTTCCTCTTGGTTCTCTTTCATTTTAGATGAGAAGACCCCCATCTATTTATGAACAATATATGCGATTCTAAAATACAGTAGGCTTCTCCTAAATACATCTTGTCTTTTGTGGTCATAGAGGTAATCTTGGAATGTTGAATGGAGCTTGACATATATATTGACATTGCTAATATTATTGATAATATGTAAATCAACTTTGTCGTGTAGGCAATGCTGCTATGTACTGAGCGTTTTACTGGGCTGTACCTAAAAGAAATTCCACCAGCTCTGATTGTGTGGCCATTAAAGTGGAGGGAAAAGGAAGTGAAATGTCGCCCAATAAGTAACAAATTGCAGAAATGCCAAAGATGTGTTTTGAGGCAATTTGAACGAGAGCCCACAGCCACGCTAATGGCTCTGTGAGGCTGTTCTTAGGCACGGCGGTGCTCTCAATGACAGTGCTAACATGCTGATGTTTAGCAGGTATAATGTTGTGTTAATGTAACCATGTTCACCATCTTAGTTTACTGTTTCAGCATGCTAACATTTGCTTATAGCACTGAACTCAAAGTACAGCTGAGGCTGATGAGAAAGTCAAGTTTTTTTTAGGTATTTGGTCATAAACTAAACTCTTGGACAAATTACAATGACCTGATGGTGGCGCTAGATAAAAAGTCAGAGGAACAACAACGTTTTTACAATTCATCCTGAGGGGGGACGTGACTGCATGGTGGCGCAAGATGAAAAGTCAGGGGATCACCAAAGTCATTAGGATTCATCCTCAGGGGACCATGAATGAATGTACTAAATTTCATAGCAATTCATCCAGTAGTTGTTGAAACATTTCAGTCTGGACCAAAGTGGCTGACTTTGCCATCCCTAAAGCCTCTAGCATGGCTAAAAATGATTGCAATCAAGTTTTCACAATTCTTTGATCACATTTAAAGGATCCTCATCAAAAATGTTAATGTCATGTGTTTATGTTAAACAATGAATGTCAAATGTTATTATCAGAATGTTTAATTCTCAAGTATTTATATTGGTTTTGGCCTCAAAATGGAGTATCAGTTCTACTCTTGGTACTGTTATAGTTGCTTTAACTAGAGAGTCAAAAGCTATTGAAAAGCTTCTACAGTAAGTGGTGAATTCTTGCAATATATGACTCAAAAATGTTACTCACTTAGAATAACTTGTTGACATTATTGTTCAGTGTCCTGCCATTGCATTTAACAAAAATAATTTTGAAAACATTGTAATTGGAGCATTGCTTTTGGATGTCAAGTGTCAGCTCTACTTAGTGGATATATATCTCTGTGCTGCTTGTTTGTGGAGCTGGACGTTCCACTGGACAAAGTTCAAATGTGAACTGTAGTCCTGAGACTACCACCCTACCAGCATCCCCCAGGCGTAGATCCATGTTATACTTGCATGACATAAATAGGCTTGACAGAGGTGATAGTCTCTTCTGCTGCGAGGTCACAGCTAGCTGCCATGTTCTTTGGAGAAAGTGTTGCTGTAGCGCTGCCTCTCACCAAGACTGTGACAGTCTCTGCTATCAGCTACATAACAGACCTTTTCAATGTGTCCAAGCATACTCTGTATGGTGGACTGTACAAGACAGCAGAACAGCACTTTCTAGACATTAGAGCATTAGAGGGTCAGCAGGGTGGATTAGAGGGTGGAGAGACTTTCTCTCTGCACTCGAACCTTTGACCTCACTATTACAGAAATATTTTTCCTTGTTGAGATAAACAGTGTCCTCCTGCTTGTCCTCCCCCTCCTCCGTCTTCTTGTCTGTCATGTGTTTTCTTAGTTTTAGCTGTAGCAGTAGTTTTATACGTCACTCCTCTGGTGGGATTGTTGGGATGTTTGGTTTTCAGCAGCCAGAAAGAGTAAGGACGCCAGCGTTGAAGCTGGTTCTTTTAATTTATCACAGCCATATGGGCTCGTTTTGCTGGCTCTATTTATTAAACAGACACACACAAAGACAGATTTTTTTATGGAAATATAATTCTGTGTGTGAATATAGATTTGATACGCAGGTGTGCAAATATTTCTTCAGTTTAAAATCCAACTAATTATCTGGTGTTTTGCTATAAAAATACCTTTATAATAATAGAATTTATTCTCTCACTATTAGAAAGATTGTGTGTACATCTGCTTTAGTTCAGAAAATCAGGAGTTCTGTTTTTGTTTTGGATTTGTTCCTTTTACGATGCCACTAGGCTGTTTATGGACCTTGGTCTTACCCCTGGTATATTTCTGTCTTTGTGTGTGTGTGTGTGTGTGTGTGCGTGCTTGTGCTTGCAGTGTGTGTGCATACGTGTGTGTAGTGCAGGGCTGACTCTGCATCACTGTTCTCGTATGTTCGGTTAAAGCTTGAATAACCTTTCTTTAGTAACATCATAGTGAAAGGCAGCTGCTACCGCAGAGGCTCATGGGTATGGAGGAGCTGTCTGTATTCAAATGCCCTGATACAGCGTACATTTACATCTGATAAGCTTCTAAGGTTTTCTGCAGAGTCAGTCATATTTAGTGTGTCGTTGTCTAATGAGTCTATTTATGTGAAACCATCTGTAAAATCGGACTAGTGGCTGTCCAATTACCACTAATTTCATCAGTGGTACTAATTACTGTTAAATGTTTTGTTGCCATAGTGACAAAGTAATTTGTCTTTTTATCATTTAAATATATTTTGTCTTTTTATCAGCTTCAATATTTAACAAACAACCAAAACATAGAAATGAGTAAACCATGCTTAGTGGTCATTATGGCTGTCTAACTTTACCGATTTAACACTATTATTCTTGTCTCTCCATTTTTAAGTCTGTAATGAGTTATCAGTGATTTAGGTTAACCAGTGGGGGTCACTGAGCAATGGAGGAGTTGGATATTTGTTTGCCTTGTTAGCTTGGGAAATAGTCGCTGTGACACTAATGGGAAATATCTGTACCATAAAAAAGAGGGTGTGTACATACTTTGTGATTCAGCAGCTACGCAGTTAGATATGTTGCACAAACTTTCCTAAGGAAAGCTTTTCTTAATTGCCTTTGTTAATCTTTTCTTGTATGATCGCTATACTCACAAGTCCCAATAATCTATTGTTGTTCAAAATGTTGTATGTGTGACCTCTGACCTCTCCCTTCCAGATGACTCGGGGGACGAGGAGCCTACATCCCAGTCGGACCGCAGCGAGATTCAGGGCACCCTGAAGATACTTGTCAGCAAGCTCGATGACCTCAGCACATGTAATGACCTGATCGCCAAGCACGGGGCGGCCCTGCAGCGTTCCCTGAGTGAACTCGAGGGTCTGAAAGTCCCTGTGGAGGGAGGGGAGAAGATCAAGGCAGTCAATGAGCGAGCCACCCTCTTCCGCATCACTTCCAATGCTATGATCAATGTAAGTAGCTGGGACAGACCAGGATACATACAAGAGGCAGCAGCGGTGAGCAGAGAGGGACTTGCGTCCTGCATGCTTCGGCATGATCAGTGTGACAGTAATGCCAGTCATCTATAATGTCCTGGTTAGGGAGCAATGACAGATGAGATCACTTCACAGTGCGGCATGTTAAACGAGAGTCAGTGAGCTGCAGGCATGGAGGCCGCAGGTTTAGAGAAGCAGTTCCAGACCCCACCAGATCCTGTTAAACCTTCTTAAACATAACCATCTCTAACTTAATGTTTAAAAATGATTAAGTAATTATTAGTAATTAATTGAAGAGGTGATGGTGGTTCCCTGTGCTTGCAGCTTAATACGATTTTAACTTATTGTTAAGAATACCATCATCTCTGAATAAGTTAAGTCAATTTGATTTATATAGCCCAAAATCACAAATTGACAATTTTTCCTCAAATGACTTAACAATCTGTACAACATGTGTGAAATTCTATCCTTAGCCAAAATATTCACCTTAACAGCTACATTTAACAAATCACAGCAACAAACACTACCAGGTTTTCAGTTACCACTATGTGTTGGATCTGATTCAAGAAATGCTCTACTGTATCTCGCCCTGTTGCATTCTCCTCAATGGTAAATACCATGGGCTTTACAGTATGTTAATAGTGGACGAGAGTTCAGGGAGAGTTGAGGTCCTGAAGGAGTGATACTAGATATGATAGTGGGTGGGGGAGACAGGAATAGCCCCCCCTCCCAAACCCTCTTCCCTCCCTGCCTGGTGAGGAATGTCAGAGCCTTCTGGACTACAGTTAGACAGACAGACCGTACAGTTAGACAGACAGACCTGCTCTGACTAAAACCAGACAATCACATAAGGTTTGTCTTTCTTCCTGCTTCTCTCGGTGGCTTTGTTGATAGCATTGCTTATTCGTGTGGGAGTGAATGTTTATTTTTACTATAATGCATGCCTGACTGATTTTTCTGTGAAATGTCTGGCTGTTCGGTGTAAAATAATTTGATCAGACTCACTCGTGGTTAATCTGCAAGTATTCTGAGTTTAAGATTAGGTTTGAAATCAGGCAGTAGGAAATTATTACTCCTAATATGGTGAAGTATGTGCTAATACAGCTTGGTAAGAGACTTGAGCCATAGTGTTATGATAAGAAAAAAGAGTAAAATCTAGATTGCACTTTAATTATGTGAAAGGCCGTTGCTCAAAACGATGAGCCCCTTGTTTCTCTCTGTCATCCATTTTTTTTTAATTAATTGGTTTGGGAAATTGAAACTTACTGGACAAGCAATAAAATAAGACCCTCTTGGATTGCCTAACTCATTAAAATGCCATTAGGTTTGCCAAGAATGTGCTTATAATGAGAAAAAGTGCTGCCACAAACTCCCTATAATGATTTTTATTCTTGTAAATGGCACTCTTCAAGCAGAGGGCAGCGCAGGATATGGGTATTTGGATCTCTTCAGCCATGTTTTCGGCCACTGTTAAGATATTTACTTTGCTCTAAAATATAACTGTAATTTTTATAAGAAATTGGGCTATACATGCAAGGAGGGAATAAAGGAGAGAGGAAGGGGTTGAGGGAAGAAGGAGGCCATAATGGCAAGACACAACTGCATGCTCTGTGTGATCTGACCCCGGTCCAGGGAGAGGGTTGCACTAGTTCACGTAGTGGTGATGTAACTTCTCACGTGTAACATTGAATCCAGGCTCTTGCCCGTTTGTGTGTCCATGCATTTACACACACACACCATTTTTGCAAGCTCATTGTATTCTTTGCTACGTCACTCTTACAGTGGGGCAAAAAAGTATTTAGTCAGCCACCAATTGTGCAAGTTCTCCCACTTAAAAAGATGAGAGAGGCCTGTAATTTTCATCATAGGTACACTTCAACTATGAGAGACAGAATGGGGGGAAAGAATCCAGGAAATCACATTGTAGGATTTTTAATGAATTAATTGGTAAATTCCTCTGTAAAATAAGTATTTGGTCACCTACAAACAAGCAAGATTTCTGGCTCTCACAGACCTGTAACTTCTTCTTTAAGAGGTTCCTCTGTCCTCCACTCGTTACCTGTATTAATGGCACCTCTTTGAACTCGTTATCAGTATAAAAGACACCTATCCACAACCTCAAACAGTCAGACTCCAAACTCCACTATGGCCAAGACCAAAGAGCTGTCAAAGGACACCAGAAACAAAATTGTAGACCTGCACCAGGCTGGGAAGACTGAATCTGCAATAGGTAAGCAGCTTGGTGTGAAGAAATCAACTGTGGGAGCAATTATTAGAAAATGGAAGACATACAAGACCACTGAAAATCTCCCTCGATCTGGGGCTCCACGCAAGATCTCACCCCGTGGGGTCAAAATGATCACGAGAACGGTGAGCAAAAATCCCAGAACCACATGGGGGGACCTAGTGAATGACCTGCAGAGAGCTGGGACCAAAGTAACAAAGGCTACCATCAGTAACACACTACGCCGCCAGGGACTCAAATCCTGCAGTGCCAGACGTGTCCCCCTGCTTAAGCCAGTACATGTCCAGGCCCGTCTGAAGTTTGCTAGAGAGCATTTGGATGATCCAGAAGAGGATTGGGAGAATGTCATATGGTCAGATGAAACCAAAATAGAACTTTTTGGTAAAAACTCAACTTGTCGTGTTTGGAGGAGAAAGAATGCTGAGTTGCATCCAAAGAACACCATACCTACTGTGAAGCATGGGGGTGGAAACATCATGCTTTGGGGCTGTTTTTCTGCAAAGGGACCAGGACGACTGATCCGTGTAAAGGAAAGAATGAATGGGGCCATGTATCGTGAGATTTTGAGTGAAAACCTCCTTCCATCAGCAAGGGCATTGAAGATGAAACGTGGCTGGGTCTTTCAGCATGACAATGATCCCAAACGCACCGCCCGGGCAACGAAGGAGTGGCTTCGTAAGAAGCATTTCAAGGTCCTGGAGTGGCCTAGCCAGTCTCCAGATCTCAACCCCATAGAAAATCTTTGGAGGGAGTTGAAAGTCCGTGTTGCCCAGCGACAGCCCCAAAACATCACTGCTCTAGAGGAGATCTGCATGGAGGAATGGGCCAAAATACCAGCAACAGTGTGTGAAAACCTTGTGAAGACTTACAGAAAACGTTTGACCTCTGTCATTGCCAACAAAGGGTATATAACAAAGTATTGAGATGAACTTTTGTTATTGACCAAATACTTATTTTCCACCATAATTTGCAAATAAATTCTTTAAAAATCAGACAATGTGATTTTCTGGATTTTTTTTCTCATTTTGTCTCTCATAGTTGAGGTATACCTATGATGAAAATTACAGGCCTCTCTCATCTTTTTAAGTGGGAGAACTTGCACAATTGGTGGCTGACTAAATACTTTTTTGCCCCACTGTATGCAAGGTGCATCAGGACTTGTTTGACGCTGACATCTGCTGATGCCACCTCTTACTTACATATCCCATTCTGTATGCCCATTCACTTTTTTAACCCTCATCAACCCCGTCTTCCCTTAACGGAAGTCACATGCAGTCTGTGTTTGTACCGGAGACTCAGCATAAAAAAAAAGTGGAACTATCATACTTTTTTAAGGGGGTGTTGAGTTTCATATCATATGTCTGAGGAAGTGGACCACAATGTCACATGCACTTCTGACATTTAAAGTGAGGCTCAGACGTTGATGTTTAGACACTTGTTGTAAGACTGCTTAAGGTAAGAGATTGATTGGATGTTTTTACTATCAGATATTTTGTGATATCCGTACATTGTTTTTAGCAAAATAGTTATATTCTAAAACACTTAAATCCTTTGTAATGTAACGTTTGTAAAGAGTAAGGATCTATGATATTTCCGTACTATCAACATATAATGAAATCGCACCATTACCATGCATATGATTGTAAAATATTATGTTATAACCATTAAAATCCCTTGGTCTGTACAGATTAGTTACTTGTTAGATGAGCATACATACAAGATGAGCATAAATCACTTTTCCATCTGTTTTCTCTATCTGGCTTAACAAATAAAAATTGTTTTCCTTGCCTGAATTAAAAAATGTAAATTTAAAGCATGAATTTAGTTGCTTGGTAAGATTAAACACTTGTTACACATATTGAATATATTATCATAATGTGATTCTTCAGCTTTCATAGCTTTCAAATTTCACAAAAAATATAATAACTAATAGTGTATCGGTGGAATATTGTGTGTGTGTGAGAGAGAGAGAGAGAAAATGCTGAAAAGCACTTTTTCAACAGACTGATAGGTATCCTGCTTTCTGGAAACAAATCAAGGAAGGAGTTAGGTGTTACGCATCCTTGTTTCTCTTCCTGTTGCCTAAAAGTGATACCGCACATCCTGACTGCACTCTCACCAGCCAAAGAACAGTGATTATTTGAGCTGTGTGACACATTTGCCTCTCCAGCTCGCTGCCTGCAGCCACAACTTTATCTAAGTGGTTCAAGCTAACTCTCAACAGCCCCTCTGGCTCTGGGACCAAAGAGACATTTGCTGCAAAATACTGAGTGGACCATATGTAATCATGTGCTGCTCCACTCATGTGGGAAGAACAACGACTAGCCCCCACAAAATAAGAAAAGCAGTTTCAAAATGATTATTCAGAAACCCTCCTCTGAAGCCCACTATGCTGACAGCTCAGTGATTGTCACATGACATTTTCATCGTGCACGTTGTCAGCTGTGAGGTGTTATTTAGGTTCATTGACCTTTGAGCTCACTATGAGGAAAGGCTGTCAGACAGCAAATGCTGACATGTAACATATACGTTTGATCTGAAGTAACCTCTTTGTCTCAGCAGTAAAGGCAAGGCAGCAACAATGACTCAAATATAGTCTGCTCTGCAATCAGAGGTTTAACCTCTAGCTCATCACTCACTGATGTTTTCCATGTTTACGCTGTGCTCCGAGGCACATTTGACACAGCAGGGAGACCCAGTAAATGCTCGGTAGACAGCTAATTAACATATTGATGACTGCTTGAAATGGTGGTAATAAATAGCCTTGATTACAATGATTGACATGAACACCTTTTTCCATCAATCAATGTTCTCTCTCTCATATTGTTGTTATATCAGGATATAATAAAAAAGTATATCCTGATAATTTGGTTTTTCCAGTATAGTTCTGTTTCAGCATTCATGCATTCATAATGCTTTATGATTTCAATGGTTTTCTTTTAAAGAAGATTTTACCTAAACTTGAACAGGAACCAAAAGAAGTCAATGTTTTTTCCAAATCCCCATGATGTGACTGTGTTGTAAAGCCATGAGAGGAATTATCTGAGGACAATCTGAGCTGTTAGTCATAGCAAGTGGAAAGTAACTTGTACCTTGTTAAGAATTATGAACAGCACATTTTTTTCAGGCTGTATATTATAGAAATTAAACTTTCAGTGCTGTCTGTGTGTTTATGTAACTTGTGTGCATGTGTTCCCCCAGGCGTGTCGAGACTTCTTGGACCTAGCAGAGACTCACAGTAGGAGATGGCAGCGGGCGCTGCAGTATGAGCGAGAGCAGCGTACCCACCTAGAGGAGACCATTGAGCAGCTAGCCAAGCAGCATAACAGCCTGGAGCGAGCGTGGAGAGAAGCACCCACGCTTGCTTCCACCACACCCAGTGCCCCTACCACCAACAAGGGTGAGACTGACTGACTGTCTCTGTGTTAGTTATGCCTGTGGGCCTCAGTGTGGACTTCACTGTACTGGCCAAATGTCATGTGTGATCTCAGGCTCAATATTATAGACAGTCCTCATGCAGAGGAAGGAGATTTTAAGTTGTGTCAGAAGGTTTGGATTGGATTATTGTTAAGTTAGAGATGGTAATTACCTTCACCAAGGACTGTAGGTCATGTGGTCTCATCTGTCAGTCTGTCCACCCATTTGTTTATTTTCCTGTTTGTTTACCTCCAACCAACATATCTTAAAAACAAACGGCCAAGCTGGCATGAAATTTTCTGTTTACATCCATCCTCCAAGAGGAAGAAACCTATTGATTTTGGTGACCCTATAACCTTTCCTCTAACGCCATTTTTTCAGTTTCAAATCTCCTGACCCTTCGTCTCAAACATACATGTGTTGTGCCTTTAACAAGGACAAACCCACTGATTTTTGTGACCCCATGACCTTACCTTTAGTGTGAAACTGTCCTCTCCAGAAAAATGACAGCACTAGTCATTTGTACAAATAGCTCAGAACAACATTGCTACACTTTATAGTATTCTGTCATTTATACAGTGCAATGCTGGCTGTAAAGGTAATGGCTTACCAGAGACAGAGTTGGAGTGGTGAAATAACATTTCATAACCCCATTGTGTGTTCATGACCAGGATGTAGTGGAGGTTATCACTTTCTCTCAATTTATTTTTTATTTGTGGAGTAGAGTTAACCCATTCCTTGAGGCTGATACAAATCTTTGTTGAATAAATTCATTGTATGCATCAAACTAATTAATAGTATTAAATAGAAGCTGGTTTTAAAAGAATATTATTAAAAACAACTACTTTGTGAAAATACATTTTGTTCATATTGGTTGTTTGTTTGGTCATACTTTACCCTGTTTTTTAATAGAATCGCTTGTCAGAAAGTACTCACTAAAGTACTAATGATTACCTGATATAAGGATTTGTGCCTCTCTGTTGGAAGCTCTAGTTTATACACATAACAGATCACTGGACATACTGAATATTGAATGTTGGATACTGAATATTAGAAGCACACCCTGAGGAACTTGCATCATTCAGGCTAGTTAACCAGCAGGAACATTGCCCATTTTACTAAGCTGATTATTCCTTGATTAATCGCCGTAGGTATGTGATTATACGCTGCTCTCTCCTGAACTCTGCAGAACTCACCATAGCATTTACTCACTAATGTATGTGTCCTGACAGAGGGGAGTGAGAGGCTGCGCAAAGAAGAGGCAAGTGATGAAGATGAGGATACTGAGTACTTTGATGCCATGGAGGATTCCCCTGCATTCATCACAGTGACTGCCACTGAGAACACACAGCACAGGTCAGTCGCACACAGAGATCAATATTTTTTTTATTTAGAGAAACAGCAGGATACCTGACACATGGATACAGAGATAAAGGTTTAGTTGAGTTTTAATATTTAGTCTGCTTGTGTACATGTGTAACCACAATAAACAATTTCTGTGCATGCTCTAATTTGTCACAATAGTAATTTTGACAACTGAACTGACAGCTGAACAAGCTCCTGATGATGGCTCGTGTTGTGACACACACACAAATCACAGAGTGGTGTGCCCTTCACATTTTGTCACGTGTATGAGTTGTACAGATAAAAATAACGCAAGACTCTCGCCTCTGTCTGTTTTCCTCTCTCAGTACATTTTTAGCATATTTGTTTGCTGCATTGGAGTCAGTCTCTTGCTGGCAACTCCACTTGTTTTTGCAGAGCTTGTGATTCTTTACTTTTTTTAAAACGTCTTGAGCACCTTTTAGTGTTTTCTTCCTCATCATCGTTATGGCTCATCTCTTGCAACATATCCCTCAACTCCAGTAGCATCGTTAAGAATGATGGAAACTGTTGCACAGCATTCATCTCTAATACCCAGCAATCTGTTTGCTCCCATGTGTGTATTGAGTTTGTAGTGTGTGTGTGTGTGTGTGTGTGTGTGTGTGTGTGTGTGTGTGTGTGTGTGTGTGTGTGTGTGTGTGTGTGTGTGTGTGTGTGTGTGTGTGTGTGTGTGGGAAATGAGAGAGAGAGGGACATTGGGTCTATATATATGTCCAGTGCTCTTTGTAGAAAACATTTTCATTCTGTTCCAGGCGATCTCAGAGTAATTTGAGTGGAGCAAGCGGAGGTCAGCCCAATGACTGGAACCAGGACGACCATGTAAGTGTCTGTCATCCTAACTATTCTGACTAATAGGACTGACATTTGTGAACACTGCTGACTTTTGTAATCTCAATATAGATTCCTTTGTGCTGCTGGAAAGCTCACAGCTCATTGATTTATTTATATTACCGTCTTCACTTGCTGTTCTCACAGTCCTCCTTTCCTACCCTAAATTCATCCCATGGTCACACACACACACACACACACACACACACACACACACGCAGCTTTTGTCTATGTTTCCTACGGTCTCGTTGTCACCCCTGTGGTGCCAAAGATACACAGCTGCTTCGTTCCACTAAATCTTAATTATGAGTCAAACATCTGCTCTTCTCTCCCGTCAACTCTCCCTTGCTTCTTCTTCTTCTCTCTCACACACATCTGTCTTTCACTTGCTCTGTCATTCTGTCTCCACTTGCTGATGTGCTGCCAAGCTGTCCATGAAAGTATTTCTCAAACTTGTATATATCGAATATTCTTTTCATCCACCTCGTCTTTTTCCACCTAATCCCAGATGTCTCCAAGCTGTAATGATGTGTCAGGGAAGGAGCTGCAGCCCCGCAGACAGAGGCGGACTCATGTCCCAGACAAGCCCAACTACTCTCTCAATTTGTGGAGCATCATGAAGAACTGCATCGGCAAGGAGCTCTCCAAAATTCCCATGCCTGTGAGTGTATGAGGCGTGGCCCTCCTTCTTGCTGACAGGTTAACGTAAATCTGCGTGAATCTGCGTGTGTCTCACGCCTTCTTGATCCTCCCATTCAGGTAAACTTCAACGAGCCTCTGTCAATGCTGCAGCGTCTCACAGAGGACCTGGAGTATCATGAGCTTCTGGACAAGGCGGCGCGCTGCGACTCCTCCCTGGAGCAGATGTGCCTGGTCGCTGCCTTCTCCGTCTCGTCCTACTCCACCACGGTCCACCGGACAGCCAAGCCCTTCAACCCCCTCCTGGGCGAGACCTATGAGCTTGATCGCCTGGAGGAGTTTGGCTACCGCTCGCTGTGTGAGCAGGTAAGAGCACTGCCACAGGGAGTTTTTGTTTACACACTCACTGATGTGCACACACACACAAACTGAAGTACAGCCTGTTTTCTCCAAACACGTTAAGCGTTTGCTGCTTATATGAACACATATTTCCTATATTCTACTTCACCTTTATGTCTATCTTTCTTCTAAGGTGAGCCATCATCCCCCTGCAGCTGCACATCATGTGATTTCCCAACGAGGCTGGACCCTGTGGCAGGAAATCACCATCGCCAGCAAGTTCCGTGGCAAATACCTCTCCATTATGCCTCTGGGTGAGACATTTCAGATTCAGTGGGGAAGCAAACAAACTATATGTGTAAATAAGGGTTCCATCATGCAAATTTAACAGCTGCACCAGGCAGAGTTTAGTTATGAAGAACGCCACTTGAGAATAGTAGACGACTGTGCTGCCTCCCACACTATCTAAAGCCAGAGGAAAGGGTGTGAGAATGAATCAGGAGGGTTTTATGACCCTTCTGACACAAACATAAAGTATGGGTATAAAGGGAGCTCTCTATTGCACTGGGACGGCAGAGAGCAGGGGTCTGTTGGCTGAAATAAATGAGAGATTTGATAGATGCAGGTCCAGCCACGGGATGCAGTGGTATTTATCTGACTTCTCCCACTTCCTGTTATATGTCTGCTGTGAGGTGCCATGTAATAGAAAAAACTCAAGTGGAAAACATTTATGGTCAAATACATGTTATCAATCTTTCAGGGTTAGGTCACACTGGAAAATAGGTGGAAATATATTGTTTTTGCACAGGCCATAAATGTGTTAAATGACCTGTTTTTCAGCTGCTGCAGGTAGAATTGATCATGTTCACAAACAGATTTAGGATCAGAAAAGCAAACCCACAATCTATACATCAACGATTGATAACAAAGAAGCTGTGATATTTCTTTTCTCTTAAAGCCTTTTGTCCCTGTCCCTCCCCAGGTGCCATTCACCTGCATTTCCACTCCAGCGGGAACCACTATGTGTGGAGAAAGGTCACCTCCACAGTGCACAACATCATTGTGGGCAAGCTGTGGATTGACCAGGTCTGTTTGTGAGCACTTCTCATTGATAACCATTCATCCACAGCTCCAAACCCACAACCCTGCCTGAAGACCTCTGATCTTCCAGAGTAGCCTGTAGATGTTTTTTTCTGCCTGTGTTGCAGTAGTGTGTGATACAGACCAGCAGAGCGCTGAGAAGAAGGGAATCAGAGCAAAGCCTTACAGCACATGAATATGGAGCTTCACAATCTCTAGGGATTCATCTTTAGCTTTGATCTCTAATAACACCCTAAAATAACAGCCTCTTCTTTCTGTGAGATGGCCCAGTTATATGTTACATCTGCACGTGCAGAATTGTGTCCATTTGTAATTCTTGTCCCCCCACTACCACCTTTTTTTCTGTTTTGTTTTACCGCTTGTGCTGTTTGTCACCCTGTGTGTGTGTGTGTGTGTGTGTGTGTGTGTGTGTGTAAGAATATGGCAGATTCACTTACATCTCTGAATTATTACTCTCAGAAGCACATTGGTGTGTGGAATAATTAGGCTTCTTGGCTACAGACTTCTAAAGAAATATCAGCTCTGAATTGTTAAACCAAAGCATAATGAGTTGGTAATATTGAATAGTTTATCCAGTATTTCCTGGATATTTATGGCATTCCTTTGACAGTGTTCATGCTGATGTATGTGATTTAAAGGTACCCTGTGGAGTTTTGTCACATGTGCAAATTGCAAAGCCTATTTTCTAATGTTTTGAAACCTCCATTGTTTACATTTTGTGGTTATATTGGACTGTGGTCTTCTTCTGCGGTTTAACTTTTTTTGGAAAACCTTTGAAAGCATTGTAATGTAGCCTAACTAGCGACAATATACGATAAGAATGTGTCCAAAAAAGCTGTTGTGGTTATTTTTGCTATCGGGCATGTACAATTGAGATATTAGTCTAGCAAAAACAATACCACCTCCGCGTCAATACAAAGTCCTTTCTCCAACTTCAGTTTATCCCCTTAGAAAACGTCTCACCAATATTTACACCTTTTTAGTCTTTATTGTGTTGCTTTCTCCACGCCTCCATGCATCACTCTGCGACTTCATGTAGGACTCCATCGCTTATAGTAAAAATTATTAAGAAAATAGGTTTTCAGGTCCTTTGAGATACAACTCAGCAGAAAAAACAGGACTAAGTTCACATTTTCACTATTGATCGACTCCATCTAAACATTAAGTTTTCAATTTGATGACCTGTCATGCTGTTTGCCATTTACATCTCAGGATACTTTTCTCTCTTTCCGGCACACACACTGTGAATTAGTAGCTTTGATATGCAATCGTTCTCTCTGTGTGTTTGTCTCGCTCACTCTTTGCATGTTTGTGTCTGTATCTGTGCAGTCGGGGGACATTGAGATTGTGAATCACAGGACCAAGGAGACCTGCCAACTCAAGTTCTCTCCCTACAGTTATTTCTCCAGGGACGTTCCACGTAAGGTAAATGCTTCCTTTCCACACTGATACCCGACCTTGGCATGATGTCATAGGATGAGGAGTTCATTTATGTGATGCTGCCTCCTGCTGGACAGTACAAACAAATATATAAGTACATGCAGTAGTTTAATATAGAAGAAGCTCGCTGGATGAGGTCACATTGCAGTGAGGTAACCTCTTTTGGAGTTGTACCAATTACCTAAAAATGGGGCACGTTGCTGCCTTCCTTGGTAGTGACTGATTTGGGATAAGCTAATGGAAATTTTCTGGTGTTCTACCTAGGGGACTGTGAATTTAAGGGCTTAACATTAGGAGGAAAGGACATGCTGATACATCTACAGAGAGATAGCTTGCTGTAGTTTCTTCATTCCCTATAGAATCTATGTGATAAGTCTATTTTCTGATTTCCTTTTCCAGGTGACAGGTGTGGTGGCAGACAGTGGGGGCCAGGCTCACTACATCCTCTCTGGTACGTGGGATGATAAAATAGAGAGTGCCAAGATCATTCAGAGCAGCCGAGGGGGCAGTGGATCAGAGGGCAAGCAGAAGACCGTCTATCAGACGTTGTCTCCCAAACTGCTGTGGAAGAAATACCCTCTGCCGTAAGTACTCGTCTCATCAGCTTCATAAGGCAGAGCATTACAATATATGAGTCATAGTAGTTGTGTAACAGCTGCAATGTTCAGTCAATATCATTGATTGTAGAGCGTTGCACTGTGTAACTCCCATCAATTTCCTCTCTCAGGGAGAACGCTGAGAACATGTACTACTTCTCAGCGCTGGCACTGACTCTGAATGAGCAGGAGGAAGGAGTGGGACTGACCGACAGCCGTCTGAGACCAGACCAGAAGCTGATGGAGGAAGGGCGATGGGATGAGGCAAACTCAGAAAAACAGAGGCTAGAGGAGAAACAAAGAGCCGTGAGGAGGAGGAGGGAAGCGGAGGCCTCAGACGCTCTGGATGACGGTATGAAATAGAGAACAGGAAGTGTGGTGTCTGATAGGCAAAGAGGTGCTGAGTAAAAGACAGGCAGGGATGATAAAGAAAGAATGAAGGGAGGGGAAGGACATAGGGTTGCCAAGTGGGAGGAGTTTTTTGGGGGGACATCCAGGGTTCCTGTACAAATAGTGTCATTTATTTTCTGCAATGTTAGGTGACAGTGCACTGTAAAATCATCAGAACAATAATACCTTGGTTTTTGATTAAAAAGCCAAAGATAAAGGACAAATAAACACAAGGAGCATTTCAGTTAAAAAAAAAAAATTCAATCACAGTGGAAGCTAAAGATTAAGCTTTGTAGTGACCTTATAATGCATTCAGCAAAGAACAAAGATTTTTTGTTTTGCCACAGCTTTGATTCACATCTCTAGCTAGCTTCTTTTCCATAACAAAGGCAGCTGAGGCTCATGGGCATCATAGTATTTCGAGCTATCAGCCATACCAAACTGACTTAAAAAACAAAAAAAACAAACATGCTTTCTCAGAAACGAAGTTGAAATAATTAAAACTAATGGCAGCAATATAAATCTAGCAGACGCCTGTGCTACAGTGTTGAATATCAAACACTGACAAAATCACTACAAACTACTTCCAGAACCAGCTGGTGTTTATTAGAAAGTAACATAAAATGGAAATACTCAATAAAGTACAAATGCCCCCAAATTGTACTTAAATACAGTACTTGAGTAAATGTACTTACTTACTTTCCAGCACTGACAGTATGTTATATTTAACATTAGATGCAGTTTACAGCTGTGTGTCAAGACAGTTATTACAGGGACAAACAGCCAAGACAGACCTCAAAGCAAAGCATTACACACAATGATTAATATGTAGTTGCTGTTACGTTATAGAAATGATTTATTTCATTATTATGGGTAATTTCTTAAGGTCTCCTGATCTTAATGGTTAAGATTCAAGAACTAGTACTTTACGGAGAACTCAGCAGAAACTTTTCATCCTGTGTGTGTGTGTGTGTGTGTGTGTGTGTGTGTGTGTTGTGCGTAGGCTAGATTGTATTCGATGTACCCATGACTTGTTTTTCTTTTCCTCCCTCTATTGGTGGTCAGAGTGTGATTATGACTCTGGTGAGTGGGGGTTGCCCTGTGCCCCTCTGTTGTGCATCACTCCCACACACACACACACACACACACACACACACACACACGCACACCATCCTCTGTGTGTCCTCTGTGTGGTCTGCCTCTGTGTGGGAACTGCATGATACCCCTCTCATGTCAACTTCTCCAGATAATGACTCAGGAAAAAAAAAAAAAGACCTTTTCCTGCATACACGTGACATTTTCATTTAGAACAGGCCTCAGTGATATGTTACATGAAATAACAGACACAACTCTAAAATCTACAAGTATTCTCAGTGTGCTATGTTGAAGTCACATTAGCAAGTGATTAATTTGCACTGCATTGTCATCCTGTCTATTCGATTGCTTGTGGGCACTTCTCTGGTGCACTGACCAACAGTAAACAAGTTACTTCATGCTTTTTTCAAGTTAAATCTATATTATGTTTTTATAAAGGGAACAACAACATGAAAAAAAAAAGCCTAGTGTTTGCACATCTGAAAGCTGCAATTTCTCCCTTTTTTGACTGGGTATCTGTATTAAGAAACAGATGGATTATTCAGTTCAGGGAGTTCCAAAACTGTGATTATAATTTCCCCCTTCATCATGATCAATCCAATTTTTGCATTGCACATATTGTGCTCATTGGTATTGTATTGGCACTTTTGAGTTCAACTTGTTCACCGTTACAAGAGCTCGGTTCACATTTGGATCTCTCCCAAATGCAGTGCACAGCGATTGATTGCTTCCCATAGATATGCATATGTATGAAGGCGAATTGATCGCTCTGTGAATTGCCTGCAAGTGTGGCTTCTCCTCTAGAGTGCGATTAAATGAAGGCGATTGGTTAACACCTGTGCTTCCTCCCGCAGGTAGAGAATATGAAGGCTACCAGCCGTTGTGGTTTTACCAGAGGAGGAACTCGGTCACTGGAGAGACAAACTTTGTGTACAAGGGAGGTTACTGGGAGGCGAAGGAGAGACAGGACTGGAGCATGTGTCCTGACATCTTCTAACCCAGGAACTCACCCCGGATCACTCCTAACCTCGACAGACAGGGAACTGCTGTGCCTCTCGTCCTTAAGCAATGGGGCATAGCTGGCTTATGTGCACCATGTGGACTTTTGTAGGCATGAGAATGTGTACGTTTGACACACTCTCGGATTACACTGTACCTCCAAATGTGCACTCTTGTTCTGTTTTTACTATGGGGAAAAAGAAGGGGCGTTCCCTGACTGGTCCTCTTTGACACTATACTGAAACTGCAGTGAGGTAATGTGTGGATGTGAGGTGGTGTTGCAATAACACCACACAATAAAAGCACCTGCACACTCCTGAAATCAGGTGCTCTCTAAATCCTCCTCTCAGTGCACTTTTCACCCCATTTAAGAGTTTTACCGATTAGACAGAAGCCCATATCAAAGCAGCTCACGATTAAAGACTGACACCTAACAGGGACAAAGTCATAAACGGGCACATAGGAACAGAACAGTGTTGAAGGTTACAAGAAAAGTGCCCTCATCCTCCATTTTATTCAGCACAACTGAGATAATGCTAGACCTACTTTATGAATCTTAAATTAGTTTTTTTTTTAGTTCTTCATGGGAATGATTTCAAGTGCTCAATATTTGCCCCTTTTTAAGAAAGAGGCTAAGGCCTGAAAATGGCACCTGGAAATTTCTGCCTGTTAGATTTTATTATCAGTTATGCAGAGTGTTCAAAATTAATTCAATAAAAAAGACAACCTGAGTAAAACAAATTGTATAAATAGCGACAGACAAAATAGGTAACATAACCATGTGAAATGATCCAATCAATTTTGTATACTCCTTTTCCAGTATGAAATGTTATGTCATGCTGCTTATTTTCACAATCGTTTATCACAAATTAGTTTTATTTCTATTAATTATCTGTTATTATTTATTTCATAATGCCTTTTTTTAAATAAAAAATTCTCAAGATTTTCAGGTATGTGATTGGCCTCGATTTGAATGAGCTGACAGGCAAAGTGGCATTGTGAAGTAAAATGACATTGTGAAATAAATACACACAAAAAGTATATTTTTAAATAAAAACAGCTGGAAAACAGAAGCAAGAAACAATGAAATAACATTTCATAATAATGAGCTGTGTATTAAAAATGTAATGGATTACCTCACAATTTTATGGTTATATTATATATTTTGTCTATATTAATTGTACATATGATTGTTTACTGCATACTGTCTTATTTACTTATTTAATTTTCAACACTTAACGCCTAATATTTGATTGGGCAAATCATCTCTTTCTTACATGGTAGAGGCTGGTTTATCTGAGCTGATGAAATATGCAGCAGTGCAGAAATATATTTTATTTGGAGTGAATGTTGGAGTTTCCCTCTAGATACATGAAATTACACTCTGTTAAGTAGTCAGTTAGACCATAGTCCATGTAGAGATAATAATATTCATTTCATATGTTAAATATGAACTGCCTCTATGCTTCAATGCATTTTAGTCATCTAAACATGCTTTAGACATCTTCCATTTGTGATTCTGATTAGTAAAGTTCTGCAGTAGTCAGTCCTTTAGTTGTAACACAGTAGTGCAACAGTACAACATTGAACATCCATATCACTCTAATAGGAATCTCCATCAAAGAAGCGAATAAGCACTTTTCACTGTGGTTGACTATAGGTTAGTACATATCTCTGTGTTGATGTTACATGTACTTTACCTTGTCCTCTGGTGCTCTCCCATAGCAACACATACCGTGTCCTTGGCGACCATTTTCAGTGACATAACAGTGATCATACAAAGCACCAAATCACTGAGACGTTCAGTAATTACCACCCTGTACATCCAGGAACATGTTAGTTTCTTTAGTGTGCACTGCACTAGCTCCACAGCCTCCATCAGTCACTAGTTTGTAGCTCAGACGTTTCCAGTAAGACTGTAAACTGTACGCAGGACTGGAGCGGTTTTTCTGAGGAGTCTAGATTGGCTTCAGCTGACAGGCGGTCAGAGGTTACAGACGCAAGACAGGGCTGGTTCCTGTAGCACACCGCTGTGCCGTCAGCCACCTAGGACTCTCCCAGCTGCCTCTCCAGACTCCACAAAGCTCACATGTGTAGTCCTTTCATTCAGTGTTTGTGGACATGCTGATCTGGGATCAGCTCATGAAGGTACCCTCAGTCTTTTGCCTTTAATTGACTGAACAAGGGAAAGAGTCCCCTGACCTGTGCACTACACGTCTCCAGTGACAAGAGTTTTGAAAACCAGTTAGTATGTTTTTGTAATTATTGTTAGGAATGTAGAATTCAAGGCTGGAGGTATTGTATCTACCGTCTAGTCTATTTGTGTGAATATTTTGTGATAAACGAATGATATTGTAAAATGAAGAATAATTATACTAATCTGAGTATTAAGTTATCTGTACAGCATTGTTCAAATCTGAAAGAAATTGACAGAATGAGCCTGAAGGATTTGCTGTAATTTTAACTTTGAATCCAGATTGATTCTGCAAAGATGGATGCTCTGAGGCACCCTCAATTTGGCTGCAGATTGAGATTGATTTATTGTTTTATATTTCCAAAAACTGTCTTAACACACTGAAAATATTTTTTATAGAGGCCTTGATACTAGCACATTAGTAACCGTGGTTCAGTGATGATTTCATAGATCAACATATCTGGTAGTTCCTCTGATGTGCAGGCCATAAAGATGTGTAAAACGCACTCGAAAATAAATAAATTCACATAGAATATTCACATAGAGTGGAGGGGATTTTCAGCATGATAATATGAACTGGTAAAATGTTTATCTGGGAGATTGTTAATCAGTGAATTCATGATTTGATAATGAAATTAATGATGATTGATTTTTGTTTTTGCACAAAAGATGCTTCTTCTACTCATTTACATCAAAAGTTTGAATGCATGAGCACAGTTTGATCAATCACTAAATCTCTTAAATGCTTAAGGGAATAATTCAGCACTTCTGGAAATAAGCTTATTTGCTTTTTTTTTTTGCCAAAAGTTAGATGAGAAGATCGATACCTCTCATGTCTTTACAGTAAATATGAAACTGGAGCCAGCAGCTGGTTAGCGATCTATCTTCAGACAGAACCAGGCTAGCTGTTTCCCCCTGCTTCCAGTCTTTATGCTAAGCTAGGCTAACGGGCTGCTGGCTTTAGCTTTGTGTTGAACAGACAGACATGAGAGTGGTATTAATCTTATCTAACTTTTGGCAAAATAGCGAATTCCTCAAAATGTCAAAATATTCCTTTAATTTAACTAATTAATGCTTTGGTTCTCTTCTTGTCTATCCACTTCAGACTCGCGTACATAGATACGAGCTATTCATAGAGGTTGTGTACACTTTAAATCATATCAAGGGTGTCACATATAAGGATGGACACCGTTGCAGCAAGATCATTTTTGCTATCTTGAAAATTGTCATTGTACAGATAATTCTGTATCATCATGCACAGTCATGACATCTACAAATGGAAAGTTAGTCTGTGATTTCCTTTCTCAGCGATCAATTTGAGGTTACTAGAGATTTACTTTAATATATATTGTTTTTGAGATGGTTTTATATTTGAGAATACATGTTATATTTTGAATGATAGTGGAGAGTTCATCAAACGTTTTAATCAATGTATTTCCAAATAACGTGACCTCAGTCCTTGATGGAGACTTGCCTACTGAAGTCGCCCCAGTGAGGGCCTGTACAGTATCGGACAGCTGTAGCAATAACGCAGTGAGGCGTAGATTTGTTAGTTCATGGCTGTTGCTTGAAGAGAACACTTTTCTGCCTCGTGCAGAAAGGGAAAAAAACAACCAAAGTGTATGTTTCTCTCATTTCATCTCACCCAACTCTTAATTCATGGCTTGATTTTTAGCTTTAATTTCTCTGCTATTATTTTCTGTTATGATTTCTGCCTTCTCACAGGTGCCATTATTCTTATGTTGGTGTTTTCATACTGTTTGTATGCATAATGAGCTTGATTTGTGTGCATGTGTGGCACACGTTTCCTTCTCATTCGATGCTGCTCCGTTTTGAGGCAGAAGTAAACTAATGGAGATTTGACTTGCCTTGTCTAAACTGAACCCTGCTTCTCCTTGGACTGATGTGACTCACGGCTTTGTGGTGAGATGGCGGTGATGTTAATAATCTGTATGATGATGATGAAAGTTAGGAGATGCATCACAGCGGCCTGGTACAGGAGGTCAAACGTGATTGACCTGCCTTGTCTACTACTCTTACTCCCCAAATACACATAGGTGTATTCAGGTGTAACTGCGGATTCAACTGAGGTTTTGCTTCTTTTTTTTAAATTGTGTATTTTCTCCCTTAATTTATACTCGTATAACATTGTCTTTAAACAACAAAGACACAATGATGAAAAAAGAAGATAATAAAGTTGTTATTGTTGACACTGGATATCTGTCTGGTTTATTTTCTTCCTCCGCAGTAGCTGGATGGGATGGGTTTAAATTACATACAAGTGTTTCTTCATTTAATAACAACCGTTATGAAAAAACTGACAACCCTGAACAGTTTTGTGAAAATTAGGAGCAAAACTGCAGCAGTAATACTGCACCGTTACTACAGTACTTGAGGTAGTAAAAATAATATACCGTTAGTTAGCCTAGGCCCAGTAGGAAGCTACACAATGTAGTGCAATACAGTGTTTTATGAGGTGGACAAAATAATAAATACAGGAACTCACAAAAGCCCTGCATGAGTCTGCTGTTGAAGTTGTTGCAGGTGTTAAATCAACCTGAGCTTCGTTCCTGAGGCTGTTGTAAAGTACAATTATCAGGGTCATAGCTGATCCATTTTAGACTCAATATATTCGTGTTACCTTCATGGGTCAACACAAAAGAAACAAACAAAGAGTTGCTCATTTCCCCACCAAAACCTTATTCGCCTCTCTTTGGCGCTAGTATTGCCGCCTCCTCGTCCTGTGCGGGTCGCGAGCTGTTTGACCGTTTCCAGGGCAACCAACTGACGCTCCTGTCAATCAAGACTCGGCGCAGCGGCTGAAGTTGTCAAGTTCAGCATCGACTTCAAGTCTCCGCGTTTGTCCCCGGAAAGTAAGTTACGGATGTTTGAGGCAGCATGGTGGTGGAATGATTTAGGAATCTCAAATGTGATAGGGTGTTGTTTTTGTCTTCATAACCTACATGTAAATGAAATCATTAGGGAGTTTCAGACAGACTAGCTTCTGTGATTCAAGTTAATCGTGCTTTCGGTCACATTACATGTCAGTGGTGCTAATAACTTTGCTGTCTGTTGAGTTTTAAAATCAAAAATCCACTAATGGTAAAGGCTTGATAATGTGAAAATTCTGGGCTAAGAAAACGGGTCTTTAATACTGCTGACATTAGCTTTTAGGCATTTCAGTCAGTCATAAAGTTAGCTAAATATTTGAGAGGGAACATCCCGCATTATAGTGTTAAAGTGGCCTGACTTGTACAGCTCCTGTACTTAATGTTCACTTTGGGCAGTGGGAGAGACAGGAAGGCACAGGAATTTATAGTCTTCTTAGTGAAAAGAAGTCCGTTTGGCTTGCTAACAAGCTAAATTGTCTTGGTTTCCTGGACAACTGAGCAACATAAACCCCCCACTCCTTTTGACTGCCCAGTCAGCCTCAACCACTGGTAGATAGAGACTGGGGATGTTGTGTCTCTATGGTATTGCTGAGTGTCTGCATATGTGTCTTTAGTAATAGGACATGACTGACAGAGGCCATGAGAGAGATGCAGAGGACACAGATGAGCTTCTTCACACTGGTCTGAGGTTTTATAAGCAGTACATCTATATCATGTATGACTCACTCTCTTGGGAGTCCCTCACCCACTCTTGTTGACCCTTTTGTCTGCGCTCACAGACCTCGATGACAACAGCAGTGCTTTTGGACTGGACTGTACGCCTCTCAAACTGGACCACTGTGACCTTCTCCTTGATGCTATCGATGCTCAGCTTGGTCAGCTGCAGGTCTGTGATTTTCATTCTGTCTGTTTCAAAAAAACAAAAACAAAAAACTATAACTAGCTTTACTCGAGTATTTCCATTTCATGCCACTTTCTTCTCCTGCTTCACTACATTTTGAACTACATTTTTATCCACTACATTTATTGGATAACTTAAGTTACTTTGCAGATTTAGATTATTGATACAAAATATAAATCAACTAATAAATAATGATATGTTGTTATAGTACAAGCTATCTGGCAGTATATAAAGTAATTAAAATGATCTCCACCTTTACCAGCTGCAACATTAAATTGATGGACACAATAATGCATCAATAATTATAATCCAATAATATTATATATATCATTCTGAAAGTATATTTATAGTATATATATTAATACTTTTGTACTTTTACTTAAGTAAGATTTTGAATGCAGGGTATTGCTGTGGTATTGCTACTTTAACTTAAGTAAAAGATCTGAATACTTCTTCCCCCACTGCTGTCTGTCTGCTTGTATGTATGTGTCATTGGTGTGATTAATGTACGCAGGTCCAGCCCCGGAAACGTCAGGCAGTTTCCAGAGAGCTCGATTGCAGCAATGCAGGTTATTTATGTCATAACACACACCTTACAGCAAATTTGGAGATTTTTTTTTTCAGGGGATAATCTGTGTTTATGATTTTTTTCTAGGTCCTCTTAGGTGGAGTCAGTCTCTGAGCAAAGACACAGGCCTTGGAAGTACAACTCAAACAAATGACACTCCCATGTCTTGTCTTGATTTGATACACACTCCGACAATGGAGAAAACATCAGGTAATATTTCAATTTCAGTATCATTACAGGAAAAACTGTGTTTGTTTTTAAGCCAAATTCTTCTCAAAAGTTTGACTTTGTATAGGCTGTTGTTAGGGAAATAACTTACTAATAGAAATAGTATGTACTGATTGTCACCAGGTTTTTTGTCAACATAATGTAAGCCAGGTGTCTCAATTGGGAAACATTTGTTAATATGAAACTGTTGCCTCCTTAGTGCAAAAGGACATCAGGACCAAGCTTTTTCTTTACATAAAAGCACCCCATCTCTCCTCTGTTCTTCCCCCAGAGAGGAGCAGAGGCTGCCAGGAAGGTCCTGTCTCTCATGAGGAAACTAAACAGAAGTTAGACAGAAGGACAAGAGACAAAGAGGAAAGGGAGTCTCAGAGGGAGCAAGTCATCTGGAGGCTCGAGAGGCTGCTTGGAGACACCTGTAACGAGGGGAGGATGGCAGGAGAAAGCCACCCTCCTTCAGACAGCATCTGCACTGAGGACTTTGTCAGACGCTTCAGAGACGAGATGGTGGAACTTGCACTGCCAGAGAGTAATATGCAGCAACTTGACATAGAAGAAGACGCTGAGAGGACAGAGATATCTGACTGTGACACTTGTCAGAGTGAACAAAAGGGACAAAATGTTAATGGTGAGAGGAGAGGAACAGCAACGACTGGGAAAGACACAGAGGCTGCTCACTATTCCCAGCCAAACAAGCCATGTCAAAGAAAGGAACTGGAGAAATGTCTTTCTGACAGCTACACAGTAAATACATCACATGTTAGTGAGAAAGCAGGAGCTGGAGAGAGATACAACACACCACAGAAGCTTGGTGATGATGGCAGCAGTGAGTACTCTCTTTACAAACTCTTGGGAGACTGTCAAGCAGGCGCAGAATTTTCATTGCTCTTAGTTTCAACACATGGGGATTAAGAGAAAAGCTATCCATCTGTCTGTCCGTCTGTGTGTCCAACACTTTGCTTTAGAACAGGTTATCTCCACAACTACTTGACAGGTTGCCATTTAATTTGTTATGGATATTCATGCTCCACTCAGGATTATTCCTAATGATTTTAAAGACTCTGTAACCTTTCTTCTAGAACCAAAATCACGTCAAAATGTCCTCTCAATCAACACATTGGTCCATAACAGAGAATCTAGAAAATGGATTGATTTCCATATATTTTGCTGAGGATATTTATAGTGCCCATGAGGATAAAATCTTAACATCCAGAACTTTCCTTGAAATTATTGCCTTGAAATTTACTGAGCCCATTCATTACCCCCAGAGGATGAAACCTTTCCATTTTGGACGTGAGCTTTTGCAGTACCCTTAGGCCAAAATGTCAACTTCACACACATATGTAACCTAATTACAATGAAATTCGTGGAGCACATTCATTCTCGCAAGGGGACCCTTTTAATTTTAAGTGGCAGCCAAAGGAAAAACTCTGCCTCTACAGCACACCAGCCTGCCTCTAGACTCCTTTGTTTAGTCTCTCTCTCCTCTTTCAGCCTCTCACAGAACAGAGGTCGTAACAGAACATGAAACCCTGCGGCAGAACAACAGCAGTTCTCCTAAGGCCAGGTGCTTGGCAGGTACCACACACAGATTACACTGCATCTGCAAGCACAGTCTAACTAATCCTTCTGGAAATTCATTCACTACAAACAGTGATTGTAGGCTGCTTGTTTCTTTTATAGGAGTACCTGTGTGGAGTTTTGACACCGTGTCCATTGACAGTGACCTTGACTCAGTCTGCACAGAGCAAGTCAGGCAGCATATTCACAGACGGCCAGGTGAGAGACTGCAGAAAATGTGGAGCGAAGCAATGTTCATATATAAAATATCACTATTTGAAATACAGCCACTAACAAAACATTTGACAGAGACAATGAATGATGAAAATCAAGAAATGCTTGGAAACGAATTCAATACAGTTAACATCATTTGTGTGACCCCCCCACAGGATGGCGCTCTCTCTTTCAGTCTGTCACAGGCATGGATGACTACTGTACCAACCAGAGTGACTATGACACACCCACACAGGAAGAAAGTGAGCCTGAATCTACATCAGGTAAAGCAAGATCTGACTGTGTATTCCTTAATGAGTCCACAATAATAAAAGAACAATTAAATCTTTAAATGTCACAGATTTGGCCTTTCTTTGTTTACAAAGGTCAGAGATCCTCTTACGGAAACGTACAAAACAGAAGTCCTTCTGCCCGTAAAGCACAGCGTAATAAGAAAGAAACATACAGGTAAACCTAATGGAAGAACATTTAAAAACTTTGTAAACATTTTGGTCTTTTGACATTTAAAAATGCTTATTTTGTATGTATTTATGACTTGACATCTGATTCTGACATACACTGTGCATGTTTGTGTATCACAGACTTATGTGTTCTTTGGATGACAAAGACACAGATGAGGACATGAATCACTGGAGCAGGAGACGCAGGCCTGAGAGGACATCAGAGAAGATGCAGTCTGACTGGGCCAAGATGAAAGAAAGGCTCTCTGCACTCCGACAAGTGAGAATGAGTCTCCCAGTGTATTTTAGTATCACATTTAGTATGAGTAGAGAAATATTTTTATGCCAACTGTATAAATTCTCCTGTGCACATGTGTACGAGACGCCACTTAACTGGTTTGTGTGTCTGGTTCAGAAATGTGAGAAAGAAGAGGAGACACTACAGCTGAAGAAGACGCAGTTAAAAGATGTTGAGCTCTCCCTCTCTGAACTTCAGCAGAGAAGAAAGGTAAAGTTTAGCACCTTAGATACAGTAGTTTCTCAGAACACTGTGTACAGAAGTCTCACTGATACTCACAGTTTATGTTTATGGTATATGTCCCAGCATGCCTTGCAGGAATTAGAGCGACTGACTGTAGAGACAGCAAAGATGGAGAAGGAGAAGAGGACTCTGGAGTTTGTTCTGAGAGACAGCAGGGCAGGGAAGGACTCTACTAGGTATAAAACCAAACTCCTACCAATTGTATTATACTAAGCCATGTGCATCAACATGGTTACATCACATTGCATCAACATAATCCTGTATAAAGGATAGTTCTGTAAAACAGTAATACAACAATGAATGTGTTGTAGTTGCCAGCTGCACGAGCTGCAGAGGCAGCAAGAGTCCTGTATCCTTGAGGTAAGAGACATGGGAGAAGACCTCACAGCTCTGAGTCAGTGTAAACAGACTCTAAAGGATGGAGCCTTCATGGAGAGGGTAATGAAACCTGAATCAAGCAATATGTCTGTCAATTCTGGGTTGTGCTCAGTTGTTCACATGTCTTACTATGTCAGGTTTTTTCTTAATACTACACTTTTTTTTGTTGCTCCACTGTTCCACAAACAGCCCAGTGTCGTCATGTCAGTGCTGGAGAGGGAGGAGATGGACAGACAGCTGGATAGTGCCAAAACAGAACTGTTTGCTGAACAGCGACGCGCAAGAGAGAAGCTAGAGTCCGTGCAAGAAGTACTGTGTTAAGGCCTATTTATACCTATAATTGTAACTATAATGACAATTACAAGATTTAAATAATTTTCAATAATTACAACAGTACTCTTTCACACCAAAAAATTATCATTCTAAATAATATAAAATAATAAAACATCCAAAATTATAACTTCAACATTATTTTTGGTTTGATTTCAGAGTGATTTTTTTAGACGAGGAAATGATAATAAAACATTTTCAGTCATTAAAATCAAAGGGTAGTAATGGGTTTGTTTGCAGGCACTTTGTTCAGCAATTTTATACTATAAAAAACTTAAACCTAAGGTAAATTCTCTTATGTATTAATATGCTTTTACTTAATGAAGAAAATAGGTATGTTGTGTTTTTCCCAAAAGGTCACAACAAAGAATAATGGCCTATTTTACTGTGTTAATGATGTAAACAAACATTTCACAGCATCAAAAAGCACTGATAAGCTGTCACGTTAGTCTGTGATTTAAAAACCTGCCAGTGAAACTACAGGGAGAAGATGTTTGCTTTAGTGTGAAAGACAGATTTACTTTCTGTGTTTTCAAATATCTCTGGTTATATGTTCGTGTATGATCTTGGAGCAGAAGTTGGAGGAGACTCGTGAGGAGCTCCAGAGGGCCACAGAGGCAGAGAGCTTACTGAGGAACAGGTGTGCTCGTCTGGAGGAGAAACGGAGGCAGAAAAAGGATCAGATCGAGGTGGCACCTAGTGATCATCATACTCTAATGCAAAAAAAATCTAATATTAATCTGTTACACAAATGGCACACTGCCAACATCCACTTTTTGTTTATTATCCCTACTATTTTTGCTGTATCCCTGTCTATCAGGCAGTAGATGTTCAAGTAGGTGATCTGCAGGCTGAACTGGGAGAATGCAAGATCAGAGTGGGTACTCTGGAAAAGATGTTGGCCCAGAAGGAGCTGAAGCTGCTAGATTTACAGGAGCAACGTGGGGCCTCCCAAGCAGAGAGAGATGGACTGAAGGGGGAGCTACAACACCTGAAAGCCCAGCACTGCAATGCACTGAAAGAAGCCCAGGAGCAAGCCCATAGATTGGTGGTAAGTGCTGAGGCGGTCTGAGGTTTTCTAAGGCTATAAGTCATGTTCTTTCTAATGTAACACAAAGTAACAAGTACTTATGGTTCCTCTTTTTTTAATTCAGGAGGCAGTGTTGAAGCAGCAAAAGAAAGAGTTGGCTTTGGCTCATGAGCAGCAAATCCAAAAGGTGACAGACGTGTCTGCAAAACTAAAATATTGATTCCTCAAATGACATCATCGCAGTTTAATTGTAGCGATCTTTCTCGCTGTTGTGTCCTGAGGTTAATAAGCAGACTGAAGAGGAGAAGGCAAACGCTTTGAAAGAACAAGCTCTGTCTCTCACACGACACATTGAGTCCTTGAAACGTTCCATTCAGGTCAGTGAGTTTCCCTGAACATACTGTATGAAATCCACTGTTACGCTATCTCAGTGTAAACTATTTGGTGAACTGTTGTCATGAATGCATGTATTGTATGTTAAGTTTAGGTGCCACCAGTGGATATCAAAGCCTAATTGTCTGTGTTATTTTCATGATTATTGCTCTATGCACTATATATACAGTAAGTAAAAACACTTAAAGATGTGATCCTCTCCTTTTCTGGCAGCTAAAAGAAGAAGAGGCAAAGAAGCTGAGGGATTCCTTGGAGCAGCAGAGGGAGGAGGCAAAGAACCGTGAAGAGGAGTTGCATGTAGAAGCCTTGGAAAAGGTACTCTGATAATCCTCTGCCTAAAATAAGCAATCTTTTTCAACACGATTGCATGACATGCACAGTATGCTCCCACTCAGATGCACAAAGCAATAGAGGAGGAGAGGAGGAAGTGGGAGGCAGAAAAAGTGGAAGCTGTGCAGGTGCACTGTGGGATACTGGAAGAGCAGAACAGAAAGAGCCTGGAAAGCATGAGGAGTGAGACGCAGCGAGAGCAGAGTAAAGCACTGGCTCTTCAACTTAAAGTGGGGGAACTAAAAACAGTAAGGTGACTCGCAACCAGGACATGTAACATTACCATCTTAAATAAATCAGAGTAGATTTTCATTCTGTCTGCATGATTTTCTTTGTAACTGTAAGAGAGTGCAGGAGTTGGAGAGTGAAAGCTGTGCACAGCAGAGAGAGCAGGAGTCTTTGCTGGCTGTCATTTGCAAATCACTGAAAGAGGAGCACCAGGCCGAGATGCAGAAGTTGCAGAGACAGATGGCACAGGTGACAAGAAAACTACAGAAAGCAATCATTTACAGGCACACGACGAGATGGTGGCGTTGTAGAAAAGCTGACATGGTGTGGTCTGTGGTCACAGGAGAGTCAGAGGGCAGTGCTGCGGCTCGAGCAGGCTGTTCAGCTGGCAGAGAAAGAGGCTGACAGGCTGCGGGTGATGCTAGAAGAAAGGGAGAGCAGCCATAACCAAATCACAGCTGAGCTGGAACGGCAGCTCAGGCACTGGGCCCAGGAGCTGGGAGCAGAGTGCCAGCATCTACACCTCTTAGTGGAGCAGAGTGGAGCCAAACAAAGTTCTGTGCAACTACCTCCCAGGTATAACTCCCTGCTCTGACTTACATATATACTTGGTTTAGAAAGAAGTGAATATTTTGTAGACAACATGGTGTTTGATGATTAGCTTCTAATTCTGCTGCCTTTGTATTGTGCAGTCCTACAGTAGCTGAGGCTCTTACAAACCTGAGAACACTAAGAGAGCAGTTGAAACACTTGATTAGCCATCTACACCAGCGTCTTGATTCACAGAAACAAACCAGTGAACAGCTGAGAAAAGACAAGGTATAGTTTACATACTGCACAGTGTTTGCAGATGCAGATCATTAGATGTATACATGAATACATGTCTACAAGTTCATATTTTTTTCAGGAGCGAGAACTGAGCATCCAGAGGCAACAGCTAAGGATGGAGAGAGACCAAGCCTTGAATTCTCTAAAGGAGCGTATCATTCAGGTATGAACTTACACACTTAGTGTAGCTCATGTCGGTGCACGTAGACACAGAAAAGTCATCACGCACAGCATTGTTATGGCACGTCATATTTCTGCAGGAGCACATTGAGGAGTTAAGCAGTCTAAACTGGGCTCATATGTGTGATGGTGGAGCTGAGGGAGGAGGAGTGGCAGCATCTCTTCGCAAACAGCTGAAGGCCAAAGACATGGAGCTGAGGCAGGTTCAGAGGAGCATGGCTCAGTGGAAGGAGCAGACTGCAGCTCGTCTGGCATGCAAGTTTGAAGAAGAGCTGATGGCTGAACTGGAAAGGTAACGTGAACAAACTAAGTCAAAATACAGACAGATTCCTTTTGTTCTTTCTAAGTATTAATCAGTGATCTCCCATACTATTTGGAAAATGGCCCAGAATCCAAGAAAACTTTGTGATCCATTGAATAAAAATCAAAAGATATTTAACTATATTTAAGTTTTGTTTTAATTTCTACTATCCCACAGGTGCAAGACAAAGTTGTTAAGGGGCAGGTAACTGGTTTCTGTGAAATATAGATGACATACTAACCAGCTGTCTCTCTAACAAGGGCATGATCTCACCTCAACTCACTGCGATATGCGTTTTATATCATAGATGTAACATTAACTAAACACGTAGACTCCTTCACGCAGTTATGTTAATTATTCACAACTTGACAGCCTTTCAAATGCAGGTTTGTTTGTTTCCCAGAAAAACATCGAAGACTCGAGAGGAGAGGCAGAGAAAGCCTGAGAGGACTGAAGGAGAGATGACTCTCGGTGCAAAGGTGAATGTTTTTACTGTTCCTGTGTGGGCACGAACACCAAGCTCTCACAGATAAGTAACCTAAAGATATTTAATATTAATTTGTTTATTGACATAAACTTCTATCTCTCTGTGTCTTTCCCCATCAGGAAGCTGAGAATTCAGTTTGCTCCCACTCCCTCCATGTAGCTGCCTCCCACAGCCCCTCAGATGTGGCTTCATTTAAGCTTCTACGTTACCTTCAGAGCAGAGTCAAGCAGCTCCGTGTAGAAAACCAGCAGTCCTACGCCTGGAGCCCATCACCTTCAAATACAATCCCTTTAGATTTTTCAGGATCCTATCTTACAACAGTGAGTACATGGTTTTAATAGCAGGTTACTGCTGATTATGGACTTGTCCCTCTTTCAGTGTAACCACTAGCTGCATGTACAATGGTGTAATTTACCTCAGGGCCAGGTGAACTATTTCCATTAAGAATAATAATATGTTTAATCATCTAAGAAGTGTATGTCAGAGGAAACCCACATAACTGTCATTACATGTCTGCAGATCATCATTTGTTTATGTTGAACATGACAAGAAACTGTCCACAGCTGTTCGTCGCAAAATGTGCTTTCCAAAGACATCAAGAGTCTTGGTGATAATTTTGTGGAAAGAAATGCAAAAAGTACATTATAAAGTATATAAACTCAATGCACTCACATTCGCAAGGATTGTGTAATTAATGGATAAAGCATTACTTTTGCTTTTACTACATTTACAATACTGCATTTTTTACATTTATAAATGACAACTAGCACTCTGTAAGAGCCACAGCACTTCTGGATCTGATGTGAACTGCTCTTTTAGTCAAAATAAATCTAAAAGTACTTTTTTTTCATTAAGATTTGAATATGATTTCTGTGCTTGTCTTCATTATATTATACTAATAGCTAATACTGGTGTTTCCTTTATAGATCACTCAAGGTCAAGACATTGCCGGGATTCAGAGCCACTCATCAATCAGGACAGTCTCAAGTTGAGGGCAGAAAACCTGTTACACACACCAGTGATATAATGATCTCTAAATCTGAGTCTCAGGCATTTCAAGTTATGTTTGTGGCCCCAGAAATGAATCATTTACTGTTACATGTCCTTAAGATAGGAGATTAACAAGCAGGTCACGGTGACAAATGACACAACCGTCATCAAGTTCACATTCCTCTGTGTGAAGGCAGTGAAGTTTTATGGCTTAAGGTCACAGTGAACTGTGAATGAGTGATGAATTGACATTTCACTGAAGATCATGTGAGTTATGTCAAGAAGCTGACAGTTCTGTGGGAATCCCTTGTATAATCATAAATGTTACATGATGTGAAATTGTACAATAAAAACGTTCAGTAGATTTGTGGCAAGTTTAAACAAAATGATGTCATGACCATTTAATATGCCTTTTGAACATCTTTATCTTTATCAAAAATGTGTAATCTTAATGTTAAAAAAAAAGCCTACTGGGACTGATGCCAGATTTTTAAAAGATGGTTTCCCTATAATCACGTCCGCTATCACACATGCACTATGTTATTTTCAATTGGTCAGCCATGCTTTTGTTCCCAAGGTGTTAAAGCAGGCTGTTGTCAGTTCTTCCTGTGGTATCAAAAATGTTAAAAAGGAGAATGTAGGACCAGTGCCTATTTATTTAACAGCTCTGTCCCTTTTTATGTAAACATTATCGCCAGCATCAGTCTTGTTTCTCAATAAAGACAAAGACATGGCTCTAATTTACCTTAAAAAGCACAGGTACTCATTTGATTTTGTGTGACAAGTTGGAGGCTATTGCATTCAATAACCTAATAGTTAATTGGTTAAAGTCGTATGTACTGAATTGTTTTTAATATGTATGTATGCTATTAGATCAGGTTAAGGTGTTCCACAGGGGTTTAATCCTGGGACACTACTGGGACTTACTCTCCTTTATATACTGTATGTAATGATAAAAGCGTTCACCCAACAAGAGGATTGCTTTCACTAAATTCAAGCAAAATTTCATCCAATGAAAACCAACTATGCCATGCAGAATCTTGGACAAGAGTTTATTTAAAAACAAATAAAAAGTAATCACACTCGATGGCTGATCGCAATTGCTGTAATGTACATATGAAAATACAATCAAATCATAAGAAGGTGCATTTCCATGACTTCTTTACAGATTCCTCAAAGCTCACAGATGGTGTACTTGCTAAGCACTATAGGAAGATAATCTTTCTACCACAACATGTACAACTGCAAGCAGGAAGTCGGGCTGTGAGCAAACGTGAACACACGTGAACACACAGGAACAATGTGGTGTCCTGTTAACGAGGCCGAACATAAAAACTGTACAAATTCAGGTACTGCACACTGACGTTTAACAAAGAACCAAGTCATATTTGCAGTACATCAGTGTGTTGTTGGCCAGATTTTGTCATAATTATGTACAAATTATCTGATTTATAACAGCAAAGATTAATTCTGTAAGTTCTATAAAATTGGGTATGTAAGGCTGTCTATAGAACTTTTCAAAGTTCTGAGATCATGACAGTTACCTTGGAGATTTAAATGAATAAAACCAATTAATTAGGTCAGCGTTATTATTACGTTACATATAGTTGCCTGTGATTACAGTCATATAACCTAAACTGAGTTACTGTAAAGCAAAAGACGTGTTGCACAAACTGTCCAAAACAGCACAATATTCATGTAAAGCCAACATGCCTTGCCAAACTGACCAACTTCAAGTGATTCAGAGTCCTTTACAGTCTTTTTGTGTGACTACATGTCCAGTCTTTGGCATGGCTTTTCAAGTCATCAAGCACTATTACATTTCCATGTCCTCCTCTCCAGAGTTGTGGGCTACAGGAAAGCTGTACAGAGAAGAGTGTGTGTCTGCAGGTGGACTGGAGGGGCTGAGGGGACTGACAGGGGTGGGAGATGGACACGGTGTCGGGGATTGTCGAGATACTGTCTGTTGTTTACGCTGTTTCTGAAATGAGCCCTTTCGCTTCCGACAGAAGGAATCGTCTGGTGGCCGCCACAACACCAACTCCATGCAGGAATGGCTCCTAAAAATATGAGGAAGAAGCAGGTTAGACAACAACAACAACAACAAAAAACACCAGGGGATAAAATGTGTCTTTTCAAGGTGGAAAATCTCGCCAGTGGAACACGAGTCATACCTTCATTCAACATTAAACGTTCCAATAGCAAAATAAGGAGAACATACACAGACTGGGCTACTTTGTGGGGTAGGATGTCGCTGATGCCGCGCTGTAGTCCCTCCTTCAAACTGTCAGAGATCACCAGCACTGGCCGTCTCGAGGCTGGCTCTACATCCAAATCTTCATCCTCATCATCGTCCTCCAGCGTTATTCTGTGATACATCAATGCCACAGTATTCACTTAAAAGGAATAGAGGGTACTGTATGTGTTGATGTCACCTTTTCATGTGACACAAACCCATCACCACCACTGAATGGCAAAACAAACCCATGGTGGCTGATATAAATGTGCAGAGCTGCAACACTAGGAGTGAAACCAGCAAATATCTTGACAATGTATCGATGATTACAACTGAAAATACCGAACAGCCTGGACTGTATTTAAAATTTAGCAGACACAGAGTTTCCTGACATACACAGTATATGTATATACAGGGGTGGGTGATATGGAAAAATTAATTACAAGATAATTATCACAGCAAGACATCATTAACTTGATTTTGGTAAGTGATGAAAGTTACTCAAGTAAGTCAAGTATTTCTTTAAAACAAAATCCTATAGTTAAATGTTCTCAAATAGTTAAGATATATTTGTAATTTTGATCAATTTGAACTTGTTCTCATTTATTTAGACAGTTTGGTCACAAAACAGTAATATGGCAAGACAATAACTGGTAATACTGAGTAATCACCCATTTATTCAGCTCCTCACCAGGGAAGTAATGTTACACTAAACAAAAAAGCATATGAGAGCCTAGACGCCTGGTTCTATCTAAAGCAGGAGCCTAATCAAAGTCACTTCATTGGATATTCTGATCTGCAATAGATTGGTGACCTTTCCAGCATGTACACCTCCTCTCACCAAATGCATTTCTAAATAAACTCAAGCCTCCCGCAGTCAGACAGTTGGCAGTTTTTGCAACTATTTGCAACACCCCGCATATTGCATACCTGTCTTCGATCTCCTGAAGTCTCCTCTGAGCTGCCTCTATCTCCATGCAGGAGTTTTCTGTCTCGGCTCGGGACAGAGCAGAGGAGGGCTGCGGCAAAGTCAAGGGCTGAGGCACTGGGCAGGGCTGTGGAAGTGCAGGGCTGGCTTGCTGTGCAGACAGAGGAGGGCAGCTGTTTGCTGTAGGCCAGTCATGACGAGTGCTAGTGTGCGAGTTCTCTGAAATGTCCACTTCTGCCTCTAGCATTAACCTCCTCCTTTTGGCACTGCATCCCCTGAGAAAACATTAAGATAATGTATTATAACGCGACTATAATGCAACCATTCCACGCATTGTCAAATGTTGAGTAAAGACTGCTTTTTCTGTACACTCTACACTTACTCGTCATCAACTCTCCTCCTGTGCTTCCTGAGGCATCGTGTCTCCCAGCTGCTGAGGAACAGAGAGACAGGCGTGTCAAGACAGAAAATACCACGTCAGGTTAATATTGAAAAGATATTTCATGTGTTGCCAATGTATTTCTGACAAATGCAGGGAAGGAATCTACAACCCCCCAAATCATCAGCTACATACTTATTAGAAACTGTTGCTCTCTGTAGGTGTCCAGGCGTACTTGGAGGTCCTAGGTCAAATTCAGGAAGGCTTGTGGGGCCTGAAAATGAATACATGGCTGGCAGGAACCCCACTTCACTGCTTGAGGGCGCAGCAGAGTGATGCATGGCGGTCCAGTCGGTGAAATGATTTGATGAGACACACGGGCAGATGACTACAAACGGATCTGATCTGGAGGATCAGTATAGATGCCAGTCAGACAAGCGGATAAGGGTATTTTCTGCAACCTACATGACGCACAACAAGTTCATAAATACGTCGACACGAGGACGGCTGGGTATCTAGCTAGCTACAACGCCACTGTTGCATGTTGTGTGACACTACGGATAAACCTGGCTATTACTATATCGTGACACGGTAATACACAATGACGGTTTCATCCCTGCGCTGAATGGCAACTTTGCACAAGTTACCCAGAAACACACAGCGTTACAGACCGACCTGTGCAGCTGCCCTGCCCCTTTCTGTTTTTGTTTTGCTAGCTCGTCTCCGTCAGTTCGCGTTGTTTTTCTTTGGGGTCTCCCCGTTAGCACACAACTACAGGCTCTGCACGCCGGAGTGTTACTAACCTAATATTATGACACCGCCTGCAAGCAGAAATATATCCCAAATGAACGGTCTCTGTGGTGTGTACTGCTTAAAAGGGAGGCTGGGTTAAACTGCCGTCAGCTAGCTATTCTGGGAAAGTGAGTCTCGCCAGAAGATTCATCCAGGTTCTTGCAAGTGCGTAAGTTACGTGAGGAACTGTGGGAATTGTAGTCACGACTTACTACAAAGTCTTGTTTCTCGATGGGATACAGAAGCAAGGTTAACTGAGCGAGGTTTTTTTGTTTATGCGTTAACATCTGTTGTAGCTACTTAGTTAAAATGTCAGTTTTCACTCGGAGTAATCTGCAGCCAGCGTCCGGAAGACGATATGTATAAAGTAAGATAGACACCTGCCTCTCGTTTTGTAGTAGTACGTTCGTATTACCAAAGAGTATATGTGATTGACAAGATCGTTTCCTCCAACTTCCTGTTTCTGGTCCGACCCGCAGCTGGTGTTTAAAGGGACCCTCTTCCTTTTTTCATCGCTTTGTCGTCTCAAATGACGAGTCATGTGACAGTGAAAGACTAAAAGCTGTTGTCTCTGCCCGCGTCCATACTCAGCTCTGATTCTTCACACTGGAGTCGCTCTCTGAGGAAGTAAGACACTACTGTTTACTGTAACATTTAAAAAGCTTACAAGCGAATTACTGATCTGCTGTGACAATATTATAATAACGATCTTATTTACATACCTTCATATTTATCCTAACATCGCTGTGTGGCCTAGACTGTTATGTATCTAACCCATAGTTATACTGTAATTATTTTCAGATTTATTCCTTGACATCTGTGAAACTGTCTTTCTCAAATGCGTGAAAACCTTCATACTAAGAAGGTTTTTTTATCTCTCTATTTTACATGTATATCTGTGTTGTTACTTTAACGTTTTAGACAAATATATTGATTTATTTCCACTGTTTGTGTTATCCAGCAGGTTGTCCAGAATGCTGTATTTGGTTATAATCACGGGCCTACTGGCTTTTGCCTCTGGCAAACCATGTGGTAAAGTATTTTTTATTAACCCAGTTATCACCAATCATTAAAAACCCTGACTGAAATCTGGAAAGAACCCAGTTAACAAATACACTGACTCACTGGTCTGGACATTCACTCATTTTGCAATTACCTACATCATAGATTTGAATGGCCTTCATATTGCTTGCTCATTGACAAAAGTTGTGCAATTGTCAAATAACAGTGAATGTTGTCACGTTTTTGGTCTTTAGTGATGAGGGTAAAATTTCAAGGAGAGACATTAAGTCTCATTAAGTCTAATATTTGGAACTTGAACACAGCAATGATATTATTATTCAGTCATTAAGCCTTCACAGTCTTTGTTTCCTCCTGTTGTGACTGCTGATGCTGCAGTTCCGGTTTTGCAATGCTTCAAAAGTTCATGTTGATGTCAGCAGCAAGAGAGAGTTACTGAAATATTTTTATGTCTGTGATCAAAATTTCTGAGAAATGTTTTTTCTTGTAATATTTAAATCCAGATACTGAGGGATCTGGCAGTGAGCTGCTGCTGTCACTCAATAAGAATCTCCTTCGCTCTCTGGAGACGCAGGAAGGACTCCCCAATCCCAGTGTCCACCTGGCATTACGGCTTTCCAGTCACCACAACCTGGCCAAGGAGAGCGAACACCTGAATAGACTGAAAAATGATTTGCACAATGACATTCAAAGGTATTGAACACAAATACCCTCATTCTTCAGTGTTGCTTTTTGTTGTGACACAACGAATGTCATGCTTTTTTAAATCTGTATGTCCATTGAACTTATATTTTTCCTTGATGTTCTCACGTGAACCTTAGTCTCCTGTGTCTTCCTCAGCTCTCTCTCTAACAACCAGTCTGTGGTTGGCCTCTTGGCGCTGTACACTCTGGCTTTGAAGTCCTCCTGTTACGACCTCAACACAATCACCTTCACCATCAGTGAGAAGAGTGAGAAGCTGCTGACGCAGCTGAAGAAGCAGACGGAAGATGAAAAGGACAATATTCTGTGTAAGTTTTCCTTTGACCTTTTGGAGGCCAACGGTTGTCATAAAAAGTATTCTTGTTTTAGCTTGTAGTCATCTTGTTTTACATTGTGCTACAAAATGAGTTCAAAGTTTATTTATTGCAGATATTTCTTCAATAAGGAAATCCCAGAAAATGTATATAAAAGTGTAAAATCTTGACAAAAAGAAAATCCAGTTTGGAACACCTTAGGCTTAATTGGCCCAATAAAAATGAAATAATTTGACAATTCATGATTTATATGTTTAGTATTTATGTTATCTGCAAACATTGTCAATGCATCTTTATTTCATAATGGCTTTATAGCTGTGATGTCTCTTGAGTATGGCTCAATAAAGTGTTTAGGTTGTACTTGTCTAAGAATTCTACAGTTTTTATTTCAGTTTTGATGGAATTAGTCACGAGAGCAACATGACTATACTACTGATTAATTTAATCCAAACTGAAAAAAAAATGTAGTGGCATTGGAGAAAATAAAGTACCTTTTATTTTCTTGAACATTACTGTGAAGTCATGTTTAATATAATTTGGCTTCTTTTATTTCATCTCTCCTTTCACGCAGTCAACAACCGCCCTTATACCAACTATTACCAGTACTCTCTGGGTGTGCTCGCCCTTTGCGTGAGCGGCATCAGGGTCAACCATGTCAGCAACAAGCTCATCAAGGCAGTAGAACATGAGCACTTCAAACATGGAGACTCTGAGAGCACTGGTGAGTGAAACCGAAATGATGTGCAGGAAATATGCAGACAGGGATGCATCTCAGTTCTCTACTTACCACTCACAGTTGTTTGCAGTTAATTAAGGATAATTAACTATACCCAAAACATGAGATGGATTATTTATTTCAGGTTTCACACACACACACACACACACACACACACACACACACACACACACACAATATGGACATGACAGTAGCTTGGAGACAGTAGCAACTGGAGTTGTAAGACGACTGAGCTCTATATTATGGACAAAGATGTAGGGCTGCAAACAGTCTATGGCGGAGTGAGATAGTATGAAAGATGAAAACCAGTGCTGTTTAGCTGCATTACATTTAGAGTCTATTATATATTTCAGACAGACAAATTCCATAAAGTTACCTCAGATTAATATTACTAGTGGGTCATGTCACAGAAAGTTGCCAGAATGAAAGTTCAGGGTGGGAAAGTTCTGTGAGAAGAATGCAGTAACAGCAACTTGATAACAGCTCAGTTTCTTGTTTTATTTTTCTTGTGCTTCAAGTTAAACTCTATGTGAAATATGCATATTTTCTCCTACTTTCTCTCCCTAGATACCTATGCCATGGCTGGAATGGCACTCCAGTGTGTGAAGGACTCTGGTTCCCATGTGCAGAATGCTGCTGAGCTTGACACGGCCCTTAGCAAGATCAAGCAGAAGCTCCTCGCCTCTCGTAGGACTGACGGTCATATTGGCAATGAGTTCAGCACGGGTCTCGCAGTTCAAGTGAGGATCTTTTTCCTTATTTTTTTTTGTTCAGCTCTCCTTGTCTCTTTCACTGCATGAAACCTTGTAGAACAAAATCTTTGCAGCTTAAATGTACTTGTGTGTTGCGTTCAAGGCCTTATTGGCAATGGGCAGCCAAGTAGCAGAGTGTGCTGCCTCAATGGAGGCCATGAGGACAGACGTCAGGAGCAACACATACCACAACCCCATGGCCATATCTCAGATCCTGCCAGCTCTCCACCAGAATTCCTACCTGACAGTTAAAAGCAAGGAGTGCCTCCATGAGGATGGTATGTGCAGTGTTATTTCTCTACTCCCTGTGGGCACTGTGATTTCAGGTAGTGTCTGTATTGTCACTGTTTTTTGTCACGGTGTGTGCCTCCCTACAGACACTCTGGTGCTGGAGCCCATAGATCCTGTGGTGGTTTTACCAAACAAGACCAAAATGACTGTGATGGTGAAAGTGGTGACGCACAGCGGGGCAGCTGCTCTTTACTCTGTGGACGTGCCAAAGGGAAGCTCTCTGTTGGAGGCTCTTGAACTTCTCAAGGGGAAAAACGTTGGCTTCACGTGAGTTCATATAATGTACCTACACCTTTTTATAGCTTTTTTTTTTTTTAAAGGTCCTGTATGACTGCCTACATTGAATAATATTTGATGCTGTTTGGCAGGTTTGAGAAGGAGTCCAGCCTGTGGGGACCTTTCTTAAGTGCGGTGAACGGAGAGCAAGCCAGACAGAGCGACCGCAGATACTGGCACCTCTCCTCAGATGGCACTGCACTCAGTGAGGGTGAGGACACACACATATACACACATATTACACTGTGACTCACTAATAGATCATTCTCTTTATTTCGATGACCTGCTGCTTTAATTTCACTTTGGTAAAAAAAAAAAAAAAGAAGAAAATATGCTGGTGTGCTCCCTCAGGTGTCAGTGATTTCAAGATTGAGGCGGCTCAAGAGATCACCATCAGAAACACAAGCTACTGAGAGACACTCACTGCTGATGCAACTGTGACTGATGAGGATCAAAAGCAGTTTAATCTTGAGTTTCTTTCTATCCTTTGTTATAACCAGTGATTATACTTAAATTGTCTGTTGCCATCATCTCTGAATAAATGGCTGTAGTGGTTTCACAGAATTTCTGCATTTCAAGTAGGTTTGAAGCTTGAATAAAAGTGTAATTTAGAACTAATGGAACAGACTTTGCTGTGAATATTCTAACTTTATTCAAATGTCTTACAGAGCGTGATTGTGCTTTTATAAACAAATAAAAAAATGGCTTTTTAAATGAAGAGTTTCTGTAGGTTTGTGTATTTGATACAAACAAAACATGAATTATAAGCAAGTGACAGTTTATTAAATTATTATATTAGATTTCTTTACAAAGTAGCATGGCTAATCAAAACCATGCAATTTGGGTGTGATTAGACTTTAATTGCATGTGTGGAAAGTGCTGTTATTATGAATTATTATGAATGTTAATTGACATTGTCACACACATACAGTAATGTGTGACAAACTGGTGTGAATGGAGATCCACACATACAGTACTTACCATTTGTTTGATGTCAGTATTTCTTATAGCTCACATTTTCGTGCAGATTGTTACAGTTTGAAAAGTTTGTTGGTTAAAGTGCAAGATCAGATCCTAGAAATAAAACACTGGATGTCGTCAAAGTCACATGGCTGGAGAAAAGAACATTTTGATCAAATGTCTGATGCTGAGGTCGAACATGGTTGACAATGGTGCCAACAAAAATGCTTATTATTCACAAACATCCTTTCAGTAAATTTCTTTGTGAAAATCATCAGCTAAAAGTGAACTTGTTTATTTATTTATCAAAGGTGAGTTTAGGTCACCTGTTCAGGCACCACAATATGATCTCTTCCTCTCTCTGTCTCTGACCCAGATGAATCAGTGGCAAGATTAAACAGGCATTAACCTGAGGCGCACACTCAATAAATTAAAACTTAAAGTTGTACAGCTTGAAATTTCACAAACATTATTATGTGAAAATTTAAAAAAATAAATCTTTTTTCTGGGTTATGTCTACTGATATAACTGTAACTATACCTAAACCTCAGGGACCTCATCCATGGATATATTCTAAGTTCTTATTATACATCCATGACCTCATCCGTCTGGAGAAATAAAAGCAAGTTCTTCCGGGTCTATGACCAAACTCTCATGATGTCTCCACCTCACACTGTCATTGTGTAGTCATTTTATCGGTTCATAGACATGTTAGCTGAGCATATGAAACCCAGTAAGTATGAATTTGTCATCCATTTCCTGCTCAAACCGGAGGGATATGTTTTGCCAAAAAGGCTTTTATTGCGAATGTACAGAACCATGAACTGTACCGGAAGTGCTTGTTGTTGCTATTGTTTGTAGCATTTGGGCACAATTTCTTGTGAATTTACCTCAGTAATTTTGCTTACCAGCGGCAAATATGCGAGAGACGAAAGTGTGAGAGCGACAGGAACGATTCGACCGATATATCGGTGTTTGTAAATGTAGCAGTAGTTGCACATTTAGCCATAAACCGATTATTCATAACGAAAGTTCGTGTGACATCGTGGAGAGGATGAGCTAGCTGCCATGAGGTTAACTCGGCGGAAAGGCTGTGATGTGAAGTGATACGCAGATAAGTGTGATAAACCCCTTTGCGGCGTTAGGTCATAATGTCTGCCCTGTATCGGTGCCTTCTGTTCAGCCGCGTTTGCAGATTAAATAAACAAACCGGTGTGGCGAGATTTGGGTATCATGCGCCTCCTCCACAGTGGAAGAGACTCGACAGCGTCCTGCGATTTGGAAACACAACGCAGACAACAACTAACCTCAGTACTATGTCTAATAAGTCGGGGAAGTTCAGTGGTTCTTGTTCAAGGTGCCTTTCAACCTCAACTGAGGATGGACCAGCTCGGGTGAAGAGAGTTTCTATCGAGGGCAACATTGGTAAGATCAGTATATTTACAGTATTTCAAAATAAGATACATTTTTTTGAGCCAAGCTGTGATTGTTGGTAATATATGTGATCTCCTGTATTATGTCATATCAGCTGTTGGAAAGTCAACCTTTGCAAGACTCCTGCAGTCAGCTTGTTCAGACTGGGAGGTGGTGACAGAACCTGTCAGCAAGTGGCAGAACATTGAGAGTGGGAAGGTGTGCACATTTCCTCACCTCTGTATCTTTTTTCCCAACAAAAATCAAAGGAGGCCAAGCTTACCATCTCTGCTTGTGTCTTTGACAGGGGACAGGCGAGTCCCCCCAGACAACGGTGAGCAACCTGCTGCAGATGATGTACCAGGACCCTCAGCGCTGGTCGTACACATTTCAGACGTATTCCTGTATGAGCCGGCTGAGAACGCAGCTGCAGCCTCCTCCAGCCCGCCTGCTCAGCTCAGAGGGAACGCCTGTCCAGGTGTATGAGCGCTCAGTCTACAGTGACAGGTGAGTGACAATGAAATCTCCTTTAACTAGAAGAGCCATTATGGGTGAGAGGGTGTTGATTGTCTTCGTAAACTACTCAACCAGAATGAGGAAGGTAGCTGTAGACTTACCCCACTGTCCATAAATTCACACATTATCACTATATTAGTGTTGTTATTAATAATAAGTTATGCTAAGGATAGAATTAGTATGAAATGGATATATGTACTTGTGTAAATGCATTCTCCTTTATTTTGTTTGCGTAAAATTAAACTTGACTCTCCGTCCTGTCAGATACATCTTTGCCCTGAACATGTTTGAGCTGGGTTGTATCAACGCTACAGAGTGGACAGTCTACCAGGACTGGCACTCCCTCCTGGTGGAGCAGTTTGGACACCAGGTGGAGCTGGAGGGCATCATCTACCTCAGTGCCCCACCAAAGGTATGAACATCAGAGATATTTCATGTTATGCATTCAAGAGATACACAAGAAAGCATGTTTGCAGCACATCATTTTAGCTTGTGGTAGTTGTTTATATTTGTATTATTGTCATTGACATTTAATCTATTTCATCATAAAAAAGATTTTACTTTTGTTATGTGTCAGAAATGTATGGAGCGTTTGGAGCGTCGGGGAAGGGCAGAAGAGAAGGGAGTGAAACTGGACTATCTGGATAAGCTGCACGTTCAACATGAGAGGTGGCTTGTGGAGAAGAGCACCGAGTGAGTGCTAATGAGATCATGTTTGTGTTGTTTGTCCTCTTCAGACTTTTATGTTTTGAATATTTCCAGTGACCACTGACATATTAAAAAATAATTACATGATTTTTTTGAAGTGTAAAGTTACACTCTTCTTAGCAGTGATGAAGGCACCTACACCTAACTGACTGATGAACATTTTGGAGGCACATTTATAATCAGGTGACTGCTGTGAATGCAAGCCTGATGTGCACAGTGTAAAAAAAAAAAAAAAAAGTAAGGAAATTACATTTAAAATTGTTTTTTATTGTCTGACCAGAATCTGGTATGAAATGTTAAAATTAAATAAATTCAAAAAGTTAAAATACCATTGTATTTCTCAGATTCGTGTTTGGCAATTGCCATTTTAAATGCCTTTCCTCGCAGCTGTTTGTTGCTCGGCTGTGAACAGATGACCGTCAGCAGTGTGTGGTCTGGGGACTTGAGGCTATTAATGTAGTTCAGAGTGTAATACAGCTTGGCTTTCTCTTTGCAGAATACATTTTGAGAAGCTGAAACAGATACCCGTGTTGCAACTCGATGCCAGCATGGAATTTCAGAGTGACCCAGAGGTGCAGGAACAGTTTATAAGAAAGGTATGTTTGTTTATTGCACTTTGACACAATAGCTGCTATGCCCAGGACAACCACATGATGGCCCCGTCCTAATGTTTGAGACCTCATTTCTCATCCTCAGTCTGGAGAGTCAATGAGCTGACACATTTCTGTTTTCTATTCTGATGTTTGATGTGTTTCATGTTTCTGATCCATTGTGATCCTAAAGTACCTTTTCCTACACAGGTGAAGAACTTCTTCAGTGCTTTATGAGAAGACAGTCGTCAGCTGCCATCAGCAGTGGGAAACAGATGAAACCAGTCACACCTCAGTCAGTCAAGTGTGTTATTAACTGACATATACAGAGATTTTTACATCATTGCACAATTTTTTATGTTTTGCTTGTTTATTTGTATGTTTTGATATTCACTGCGTAGATAAAGTTACTTGTACTGTACTGTTTATTCCACTTGAAATCTTAAGAGCAATATCTCTCTTTAACACAATTCACATCTGGGCGATTGAAGCTGATTTTATAGCATGTGTAAATTATAAACTAAATCTGTGCTAACACTAGTATGACCATTTGGAAACACGGTTTACTGAACATCATGCAGTTTATGCGTATGTTACTGTTTTACACATTCCTGACTAGCTGAAACAAGCAATTAAGACTTAGAAGCACTGTATTAGTTGTTTGTTAATAAAGACACACCTATTAGTTTTTTACATTTGTGATGTTTTGTCCATTTAACTATCAAAGATTTTCTTAAATTTTGCCTTTTTTTTTTAGTTTCTGTATTTGTGAATTAGTGATTTTACATTACTTCTGCCACTGTTACTAAACAGAAAGGTGCTAATGGCGGTACAGCATTTAAGGTGTTATTTGTTAATGGATTTTTACATTTCTAAAGGATTAGGCTCCTGAATGAATATAAAAGGCCAGGCTGTTTGACAGGACAATGACCTTGGCTAAATGTTTTCTCTGATGTGCTCTGATGATCAGAGGGGCTGTTCAGATGCCTGGAGTGGTCAGGGGTCATCAAAGGGCAGCTGTCCACTATAAAGGGGCCTGTCTGGAGCTCTGTCTGCACATAGCATCATTTCAGCCTGAGACCAGCTGGAGGAAGGAAGGAGATCTCTGCCTCTCTCTCGTTGTTGGAGTAGATTTAGTGAGTTTCAGTTGAAATGGAAGCTAGAGTCCTGACAGTTTTCTGCACATTCCTCCTCTGCTCTATTGGAGTCGTTTTCTCTACTCAGGGGCACAGTTATCACACAGGCCTCGAGACCAGTTTAGCATTCAGAAATCTCTCAATTAAACATCGCAGCAGATACCCTCTGTACATGATGCAGCTGTACCGCTCCTTCAGGACTGCTGATTCCTCATGGTCAGTAGCTGTCAACACCATTCGGACACATGGTGACAACCTGTCAGCACACAGTTCTGACTCTGTTCTGAGTCTGATGGCCAGAGGTGAGTAAAGAGTTGAATTATTATGATGTTGTTTTTTTTGTTTTTTTACATTGCTTATATGCATCACTGGATATAAAGCATGTTATATACTGGGTATGTTAGTTTCTCCTCAGTGTACTCTATCCTCCAGCAGCTCTTTGGTTGGTGCATTATCTGTGTTATCAGACCCTCCCTTTTTACAACCCAGCAAGTGTCAAAATGCTTATTCGACTTTAAAGGCTTTCTCTGTTTTATGTGACAGGGTGTGTATATTAGCCCTCAGACGTCCTTGCACAGGGGGGTTCAATACACATCCTGTCCTGTTCACCCTCCCACTCCAGTGTTTTGACATTTGTCCAGGGATCTGGTTTGCCCAGAATCATCCAGACTGCTGACTGCCGTGTGTGAATTTGAGTTTTCATTTACATGTTTTGTCTCATTTTTAGGTTGCCATCAAGTGGGTGAACGATGGACAGTCACGTTTGACATGTCATCCATCTCTACTAGTGAGCTTGTCCAGCTGGCAGAACTTCGGATCAGACTACCAGCTTTCTCTGGCTCTAAGCGTGCCACTGTGGATTTATATCACTCCAGAAAGCAGAGCTGTGACCCGGACAGCACATCATGTCAGGATGAGCCCCTTTTCCTGGGGAGCTTCGGCACATCACCCAGCAGCACAAAGTCTTCCTGGAAGGTTTTTAATGTGACTGCTCTGTTAAAATACTGGCTGTACCAGGGAGATGGAGTGTCGAGCCAAGAGGCCTCAGGAGAACCTGAGATGGACCATGGGAGCGGTGCTGGGGATGAAGGGGAGATAACAGGCAAGTCCCTCTTCAAGAATATGGGATTGAGGCAAAGAAAAATACACCATCCAACCACAGACCGGGTCATGATGGTCATCTTCTCCAAACATAACCTGCCGCAGGAAGGCCATACAGCATACAGTCTCATTCATACTGTGGAGAACTCCAAGTATGTGACCATGGACAGAGTCAGCGGTGACAGCCAAAGTCGACGCCACAAAAGGAACAAAATGGAGAGGCTGAGGGTGGCTGATGGAGCCTCACCTACTGCTGCACCAGCAGCAGAGCCGGCCCAGAGGCCGCTTTGTCGGAAGGTGGACATGTGGGTGGACTTTGACCACATCGGCTGGGACGAGTGGATTGTGCACCCTAAGCGCTACAATGCATATCGCTGTGAGGGAGAGTGTCCTACACCACTGGACGAGTCCTTCCGTCCCACCAACCATGCATACATGCAGGTAAGATGACTTGATTTTAATTTTTAATTCCATTTAACTCTTTAGAATCTTAAACAATCACAAGTTTTTGTATAATTGCTGGTTTATTCATGTGAATTATTCATATATTTTTCAGAGCCTCTTGCGACATCACCATCCAGAAAGAGGGTCTTGCCCGTCCTGCGTGCCAACGCGCCTCAGCCCGCTCTCCATGCTGTACTACGAGAGCGATGACTTAACCCTGCGGCATCACGAGGACATGGTCGTTGAAGAGTGTGGCTGTCACTGAAGGCCAGCCCATCACTGCTTTCACTGCAGTCACAAGAGCAACTACTGACGGAGCATAATGTTGAACTTTAATTCAACTGTTTCTTTACTGTCTTCATGTAAACATTAATGTTCAAATATTAAATGGAGAGTTCCTAGTCATGGCTTTTTACAACTAATAACAGGATATGACTTAAGTTTGAATGAATATATTTCATCCATACTGGGTGGTACACAATAGTATATATGTTTAGTAAGGTGAAAGCTCCATTATGCAAATGTTGTATGTATTATCTATTTATACATTATAATGTATATTTTGTACATAAAATGTGAAAAGATATATTAAAACATTTTATTTTGACATGATTGTGATGTTTTATGTTTTTTTTGGACACCACTATTTGATTACTGGGTATTTATGAATCCAGCAAATGTATATACTGGAACACAGACCACATAAATTCAGACAGATGGTTTTCAAAGTAAAATATTTCAGTGGTATGAATTCAGTGGTATTTAAATTTCAACTTAAATTCCATAATAAAGTATTCAGCTGCTTATAAGATTAATCTTTATGGCCTTTTTTTGCATCCATGCATAACTTTATGATTTTCAGTGTTTTAAAAAATATACAGGACTTGAGAGTTTATGCCAGTTTTTATCTGTTTTTCATTTGTAGTGATTTCTATTGAATCTCAGCAGTAGCTATTGTACAGAATGAAATACACATAAACCTGTTCTACGCGATATGAAGCACTTCTCAGAGGCTCAACCTGCTCGTAGATACTCATCTACATCCTAATCCCACTTGCCCTCTGTGGCTTGTGATCAGCTAACATCTTAGTGTATTTGCCTTCCTCACCTCCAATCCACATCACAGTGCACACATCATCAGAGGTCATTAGTGTCCTTCTCTGGTCGGGCTTCTTTTGTTGATTGTGATCAAACAGGCAGGCTGAGTGGAACAACATGAAAAGTATATTGAAGGATGGAGCAAGAGAAGAGCAGTAGCATTTGTTTACTTTGGGGAAGGGGTGAGGGGTGTCAGGAAGCAAAGGCGACAAGTGGAGATTTAGACCCCAAACAAACAGAGAGCAATGTGAGGGAATGGAGTGAGTCAACGTCTGGATGCTGAGGCTACTGTGGAGGGAGGACAGGGTGGACTGGAACTGATCAGCTGAAACTCTTCAATCCACACTTCCACCCAAGACAAGACCAGACTGAGGTCTCCGGCAACTTTCAGTTTAATTCAACTGATGTTTTTTTTTTATGCTCAATTAAACATCAGTTAAGTATCCAATCTATTGTTTATGCCTCTATGAGCTATACAATGATCACATTTAGTGCATTTGCAATAATGAAGCTGATGTCGAACCTTGACACTGTTTGCCCAGAAAACACAACACGTAGTAGCAGGAGCTTAATGTCATCACCTCCAAATCATGTCAGTTCTCACACATGTACTCCATCCTGAACAAACCTCTCTGATTTCAGGCAATTCCACTCTTACGTTACCAGGAATCATTACAAATCCATGCTGATGTAACAGGCCTCGCAAAAAAAATCTTAATACTTTTACAAATTAGTGGGCCTACAGTATGTCTTCTGTTCTGTTACACAAGGTCCTGTTTTGCATTTATTCAGTGGACCAATGAACAGGTACTTTTGACACCATCCACGCACGTGCCACCATTATGGTTATCGCTTTTCATCAGAATAGTATTTTTTTTGCTAAATTTCTTCATCTGTTTGTTCCTATTCAGTGTTAAGGTGAGCCAGGACATATCTTAGCATGCGTTTGTAATCTTGGACAGGTCAGTCTATCATATGTTGAACACAACTGTTCGTATTCATATTCATATCTGTGGACAGCCAATTGTCCAACTTCACCTGGCTTAGCACATCTTTGGAAACTTTGAAAACACACTAACTCGGCACAGCAGCCCAGCAATACTGAATAGTGTAGTGCAACAGTGCCTGAGATGTCCTGGGACACTCCTTTCATCCATTATTTGGAAGCATTTATGTAAGAGACTCATCAAAGGGAAAGCCTGGTAAGCCACTTCAGAATGAACCCAGCAAACTTAGGCAAAGTGAAGCAACAAGGTGCCAGCAATAGAAGTGGAATGGAAATGTTGCATGACATGATCCCATCTAGGAGTTTCTCCCAGCTATGTACTGTTGTATATTGACCTCTCTTTATACAGTCCACTGACTGAGGTTATCAGTTGCCAGTGAGAGTCTTGAGGAATTCCTCTGATATGACTTGTGCTGAATCAGGGGAGCACAGGAAGTGCTAAAGGATGTTAAGCAACATGTCACAGTCAAGATTTATCATTTCTAAATGTGTATTAGCTCTTCACTTACTTTAAATCAGGGAACATTTGGACTGCAAATAACTCAGTTGTGGGTCAGCAAATATTTTCTTTTCATTTTATCGAGGAAATAATGACTTTTATGGCTTTTTGCTCTTTCAGATGGCACTGTACGCGAGAAGTGTGTATTCAGACCAGTGAACAAGAAGACATTACCCTGATTAATGTAAAAATACAATCCACTGACATGACAGAACAAGACTCACTAGGAGCACGCAATGAATGCACACTGTCAAATACATGACAAAAAAACAAGAGTGTTGCTTACTTTAATGGTGTTTGCTTTAATGCTTTGTCACCCTACAAACCGTGTGAAAATCTGTTTCAAAATTTCATCAACAAAATTATGTTTTACATTCTCTGTATGACACTTCAGGTGAAGAACTCGTTTATTAAGAGCACGATCGACAAATGATACAGTATCTTGAACATTTCAAGGCAATATCTGTAGAGAGGTGTCAGGAAATGTGTGGAAATAAAAGCACACCAGGCGACAAACCCTTCTGGAATGGTTATAAATCCAGCTAATTTCAGTTATTCTTTTTCCCCAGTTGATCTTCATTTTCATTCATCTATCTCAGTTCTTAGGGATGAGGCTTTGTTGGTGTTAAGTACTTCTCAGTGTTTTTAAACTGGTAGCCACTACAGGAAGGCACACTTTGTCACACATAAATCAGGTTTAAGCCTTGAGGCAGACAGAAAAAAAGTTTCATTACAGATTTGTTCTGGGCAAAACAAGCAAATGAGATTGATAAAGACAGACTTTAAAACACTAAGACACTGGAGATGCTGAAGGCGAACCTCCGTTCCTCACGGAATGGTTGATGGGAAAAGAGAAGGTGCTCCTGAGCCTCTCTTCACAGCATCTTGTTGGTAAGTCTGACGTGTTTATACTCGTTCCAGGACCGCCTAGATGTCCATTTCAAACTGTGAGTCATCACCTAAAAAAAAAAAAAGAAGAAGAAAAAGGGGGAAAAAAAGACTTTATTTAACTCCCAGTAATATTTCAGGAAGACTGGAGGATATTATATAATAAGCTGGTAAAATATTGTTAAATAATATCTGGCAGTAACAGTAGCAAGAGTTCACCACCGGGTGACAGACACCCAAAGAAGAAATTATAAAGAAAGTTAATCAAAGAATATGTTGGATATGTCATCCATGAAAAACTGTTTTATAATCTGATGGCTGATAGTGATACACGTGACATAACTGAAGTGATGGATTTATCAGTGCTGTAGTTTTCAGTGACTACATGAATTCACATTTGAATCTAGGACTGAATCCTCCTGTGATGCTTGTCTGAGGTGTGAACATACCAGTGTTGCTGCTATCAGGTGCAGTGATGTTGTTGTTCAGTGGTTCTCCATTGTGGGCCTTCTCGTCGGCGTCTTTGGAGGGAGGACTGGTCACCCCCGGAATGTTGGGCAGACCTCGCGGAGGAGTCTTGGCCGCCGGAGAGCTGCGACACTCCAGCAGGAACTTTCGGTCGTAGATGATCCTGGTACCTTTTGTGTGAAGAGGCAGGAAAATAGAAGGATGACTATCAGAAATTGAGCGCTGCGTTAATTCAGAGTCGGCTTCAGTCATGCTTAGCTGCACCACCCAAAGCTCCTCCTTATGTGATCATCTGTTGGTATTGTTAATGTAACTACAATTTAACGGCCATGTATGTGTTTATTAAGGGAGGTTAGTTGTCTTCGCAGAATCCTCATTGCTTGTCTTTATTTTAGAGCTCCCTCCATGAGCAGAGAATTTTTCCGTCATATAAAACCATATAACCACCTAGAAATGATTAACCTTGATGTATCTTCTGACTGAACTGCGGTTTGGGTACTGCCAGTTTGTGTTACACACTAAAATCTGATCAATAAAATAACAGAATTTGGCTACCAAGCGCTGAATAGATATAAGAAGTGGGGACACATTGTATTTTTTAACATCCACCCTTGTATTTTGCCAAATGTATCAACGTGTATAAATTAAACTGTGTTAATATTTAAAGTATTTTCGGTAATAGCACTGGTAAATGCATCCCAATATAAAGATAAAGATAATACAGATGTGTTGGATCTTATTGGATTTGTACATCAGCTGTGCATACATACATAAACACACGCAATCCACGAGGTGTTCACGCCCTAACACCACATGACCAATGAGAACCAATCCAAAGACCGTTCAGACCTTATGTCTATTAGGTTTAATACGATTTGATGTGCTACAGATAAAACGTCGACTTAAAACCTCTTCAACAAAACATTAACCACAAGGTGAGTAAGCCCACACTGGAAAGAACCAATCACAGCTTTAGTAGTCGGTGACGTATGGCCGCGACGAGCGTCATTAGCAGCAGGGGACAGTAGGTGTCGCTAACGTTTCAAGATCAGCTGATAAAACCCACAATTAAAAACCGAAAACACGTCTCATTTAATGAGAAGGCAGAGGTACGGGCATATACCATGCGCGTGCCTGGAAACCTCAAATTACTTGACTGCTTCAGGGGCAGCAATTCTGCTCTTCTCGACCAAACACTTGCTGGCTAGCGTTAGCACTTAGCTTAAGCAGAGCTAGCAGCTCGCTCGGCTGTGCAGAGGCGCCTGACAGCAGCCGACCTCATGCAGTCTCACCGTCTCACCGACAACACGGCGGTCCACTGGTTAACAGCACAAATCGTGCACGGTCGTGGGTACCAGCACATCTCTTCGGCTCATGCAAGTAAACACGATGTATAACGACGGTTCGTACCACCCGGGGTCGTGCTGAACAGGGTCCCTCCGGGAGTGGTGGAGTAGTCGTGGGGCATGTGCGCCGCGTCGCTGATGGTCACCCTCCTGGTCGACGGGATGGCCTTGGCAGTGGTCTTCTGGCAGTCTGTGGACATCTTCTCTCAACTATAATAAACTAAAACTAACTAAATAACTAAATAACACACGCCAGCAAAAAGTCTTGGTTTGACAAAACAACAAAGCCACACCGTGCCTGTTTCAGATATTGCTTTGGCTCAACAGAATGGCTACTTTTCGGATAAATAAAAAATAAATACCTCTTTTTCATAAGTGCAAATGGTGAAAGGCAAGTATCTGGACAGTTACACACATTACAACACGCAGTCTCTCGCACACAAAGTGTCCAGGTTCTTTGTTAAAAGGACCTGAGCACACCTTCCTCCGCTGCCAGTCACTCTACATGCACACAGAACAACACGCAGCAGACAGGCAGCAGACAGGCTGCAGGGGAAAAGACTCCCGAGCTGGACAAAATGAACTTATTCCGCCCCCTACTGGCACGTAATGCCTGTACAGAGTTCAACACGTTAATCATAACGTTACAGCCTGTTTGTAAACGCATATTTACTAGATCCATGTCATTTTGTAATGTGTGATCCGGAAGGTCACCTAAGTCAAATTAGGCTAAAGGACCAATTCAACTTCTTATGACCTTGCTAGAGAAACTACCACCAGTTTAATTATAGCCTTAACCTGAGGCAAGCACAAGAAATAGCTGCTGGTTTTTGTAGAGCTGCATTTACTGAAAATGGATACATCACTCATCTTAACATTTTTTTTTTGCAGACAAACGGGGTCTAGTCACTGGTGCATTCATCCGTATATATTTACATGTGTGTTTTTGCAGAGTTTCAAAGAGTAACTCTGCTTGAGACCATTATGTTAAACATTTGGTACTTTGTTGAAAGATGTCATCAGCTTCATAAGGCTGCTCAGCAGTATGCACAGGACAAGGCCTGGGGCAATTCAGCATGTTTATAACAATTGGGTTTGTTCAAAACTACCACATGATCATCAGTAGTTGGGTGCATGTGGATTATGTGTCTCACGCAAAAGCATACACGCTATACACAAAGACATTTCATTTCTTTATTAATTTTGTAAATGTTGAGCTGGTGTACAGAGTAAATTGTCCATAGATGTCCTCGGATTTGATTGGATTAAAAGGCTTTTACATTTATATTTTAAATTCATGTTTGACTCTCCATAACAATAAAAAAAGCAAACAAAACAGGTTAAAATACCCACAAGACCCCTATTTATCCCAAGGTTGCAGGCATTACCCAGAACTCAACAGTCTCTTGGTAGCTACAGCTGTATGATGCTAAAAGTACATCCATAACATAACTAGAATCCCATTTGACAAGTAAGGGTGCATAGCATTCTAAGTAAATATATATATATATATTTTCATATATTTCATATATATATAGCCTTTTATGTTAAAAACATTTTCTGTGCATGTGCGCAGTTGCATTCCTTAGTATTGAGTAATATGCTATTGCGTTAATAATGTCTTCAATCCATTCTAAAGGAATATACATGTGTTCTCTAGTTTTTGCAACAGTTAATATTTTTGCATGAACTTGGTGCATGGCATCATCTCAGTGGTCCCTCAGTGCAGGGCTTTCCATTGTTCATTTTTCTCATGTAACCACTCCTCCCTCTGCTTGCACTTAGTTGGACTCGTCTGTTCAAACCGCATTCAAACTGTCACCACGTGGAAGCCTTAGAATCGGCTCAGTCTTATATTTGGTAAGGGGGTAGAAATAGATTAGGAGTGGGTTGTGTTGAGGAAAAATGCTTGTCATCTTGAGACTACCCGTTGGAGCCACCAAGCCTCCCCACAAGCCTTCCATCTGACTTCAAAGTGCTCCCCCCTTATTGTCGTCTCATCAGACCCCTCGCTCTAACCCTGACATCAGCAGTGGATTTATAAACGGCCCCTGCTTCAGAAACATACCAAAGCATATCATAATTATGAGCCCTTAGAGAGCAAACTGTATGCTATAACATAAGGGGTAATACACCATTACACTGCTGTGTAATCTTTATTGACATCTAACTTTTTGTGGTTCTTCAAAAAGATAATAAAATAGAAATAATATCTGATGAAGGGATATTTGTTAAAGTGTCTAAAACCCATTTGAGGCTTCTCTCTTTAAATCTCTCCTCCTAAATGATTTCTAGGCATGTTTGTAATGAATGTTGATGATCAACAGCAGATATTGAGTTGAAACAGAGTGAATACCTTATCATCTACTAAAGTACACAGCCAACACAGATGACTACTTTATAACAAGACTTACGGTATACCAACACCTTACATTCATCATCTCTGGCTGTGAAGCCGTACTGAACAAACACTTATTGATGGGTGATTATTGCAACGTTTTTGTGACTTACATATTTTTCCATAATAAAGCATTCAATGTCTGACATAATCTTTGAGATATATGCATGTAAGGTAATTGATATCATGTGAGATGGCACGCTTATTGAGGTAACTTTAAAAAATATGTGAATTTGAATTGCACGTATAATCTGAGAGCCTCTGCTCTTTGTCCATTTGCAATATTACTTCCTGTGATATTATCACAACTTTGACAGTGTCCCAATATCCAGGACTGGATATGTGATATTAAAATCACACACACAAACACACATACAATAGGATTTCTTTCAAGGTGCAAATGAATATCATTAAGGTTTAAAAACTATGACTAAACACACCTACATTCCCTGATGAGTAACAAAAACAGACACTGGGCACTTTGCAGATGGGATGGCTGGTATGAAGTCATACCATTATTCGCCCAATCTTAGTGTAAAACTTAGTAGTTTTCTTTTCTAGAGAGGCAGAGTGATAAAATGCAGGATAATAATGTACTGACATCATTTCTGAGTGGAGTGAGGAGTAGCCTAAAGCTGTGATTAACAGACTGAAAGCCCAAGCTAGGAAGAACATGAACTCGGATCCTAAAATCCTCTCTCTCTCTGTCACACTCAAACACACGCTCAAACACACTCACGCAAACAATCCTTTCCTTTTGTAAGCAGTTATTGCTTCTTCTGAAGTACAGTTAAGACAGTAAATCATGGAAAAGAAAAAGACGTAACACTAAAGAAAGGAGTGAAACAAGAGACACGCTTCGGGAAGGGTCAGGCTCACAGTTGCGGGTCAGTATTACAGTTTCTCATCACAGTGATTGGTGACTGACTGTCTTTGCTACACTCCAAAGAATTACCAAGGAGGCAAACATCAAAGCTCAACACGTCCTCGACCCTCGGCACGATACTTTCCTTTCTCCAGCTGACTCTTCATCTTTTACCCAGTCAAACTAGTGCTACATTATTACCAGCATTTCAGCTACTTTACCCTCATCAAGTGACATCTTCTGGTGGTGGTGAGATGCTCTGTAAATGCACCTCATGTATGGTGGTATGATACACTGCATGATGAGGTCAAACAGACACTGTTGAAGGTGGGATCCTGCCCCCTGCTGGAGGTGGACAGGACTGCTACATCTACTCTGAGAGGCTGACTGCAGGGGTGAGGGGGTGAGAGGTGGAGGTAGGGCGATAAGGGCCAAGATTGAGGGAGAAGACGGGTATTTGGATTTGGGCTCAGATAGACATCTGATTAACACAAACCTCACAAGGATACAGCACGCTGCGGACAAGAAAAGGCGGAGGAGTGGGGTGGTAGAGTAGGTTAATCTCTCATGATAATCTGTCACTCACCATATCTCTCACTGTCACCCTCTCCACAAGGCAAACCACTCTGAGGGAAGGTTGGGGAGGCAAGTTCACTGCAGAAACCCGCCTCCCAAAGCTCAAAAACCCCACAGTACAGTTAATGACTGACAGTATGTCTTCCCTCTACAATTTGACATGTCAAAAGCAAAGGGATAAGCACATGAAAAGCACAAAGAAACAAACAACCCGACACACAAAAATCCGACGTTTAAAACAGGCAGAGCGACACAACATTTGTATGTTCTTGTACCCACAACGATCTCAAGATATATAGAATAATATATAGGTTCAGACCAAACGAACCAAACGAGAAAAACAGGGAGGAATTTCTTATGTACCTGAAACAGCAGCATCAGTGGCATCGCATAGGGATCTTAGAACATAAACAACACACGTAACACACAGTCACGTAGAGCATTTTAGTGCATACGATATTATGTACAACACTGATATCCTTGGGTGATAATTGTAGCTTTACTGGACTTTGAGAGCACTGGGACAGGTTTAAAACTAGTTTGTGATGCTCTTAGCTGGAAGAGTGTGGCAGGGAGGAGGGGGAGTAACCTGTTGCCTAGAGATTATGTAATTCTCAGTATTTTAGTCTCCCTTTTTTGACTGATAAACTTTCCCCTGTTGGTTTAGAAAACGGGCCAGTGATTGACCATACCCCACATTGCATGCCTGTCCCACACAGCAGTGTCTCCTCCTCATCCCTCCCCACCCTTTTACCCTCCCTTGTATTCCCTCAGTATTTGAAGTTAAAGACAGGCCATGCGGCAGCAGTCACTCATGCTGATACAGATAACAGGAAGCACGTTTTGGTTGCTAGTTTTTTTTTGTTTGTTTGTTTGTTTTTTGTTTTATACGAAATCATGCTTCTAGCCTAGTAGTAGATGTTTTTTTCCCACTGTTTCTTTAAAAAAAAAGGGTAATAAAAACTACAAGTAAATCCATATCCTTCTCTTCTGGTGCGTGCTGATAGTCGGCAGAGCCGCTGTGGTTGTCATGGCGTTGGTGTCTGTTGCCCTTCATTTCGGTCTGTCTGCCTTTTTATGTATGTTCTTCCTCCTGTCAGCTGCTGCTGGTCATGTGTCCATGTAGGATGATTTTGGTGAAGGGGTTGAATCCTGCGGAGAACTCTGTGTAGAGAGGGAAACACGCTGATTTAGGACAAGCCACACTTTTGTCTTGCTACATCCGACTAGAGCTAAAACTCATCAGGAATCTACAGAGCAGGTGACATGCGAGCTGCAGTCAATGCAAATGTGACACACTATAACACAATAAAACAACACATTAGTTCTGCAGAAGCATTCAAGCAAAAATGGTTGGCAAAAGTGGTTTAACATTCAGTAGTGAATCACTTGAAATATCAGTAATCTCAGGAATGTCATGGCCTTTATGTTAGAAAGGGCAAGTCACACACACACACGCACACACACACACACGCACATACACGCACACGCACGCACACACACACACACACACACACACACACACACACCACAGTGGCTCCAGATAGCAATTCACAGGACAACTGGCCTTGCAGCTGACCTTGAGAGCTGTCACTTTACATGATCCTTATTGGTCGGTTGTTTTGCTGAGTGCACATTGTGCCAACCGTTTTCCAGCTTGTCACAACATGCATGAAGAAATAAACTGACATAACTTATTGCAAAGCAATAATGATCTATTTGCACTTCTGTATGGCATTATATTGAGTTCATAATGGGACATTTTGAACACAGAAACATATTTTTTGCACGTAGATAAATTACATATTGTAGAGAAATTATTATCAGGCAAAGAATTAGTTCATTTAAACATACTAAATCAATTCTGTGCACAATACATTTAGTTGCCTGTTTGCTATTATTCACAAATATAATACATCTGAAGTAAACATGACAAAGCATTTGCCTGAAGGCAAGCAGCCGCAGTTTCTATTGTTCAGGTTGTAAAAACTGGAAGAAATATATATGTACTCTCTAAAACTCATGCGGTAAAAAGGAAATTACTGGGGCATTAAGTATCAAGTAAGTAAGTAAGTTATATATATTATAACCTGCATTAATGCTGACTGAAACTCTGTATTTCAAAATCAATTCTATTTTAGACAAAGTTAGAAATGTTTGTCATGGAATGTCCCCATTTCCTGATGATACTTTTATTATATTTTTGTACTTTGTTGGCAAAAAATAGTTAAGAATGACAGACATCTTTCAATTTTTTTTAGTGTGTAATTTATAATTTAACCATTTGTTAAACTGAAAATTCAAGTGTAATTTTCCTGTGCCAGCATCACATTACATATCATTAGTACTGAATTAAAGGTACATTCAGATGCATTTAATCCAGAATGACTGGATTAAATGGTCTAGCCCACAGGTCAGACGAGGCACTGTGGGTCAGTCCCGTACCTGCGGGGACGCAGCACTCAGTCTGCCTCACTGCTTAACTCTCCGCAGACTGGCACATTTCACTATCTGAGCACCTTTCTTCACATCCACAGTATCGGGCTACATCAGAGGGGAAGGGGGTTGGCAACAGACAAGGTGCGAGGATTGAGAAGAGGTGGGATGACAGGAGCAGAACAAGAGGTTGAGGGAACGTTAGTAAGGGAGAGTAAAATAAAGATGGCGTGACAGGAAGAAAAATGATGAGGAAGGGAAACAGAAATGGAAGGAAGGAAATAGTGCCACAAGGAAAGAGAGGACAGAAAAACAGGAAAAACAACGCAGGAGATGTAACAGAAAAGGGAGATACAAATAAATAAAGGGAGAGGAAAGAGGGGGGAAAAAAGAAATAATGTATAAACAATCAAGCAAGGACAGAAGTGATGGGTGGCAGTTGGAAAGACAGTTGAAGATAAGATGGCATCAGAAACATCTGCAGTCTTTGGGATTCAGAGTAGACCTGTGTCAAATAATATTTGCAAACACATTTTTGAATTGATTTCTTGATATTCAGATGGATGGGATTGGACCACACAGGACAATACACAAAGTGCAAGAAAGTTTACACAATCAAAGGAATGTTTTTGTTTTTTTATGGACACCCTAATATTCTGAATTGTCTCGATGTGTTAAACCCCAGTCCTCTGCTACTTCCTGCAGGTAAAGTAAAAAACAAAAATGATTGTAAATATTATTTGACCCAGCTCTGATGCAGAGAGCCTTGCAGGTTTGAGTGATACAGCACACAGTCACAGTTGAAGGACTATAAACTTTAATGAAGGCAAAAAAGACAGAAGAGTCAGTCATTGAGATAACCGATGGGGACAGAATAGAAAATACAGCCACTGCAAGGGCTCACAATCTATTCACTCAGTCATTAATGTGCAAGAAACAAACATAGGAAGTGTAGGTGCGGCTTAGTGATGACTAAAATGATGAACTATGAGCACTTCACCCAAAGCAATAATGGCACCATAGCAAAGGTCCTCTTGCATGCAGAAGATGAAAATGAGGTAATAATATTTGGGTGGAGATGAATGTAATGGATAGTCAGCAATCAAACAATTAACCAACCAAACTTTGCACTCAATCTTTGCTAGTGATTTAGGACCGACACATAATAAAACAGGGCTATTGCTTTTAAGATTATGACACCACACACACAAACTGTGTTCTCAGCCTGTAATACTGAAGCTCATGCCAGTTAAGCAACTCAAGGACTGTCGGGATACGCCTGGGAAACCACAATGAGATGAGACTTTCAAGCCCCTGTTCACTGTAAGCTAGATTTAAATCAAACAAGACCTCATCAGATGGCGTTCAGCTGTTATCATCTGACCTGATTCAGTCCATTTGGGCTCTAAGTGATCCCTGCACATCCTAGCTAATAACGGGAGCCTCAGGTGTTGCAACAGAGAGCTGTCTGCAGATCAGAAGCCCACCTTGCTGCTGTCCCGGCCCAGGATGGCATAGCTCATGAACTGCTCAGCATCAATCTCCAGCTCGTTGGCGTCCTGCAGAGAACCCTCCACGCTCACCTCCTGAACCCCCTCCTCACCTGAACCCTTCCCTCTGCGCACAACCTTACGCACAATCTATCACAAACGCACACAGGAGGGTGGGAGAGAGTGATGGATGGAGGCAGAGGGTGGGAATAAGGCAGTGAAAAGAGAGAGTTGGTGAAATATAAAGAAATGGTTAAGGAGAAAAAAGTCATTGTCTTGAGGTCTATTTATGTTTTGGGGACATACATTATATCTATAACGTAAAGTTGTATATGATGAGTGCTGATGAGCTTTGTAATGATTATTAGTTTAATAATCATTCTGTGGAGAGATGCTGAGTCAGTATTGTGACAGTGACATAAGGGAAACAACTACTGGACCAGTTTAAGAACACAGTATAAAAACATGTTGAAATGGCTGACCTTTTTTGTGACAATGTTTCCATGTTCATCCGTGAACTGTTCCTCGCTTACTTGCTCCCCAGGAAGATCTTCAACCTCGTCGCCCTGTGGACCGAAAAGCATTTGTCCCCTTTAAAAATGTTTTTTTTTAAAGAAACCATAAACTGCACTTCCTTCTTCTTGAAAGTACTGGACTTACATTTGACTGTTACAAGATATGACTTCACAAAGTATAAAAAGTTAAGCAAACTCAGGATGGTGGAAAATTAGCACCCAGTAAATGATGGACATGAAGCATGTTAAAATAGCTGTCACTGCAGTGTAACTATTTGCATGCCATAAACCCTCCACTAATTGGAAACACAGAGAGGCAGATGAACGACAGATAGGTGAGGGGTTAGAGGGTTGTTTGTGGAAGCTTGTAAATCCAACAGTTCGGATCCATCGAGTATGCTGTTATAGCCCTCAATAATTTATTTATTTATAAGCTCAAAGAAATTCGTACAGCTGGAGAAGTGAGAACAAGGGCCAGTCGAGGCTGTGTAGACAACATTTGTGTTAGCGTTGACGGAGTCTGAGCTACAGCAGGAAGAAAATGCCATAAGGCTTTTTAATAGAACTGGAGCCCAAACTTGTTGAGCCCAAGACAATCTATTTACATCCGTAACAGCAGAAGATAAATTTAGCCACATCCGCACTGTAAATTGATGGTAATTTCACAAAATCTAATTATTGGAGGATGAATTATTAGTATTACATTGATTCGATTCATTTTTTGTTGTTGTCATAGACAACATTTCCTCATGTACACAGTGCCCTTAGTAAATCCTCACTGCCATTTTTGTCTCACCCACTCCACTCAAGTGCAGTAAACCCTGTTGAATCATTTACCCTTATTACCACAAACCTATCCCACATCACTCCTGCATTTTTATCAAATACACTTCAGCCTTTCACCAAACAGTGTTTTCTCCTGCCTGTAAATCCTCTCTCCAAATTTCTGCTCGACCGTCCGTCCTCTGTCGCTCTCTTTGTACCTTGAGGATGACTCTGCGGCGGACCACTCTGGTGGTGACGTTCTCCTCTTCGTCAGCCACTCCCTCGACCTCACCGAGCTCACGGTCCAGCTGAGCGTGTATGTAGGTGAGGACGGACCTCACAGAGCCGCTGGCTATGTGGAGGACATTCTGACAGCTGATGACCAGGAAAGCGAGCAGCACGAAGCTGAAGAGGAGCTCTGTCACCAGGGCCCACATCACCCCACTTTGATCCCCAGCAACACACGACAATGCACGCCCTCAGCCTTCAGTTTCCCACGCAGCTCTTCTCTCGGCTGAGAGGAAAGGTAACAGCTGCAGCCTGCCGCCTTCTGTCACTGGTTCAGTCGCAGTTTGGTTGTTTATCTTTCAGTTCATATCCGTCCTCCATTAGCCGGGGCAGTGGGCCCTTTCCTCAGGTCTCTATTCCTTCTCCTTCCCACTGTCAGGTCAGACGTACCCACTCAATTCCAAGCAAAAGCAACCTTGGGAGGCTTCTATTCCTACCTCTCTCTCTTTCTGACCATGTGATCTGCGTGCTTTAAATACCTCTGGCTACTCCAGGGTGGCTCTGTATGCTGTGGTAAGAGCACTAAGAAACTTGCCCCCTGACTTCCTTCAGGTACACGTTACTTAACTATAAACTATTTATCATCCACGCAGCCTAGTGGGTACATTTCAATAAGCACATCACAATTATACAGTACTGCAACGCACTGCATCTAAATGCTACACAAGCTAAAGTGAGATTGAGCCAGGCTTAAGGGCTTTTTCTTCACCCGTATGACCCGCATACAAAAGCAAGACCACAAAGGCCCGAAAAGCAGCAGTCTATTTCTGCTCTCACACACTGTCACGGCTGAGATTGTCCTTTACAGTGTGATGTGGTGGTGCTGTGCCAGGAAGTTAACACGTGCAAATGATTGGGGCGGGGATCATGTAACATGAGCGGGACAGTGAGAATGCTTGCTATATTTGGCCGGACATGCTGTTTGTGCCCATCTTGGGCCCTAGACTCTGTGTGTGTGTGTGTGTGTGTGTGTGTGTGTGTGTGTGTGTGTATGAATGTTTGTTTGCTGTATGTTTCTAGGACCTATCATGAATAATCTAATGCTGATTTGAACTTTAGGTGTGACTTCAAGGTGTGACTTCTTGGAAAGGTAGTTAGAAACTAGGACTACTGACAAAATGCACCAGACGTCTTGTTGTTGTCTGATCTTTTAAATGTCACAGCAATTCCCTGCTAAAGGCAGGTTGAATCTATAGTACACTGTAGGTAAAATCCATGTATACAAATCACAGTGGTTTTTAGCCGTGCTAGTGACAGGGCTCTGGCCGTTTCACCACTTTGGTCCAGACTGAATTATCCAAACAACTATTTGATGGATTGCCATGAAATTTTGTACAGACATTCATGGACCCCAGAGGATGAATCCTACTGACTTTGTTGCTCACCTGACTTTTCCTCAAGCGCCACCAGCAGGTTGACATTTGTGGTTTCCCATAAAATTTTGGTTCACACATTCATGTTCCCCTCACGATGAATTGTAATAACTTTGGTGATCTCTTAACTTTTCAGATAGCAGTGTCTGTATAACTGATTACTTGTCATAGAGGACACACATCCCTCTTATTTTGCATGGGAGGAGCAACACACTCACCTGGCCCTTCAGGCGCACGTCATCCCAGGCCCTCAGCTCTGGTACCCTGTGTGGGAAGCCCAAACCCTTCTCAAACGGCTGGGTACCCCTGAAGTGCCCCCGTAAGATCTCCGAGTGCCCCATGTCCCTCACAGGCTGAAGCAAGGCCTCCTGGGACACATGGGACTGGTCTCCGTCCACAGCGTTACATACTGATGACATCATGGTGTCCATGGCCTGCCTGGATTTAGGCTGACTGCCCACCCAGGCCTGTGTAGGGTCAGTGACAGGGATCCACCCTGGGCCTGTCTGTTCCTGCAGGTAGGAAAGGAAAGAGCCTCCACCACCTCCGTTTCCACCATTGCCTGACCTGGAAGGAAAGAACGCATCAATGTGGAGGTGGTACATGTGCTGTACACGCTTACTCCAAGGAAAGTAAAAGAACTTATCATAACCCCTTAGCGTCACTTCCTCTGCAAGAGATGTTAAAATAAACTTGCACTGACATGCAATAAAGATAAATGGGATGTTAGCACAGATCTATTGTTTTGTTGGTGTGATTGTGACTTTGTACTGTCACCTGAGAGGCAGACAGAGATCTGACTCACCTGTCTCCATTCCGATCTGCAACACAGCTCAGACCAGGTGACTCACTCAGCCGAGCATACACCCTTTGCTGTCCTGCAACAAGAGAAAGCCCTTCCACTGAGCCCGTCCCTCCTCCTCCTTCTCCTCCTCCTCCTCTTCCAGCTCCATCTCCACCAGTCGTACTGGTGAATGCTGATGCCTCCGAACTTGCCTCTGACCCCTGACCATTGTTCAGCCCGTTAAGACTGATCCCAGCGATGGTGCCCCCAAGCGAGGCTGGCGTGGCAGTGCTGAGCGAGTCAACGCCCATCTCTGAATCGTCTTCGGGTAGCTCAATAGAGCCACTCAGCACCCCACCCCCTCCGCTGGCTGCACTGGCCTGACTAGCCGGCCGACCCAGACTTCCATATGGCAGCCCCAGCAGACCTTCTGAGTCGTCAGCATTGCTGCACTCCAGCGAGGAGTCCTCCACAGGCACCAGGGAGGGGCTGTTGCCTGAGGGCCACACCTGCACATCAGACATCTCCATGAGGGTGTCTTCTTCTGTGGTGGCAATAGGTGCACAGTCCAGACTGGAGACTTCCTGCCAGTAAGACTCAGCACCCAGCGGGGAGGGCAGGCTGTACTGCATGGAGGCCGGTGAGAGAAGCTCTTCCTGCGCGAGCCCATAACCTGGAGCGAGACAGAGAGAGGCACACTGACACCCGGCCCCCCGCCTCGCTCCCCACCTCACCCCCACAGCACCGGGACCCCGGGAGGGGGTAAGTGCCCCTGCCCAGGAGCTGGGCATCTAGGGGAGGAGTAGAGGAGGCTGAAGGGACAAATGGGAGAGGAATGGGGGAGGAGAGAGGGGGGCCAAGACAATAGGAGCTCGAATATAGGTGCACGGAGCTTAGGACAAGAGAGCAAGGGCAGCTTTTAGAAGAGGGTTTGTCAAGCTCAATCAGCCAGCGCTGACGGTGAGAGCAGCAGCGGCAGCAGCAACAGACACAGCCAGGCAGACTGAGAGAGACTGGTACTGAGGTTCGGACCCAGCAGTGACTGATGCTGCTCTGCTGGCTGCCACCTGCAGGGAGACGGACAGGAATTACTGCCTCTGCCCCCAACCTGGGGCTGGGACACACACCTGTGCGGCAGGGACACACACTTACACACACATGCCATAAACACAGTCTCTCCCTCTCTGTTTCATACTGTCATACACTCACACTCAGCTATGCATGCATTCAAACCCACTCAAAAAACAGGCAGGTTAATATTGTTGTCAGGCTGGATAGCATGCACGCAGGCAATCTCATTCTCTCCTCACACACAAGTGCACACACACACACACACACACACACACACACACACACACACACACACACACACACATCAGCTCACTCCACACAGCTGCTTGCTCTCTCATTAACACATATATTTATTAATATAGCATTCAATATAACACAGCTATATAAACATATAACCTACAGTACTGCTGATATTTATGCAAACACATATACAGTAGACTTGATTTTCCTTCTGGTGTGAAAGTCACATGGTTGCTGCCTCAAACATCAATTCTAATTAGTATTTCAAGTGCAATTATATCAATTAGTAAAACTGCACATTGTTAATGTGCTGTGGACTCAGGTCACTCCTACAACTGTCTTGAACACCCCTTGTAACAATATCTTTTCTTTTTTGGAAAGGCAGACCTGGCATGATAGAGCACAATATCACAGCAGCAGGAATTTTTTTTAAATGAGAGAATAACTGCATGTTGCACGAAAAGAAAGAGAAATCCAGTTAAAGACTACAAAGAGTCTGCAAATATGTAGAATCTGCCTTGTATCCGTCTTGTAACCTGATCATATTGAATGAATTATTCTGAATATGACCCTGGAAATTAGGTGAATAGTTTATGTAAATGGCAATGTAAAGCAAAGTATGAGTGGTACTATGACTGTAACACTACAGGACATGTTACCAGGAAGTACATTAAACAGAAGATGAAATAGGAGATGGAGTGCAGGGCACACAGTATGTAGATAAGAGCAAGAAGAGGAGACGACTCCCCTTCTGTGCATGCAGAGAGAGAGACCGACTGTATGTCTGTACTCTATAGTGATGAGAAAACTGCAGAGTGTGCGGGGTGTAACTTGATTCATGGTTGGCAGTACTGCTGTTGAGTACTGCTGAGAGTGCAGGAGATATTTGTGACACGAAGCTACCAGAAAGACCTCTTGTCCTACTTTCTGCTTTCTCTCTCAGCCTCTCAACCGCTCTGTTGTCTATAGAAAAAAATATATATAACTAATATATATTTTGTATAGTGCTTTGTATTATGAAGTTATGGGGGCTAAAAAATCAGCTGTTAAAACAGCATTGACTTTGACTCTGGAGTTTTTTGATGTCCATTGCTGACGAGATCCCCATATTTTATTGTACCAACAGAACATAGGAAATTATGAGTAATGATGAGACTTAAATATAAGTTAAAAATCATCATTCCTTATTTATTTCGGTCACAACAGAAGACACTAGAGGTATCTGCTTGGTCAAGTTTCAGGGCCCCAGTCACAAGTGCATGATTATCCTTTGGCTTAATTTTAAAAGCTGCATTATATCTGCTATATAAGTAATATAAGCAGCAGCAAAAACAGTTATACCTTTAATACTATAATTAAAATCTGATTACAATGAATTCTAAATTCAACTGAAATTGAAACTGATCTCCTGTTTTGTCTCCTTGTACAAGCCTCTTCACCATATTATGGATTACTTAAGTTGTTAAGTCTGTGTGTTTATGAAATGTACTATATATCAGGACCTGAAGCCATGATTATTGTGTTATGAGTCTGTTTTTTGGTGACACCACATAATACAACATGAGACATTTTTGCTTGCCATGAATTTGTTAATGAATGCGTCAGTCCTCTCTTTCCATGTTAGTAGATGAGGCAATGATGGTGAAAGAAAGAGATTTGGAAAATATATAAATGAAGGGAATGGGTGAGCGTGAACTATGAGAAATGTGGCTGTGATTGCCTGACCCCCCTGATTGAAAGACATAAATACAGAAAAACAAAGCAGTGAAGCTCACGTAAAGGAAATATACTCATTTTGCCCACACACTTAAACACTGATACACTGGGCACACATGTATATGGAAGACACATAACACTTACAGTAGTCAACTTAAAACACACATAAAAACGCTCACACTGATACACTCACACAGACTGATCACATTAAACAATAGGCACATTTACAATAAGGAGAGGAACAATATCAAACTGACCCTCGTACAACACTCACAAAGACATATAAAAACATATATTTCACACAAAATAACCCATCAGATGGACACAGTTTACACATAGGATCAGTGACATACAAAACAACCACAACATTCATACATGAACGGAGCAAACACAAGTCAAGAGTTCACAAAAAAAGGTTTGTGACCTTTTTTACCCCCCATGGGACAGATCACTGAGGAGGAACAGAGACAGACTGTAGGGTCATTCTCGGTATGCATGCCATGCAAAGATATATGTCTGTTGGTCAGGCAGCATTAGGTGCAAATGCAGTGTTTTTGAGTCGTCATCTCCAAAAAGCCAGCTTTACTCCTGCTGCTCATCCCAGTGTGTCCATGCAAACACAGGGGGAGATGAGCGATGAAAGTCAGCCTCGTGCACATGCAGACAGGCAGGAGGGCAGGGACAGAGGGGACGGGAAGAGAGGGAAAGAACAGAGTGGGGAAAAGAGAAACGAAGGGCAGCAAGAGAGAAGGAGGAATATAAAATAGGGTGATGATCACAGACAGAAACAGCGAGAGAGAGCGAGGGTCACCTCCCCCCTCCCAGTGGGTGCTGAGTACACAGTCTGCGTGAGGGGTATTGGTCACAGAGCGGACACTTAAAAAGGTGGGGTTTTCAAGAGCACAAAAATAAAGAAAAATGCACGACTAGTCGCAAAAAAATAAAAAGATAAAGATGTGGGTCAGAGGTCAACATGAGGTCGGCATGAGGTCAGAGTTCGGAGAGGAGTGAGAAGGAGGAAGAGTAGGACGGCTAGGCTGCAGATGACATGTCCAGAGAAACACAGAGAGAGGGACAGATTCACAGGGAATGAAAACAGGGCTCCCAAAAGGACATTCAGTGCACCAACATTAGCCCTAAAGAGACTCAAACTACTCCCCATGCAACCACAGGCAGAGAGAATTTAAATGTCCCCTTAAAAAAGTCTGAAAGAAGAGGTGTGACTCTATCTAGTGCATTTTTTATCCTCCAAGCTGCAAATGATCTTGAATAAGCCTTACCTACTACAGAGGTGCACTAGAACTAAGAAGGAAAACTAATGAGGAAAATCCTACAGACATTGTTTTGAGAAAAAGAGGGAAAGACAGGTGAAGATAGAGAAAGATAGAATAAAAGCCACAGTATAACTGATTCCTCTACTCTAGTGAATATTCTTTCAACTTTTTCTGTAAAACGTATTGAGTAATAAACACGATTTCGCTAACAATAACAAATATGCTTCTTTTATATGGAGGGCTGAACCTGACTTAAATGAACAGTTCCACAATTTGGGAGAAATGCTTATTTGCCTTTGTTGCAGAGGTTTAGATGAGAAGATCGATGCCACTCTCAAATCTGTACGGTAAATATGAAGCCACTGCTAGCAGCCGGTTGGCTTAGCTTAGCATAAAGACTGGAAACATGGGGAAACAGCTAGCCTGGCTCTGTCCAAAGGTAAAAAAAAACTACTGTCTTGTCAGGATCCAGTGGGGACTCCAGGAAGTACCGCACCCAGACAAAAACAAAGCCTGGACAAGCCAGGCTAGCTGTTTCCCCCTGTTTCCAGTCTTTATGCTAAGTTAAACTAACCAGTTGCTTGCTGGTAGCTTCATATTTACCGTACAGACATGAGAGTGGTATTGAACTTCTCATCTAACTTTTGGCAAGAAAGCAAATTAGCATATTTCCCAAAATGTCAAACTATTACTTTAATATGAAATGAATAAATTAACCTGTGAAACAAATTGAGAAATAAAAAAATAATAAATAAATCTAATGCACAAGGAAATAAAAATAATAATAAATGTATTTCCTTCACTGTCCACCACAATATTTATTTGTAAGGGTGTGGCCTGATGGTTATTTATAGATTTCTTTTTCATTTCTTTTCCTGTTTTACTTATTTATTGGATTTTTTCTTAATTTATCCGACCATTTCATTCCTTGACTCATTTTATTTATTGCCTAAAAAGTCAGGTTTGGTCCTTCACTTGGTCACTGGGCTTTCAGGACGTACTTCATCCGGACAGTAAATCATAATCCTCTTGAAACCCGTCGCTGTGATCATTGTGAGACTAGCAGACGACACAATATCCAAGTATTGAAAGCGCCACCACGTTTTTACGCCGAACGTCAAAGCAGGAACGGCCTTTGGGAGGCAGGTAGCCAGACAGATAGACAGACAAGACAGATACACGGTTATCAGATTCACTGCAGCTGTGATCTGAACGTCTCCCTTTTCACCCTTTGACCCTCATGGTCGTATCTATATGCATTGTTACATCTCTGAGTATTGCTCCAGTTTTCACAGAATAGGACCTGTCACCTGTGGGACTGAGAAGCCAGTCCAGTAAGAAGGGGAGCGCACGCCAGTCCAGAAGTGAAAATGGAGTCAATAAGATGTAGGTTATGCATGTGTGAAGGAAACCATGAGGAAAAGGAGTAAAAGACTGAGGACTGACAACTGGTAAGGAGTCTAGTTAAGCTAGGCTATACTTACAGTATGATCTATGTGGACTGATCATGTATGACAATGTGTTGTTTTAAAGACAAGATATCACACTAAAATGTAGTCCCTCTAAATTAATAATGGTCCATAAAAACTCTTAATATAATCAAATACTGACTGATCTAAATATTTGACATGAGAACACAAAATAACAACAATGACAACAATAATAATAAATTTATAGCTATTCATAATAGGATGCTTTACTTATCTCTATGTGGAGTGTTTTGCTCAAAGGCTATTAAGTCGGGGGATGCTTGCAAACTCTGGAGATTCAGCATTTACTACTTTGCTTTTGTGTATTCTTCACTCTACTTTCCAACCCATTGAATGAATACATAGAGAACTGTGTAACCAAAGGCACTACAGAGGTTGTAGTACAGTAGGAGTGTCCTGAGTCCCTCTGCATGTTGCTCGGGTAAAGTCCTGCAAAAGTTTGACGTTTGTGGCAGCTTTCATACACAACAGCATCACAGGGAATACATAAGAAAGACACGGGAACAACAGAGAGAATTCAGAGGGAAACAACGATTTTAGGGAACGGGGAGGTATGTTTATTGGAAAGATGGCTCAGGGTCAAGGCAAAAGGGACACGGGGAAGGGGCTGCATTGTGGGATTTGGGAAGGGGAACTTACCATTCGTAATACCGGGGGAGAGGTGCTCTCTCTCGTTGTTTCGGCGTCTGCTGAAATCACGGGAGCCTTGTCTCGCAGGCTGAGGCGGCTGGCCCTCCAACATGTTGACTATGTCCATACGGTCAATACTCTTCAGAGCTGTGTACAAGCTCTCCACTGCAGCAAAGATGCGCGAAGGAGAGACACAAGCAGACAAGGAAAAAGAGAAGGAGGGGAGGGGTTCCCAGGACAAACAGCAATACCATTACAACACCAATCTGACTTTGACTAAGAGGCAGAAACTAGTGTAAATAACGGCAAGAGGGGATGAGAGAAATTCACAGCAATCTCAGATTCTCATACACTCACTCTTGGCCCTCTTGCCCTCGCGCGTGGCCCACAGGTTGAGCAGGGCAGAGCTCTGCTCCAGCAGCGAGTTGGGATTCTCCACACGGATCTTATTGATGTCATCCACGCTGAGCTGAAGCTCGCGCGCCAACTCTGTGTAAAAAATGAGTCAGAGAAGATCAAGTAAGTGAGGGAAATATTTATATCATTTACCCTATGAGTCATGCTGTTATAGTGTTCACAGTCTTGCTCTTGAAATGGCACACGGCTTCACAGTAGCTCTATCCACAAGAGGCAGAATAGCCTGTCTGTCTGTCAAACAGCTATGGCTCTTGGCAGGAAAACAGAAAATAATTAGTTTCATTGGCTGGTTGCCATGTTATAACTTTGTTTAATCAGCAGCGAGCTAGGCAAGCTTGTTAGACATAAGGTAAACATGGCTGGTTTACAGCACATAAAAACAGATTCAGTATATTCTTGCTCACTTACCAGCCCAGCTCAGTCCCAACTGTTCTGCAATGACAGCCATCTTCAGCTCTGTCCTCTCCATGGCACTCATCGATGCTGCACAAACCAGACCAGAACTGACAGTTTAACATCTTACTCTGTTAAATTTAAAGTTGATATTATCCCTGCATTGCAACGCTCATTGATTCTGTATATGGAAGACTGCTGTAGAAATACCATAATATTTACGTTATTATATCATTATGAGAAAATAAGCAGGTATAATCATTTACAAGTGGGAGAGTGAGAACCTCATACCCATAGCAGGTTCATTTAGGGCGCTGTATCTTTCTCTCAAAGCGAGCGGGGTCAGAGTTCGCCTCCGGTCTTCACTCCCAACAACCTGCCAGTCACATGCAAACAACACTGAAGTCTGTCATCTCAGGGAAAATGACTGTAATTAAATTCACATTATGTGTCTTGTTAATGTAAGCTAACTTCAGGAGCTTTACCTTGATACATGGAGGCATGGTAATGTTGAGGTTACAGAGCACATGTTGGCTGTCCTCATACTTGGTGGACTTGCGCAGGAAAGACAGAAATCCAGTGGGCTCTTTACTGCTGTCTCTCACCTTAGAAACACAGACACAAGGAAAGCAATGAAGACTGTAGAGCGGGGATAGAGGTGGTGGGGTAACAGTGAGCAACAAAGAATATAAAACTGAAGAAAGATCTGTAAGAGAAAACCAAATGGGGATACCTTAACAGAGACAGGAAGTCGGTTATCTCTGAAGGCCTGGAAGCTGAAGCAGCGAGGTTGCTGGGTGGCCTTCCTCACTGGCACAAGATTCCCTGAACACTCCAGGTGAAGCGGCATTCCCTCCATCACCTGCAAGACGTGACACAGGCATTAGCCAAAGTGGAAGAAACGGCCCCAGCAGGACCTGTGTTCACTATCGTTGTATTCAGTAATGAGTCAAAGATGTTTGACTGTGGTTTTGGACACTTAATGTAGAAATACTCAACACTGTTACCACATCAGTATGATGCACTGCCCTCGTCTTTGAACTGACCTCTATGTCTCTGCTGCGAGCCACCTCTGTGAAGTTCTCATGTTGTTCCAGGGTTTTATCCATCTTATCGTCGGTCATGCAGTAGCAGCGCAGGCGGCCCTCGCGCAGCTCATTCATCTTTGCAAACACCACAAACTTGGCCATGTAGGGTACAGCTGACAGCTCTCTGTAGAGCAGGTTTGCAAAGGAGACGGCCTCAGCTGTCCGAGGACAGTCCGCGAGCCAGAATCTGAGAGGAAACAATGACAGGTAATCACAGCCTGTTTTTTATGTTTCATAATCACAGCCGAGCTGCTTGCTAGAATGATTTGAGATGGCAAAGACATTACATTTAGTTTTATGGGATGATGGCTGATATATTGCCAACTGAACTTACCGAGCTGAGACATTGGTTGTGAAACTGGCACAGTCATTAGCATACATAAGCTTGGTGGTGCCAGTAATGTCTTCCCATTGAGCTGGAGCTGTGCCACCTGGGAATCAGACAGGATGAGAGAGGCAAACTGGTTAATCTAGCTTCAGCAAAGGTCATAAAGAAGAAGTCTCATGGTGATAGTGTTTGTAAAAACTTTTTTATCCAACTATAGCACTGACATCTTTCACCACTGCGAATCAGCAGTGTTGCTCCATAGATATTCCCTTGCAGTGGAAGGAAACCGCCCCTCTCGACACACACACACACACACACACACACACACTCACCCACCCACTCACCCACCCAACTCCCAGTCGTGGCATGCAGTACCTATGACGGAGCAAAGCAGACGCAGACTGGTGGTGTCGCCCTCCCCAGAGTCTCGGGGGCTATCCTTCCAGGACGGGGGCAGGGGTATACGCAGGCCGATGGGTCGGTGAAACTTGCGCCGCCGAGGCTCCACAGTGACCACAGGGCTAAAGTTTGCCTGGTTACCCAGCAGCTTTGCAACCAGCTCGTCTGGAACTGGCTGAGCCTGAGGTTGAAAGTAAATGATGGAGAGAGGGGGTATGTAACCCGGGCACAGGTTTGATGGTAGAAAAAAGGGAAATTGGACAAAAGAAAGAAACATATGAACAGGAAATGGAGATTTTTAAAAAAAGATGTTGGGGTAAGAGGATAGCAGGTAGAAAGAGATGATGGGAGGTGTATGATGGAGCAATGGATGAGGAAAAAAAGGATACAAGAGGACAACAAAATAGGAAAAATTAAAGATGAAGAGAAAGAGAGAAAGAAGTTCACAGTGAATAAAATACCTCATGGTTTAAACAATACATTTGGAAAGACAATAGCAACACAAATTGGTTGTAGGACTTAACTCTTTTTTATTGTAAAATGAAACAATGTGTGTTAACATGAAGCTTTTACAATCATTAGTACAAAATGGATATCAAAGAAAAAGGCACTGTTGTTTTTCACAAGGCCATTCATGACATAACTACAGTAACATTTTAGTTAAATAGATATATGTTTCTAAAAATTATGAAATTGTTATAATAAAAAGTGTATAAGGAAATACTGAAAATGTCTATTTTATTTACTTTCTGTTACATTCACTATTTTCTGCTTAGAGGTTTGCGGCATGTGTGGTAGCATGTTAGTTTACAAGACATATTTAGTTAATTATAAATTCATTCATGTGTCTAAAGGACATCTGTTGAACTAAAACACGCAGTCAGAGGTCCATTCGTACTGTATCTAACTTTCATTTTGGTTTACTGGAACATATTCTGACATTGGAATTAATTAAAAGTTTCCATCCGATAATTAAAATTCACAAGTTGCTGACCTACATATTCATAAAGGATTTTAAATTCGATTTTTTTTTAGAGTTTGTTAAGAATAGGAACTAATGCAATCACAGTCTTGACTGGGAATAAAATCTTGTCAGGAGTAAGAACACACTGCAAAACAGATTTTAAACAGTGGGTATAATTAACCCGTCAAAATGAAATCACAAATGCAAATAGATCCTTGAAATCCCAAATCAGCAAATCTGAGAAAATGGTGCATATTTATATGACAAACATCAACTGCCAAGAATTATGAAGGAATAAAATATGACATTTAATGTATTTTTCGTTTAGAAACCTTAATAAATGATTAAATTATCAGACAGCGAGGGCTAAATCATAAGTGGATGCTTGCGTAAAAAAAGCCGGTTTGATTTGACAGGACAGGCAGAAAGGTGGTATTGTTGAAAAGTGCCCATTTTTTAGGATCCTTATAAATATTTCCTCTTAAAATCATGTATTTACTGTATAACTGAGCGTGGTAAAGTGTGCTAAAAATGATTCCTCTTATCTTTGGTGTGTATGTTTGAGAAAACTTGACCTGAAAAGTGCAGCGGTACTCACAAAAAAGGGCTATAAGCTTCAACAAACAGTGATATAACAAACATTTGAAGATCGGGTGTTCAGGTTCTTCTAAAAAGGCCTTTTAGCATATTTTCCAGACATTCATGACACCCAAACCACTGGACAATAAGTAGAAACTCAAACTCAGTCTTTCCCATCAGGTAATGTTTGACTAACTGTAAAATATGTGTTACACATACTAAATACAGGGCTTTGCCAGCGACATAAATACATTAGTGAGAAAGACATCACTGAAGATAAAACAAACAACAACATATCAGCGCTACATGAGCAGTCCACAGTTGTATAAAGGTGCCATGTGCATGCACTGTGTGAAATAAAAGGCAGAAAGGTCCTCTAAAAATGTGAAAAGCAAAATAAACAAACAGAAAAACTTAATCAGGAAAACTTGGCACAAGTGCTGATATGATCAGGTCATTCCACGATCAATCAAAGTACATCCAACATGCTTTTTTTCAGGCAACACAGGCATTAACGATTCTGTCTTTCTTCTCCTTCCTTCTCCTCATCGTCCCATCTCACCTGCAGCCCCAGGCGGACTCGTTTAGTGACTGCTGTCTCAGGAAACGTGGCCTGGACCAACGGCACCAGTTTACTTGTCAGCGAACCTCCTTCTGGGCCAATCAGGTCGCTCTCTTGCTGGACTCGTGATACAACAGCAAAGTAAAGGGGGAAGTCGGTGGAGATGATGCGACGGATTCGCTTCTTCCCGAGCTCCTCTTGACTTTCTAAGTCTGAGGAGATGAGAGAAGGTTAAAGTGATACCAGCCAGCGACGTGTTTGAGTGTCAGCCTGAGATCGACGCATGACGCATTTAAACTCTTACCCTCATCCATCCCATTGAGGATTGTTTCTAGCACCTCATCACCGTAGCGATTGCGATGTTCTTTCCAGACCGAGCCGTTCTCGCTCCTCAGCACCACAAGCTCCCGGTCGCCACGACCCAGAGCGGCAAAGTGGGGGATCTCCACTATCACCGGTCTGCCACACAACACACATGGAATTACAAATGTACAAAAGTAAATTAGTTGCTAGAAATATTGCTTTTATCAGTGTGCAGGCTGGATATTCTACTTTCAACTTATAATGTTAGAAAAAATTTAAAACACTTCAAATGTAGCAAAACAATCTGACTATTTCCAGTTGAACAAAGAGAAGACAGTCTCAGTTGCTTCCTCACCCCAGGAACTGCATGCTGGCTGGACCCAGGGAGATGATCCTGCTGGCCAGCCCCTCTCCCTCCACCAGAGGAGGGGGGCTGGTCAGCTTCTGCGGCTTCACCAGGCGGCAGGTGATGCGGGTGGGTGCCGCACAGGTCCGCGGAGGTATAATGACACGCAGACCATTATGCCTGCTGCCTCGCATTGAGCCGCCCCGAGCATCTACCATAAAACTGACCAGGAACCTGTTATTGGACAAAGATTGTGACAATTTAGCTGCCGGATCAGATTAAGTGAAACGAAATGTTTTCTTCTGCGTTGTTGCTGTGCTGACCCTGTGTGTATGGGACTGGCGACCGGGCTGACATTGTCTGATGTCTCAGTCGCTGGGCTGCTGGGAATCAGCGAGTCATCGTCGTATTCTTTGGGCAGTGGAAGTGGAGTGTGTTGCTACAACAGACAGAAAGACAAACTGTTCATGACATTCACAAAAGAACACGGTTTAGAATAATGTTTTATATGAACCCAAAAGTGTATTACTTACACTAGCATCTGTTTAATGGAGATGATATGGAGAGGACTATGATGAAAGACTATGCCTATGTGCTGATTTTTAAAGTGCTATTTTTACAGTGGATATGGAGAAGATACATCATAAACCTTCAAAGGACCGCTGAGGAGGGATTCTCATTTACAATATCATGTTACACAAAGGGTGAAGCTTAAATTACTGCATCATGTTACATGCTTTCAAAGAAAGTAACCTTAAAGTATAATTTTTAAAGATTTAATCAAAACTGTGTGTTTAGATTAAAACATGTCCACGATACTCAACCACACTAACAAACAAATGACTTGAGCATGAAAGTTCATTCTTGACCTTGGAAATAGTAATTTGACTAAAAAAACTAAATGAGTAAGACTTTAACTCAAGGTCCACTTACTAGCTTTTTTTCTGAGCTTTCAACCGCATCTCACGGTCTTCATCAGCAGATGGAGGTTGCTCAGTTGTCTTGGAGATTGTATGAGTCCACTGACAACTAAGCAAACTTTATTCCGCAGATGAAGACTGTGAGATGTGGTAAACTTTGAATAAGGACTAGTAAGTGGACCTTGAGTAAAAGGGGCACTCCACCAATTTTCTTTTTCTACCCGAGTAATTTCAGCTTGGGCTTGGAGACTTCAAATGAATAACAGAGACCATGCAGTGCAAACTGGGAAGTTTGAAAGACACTGGCATATACCAGTTCAGGAAGGTCTAATGAAAGACGCTGTTAAGTTGCATTACTAGAAATGAAGGATCCAGTGTTTTTGGAGTTACTAGGGACTAAAAGTCAGGTTCCTCTGGTGCGTCAATTTTGACCATCTCTCTTTTGCAAGTCCCCCAACTTTATGGAAGTGCAGTACTAAATTGCTGGAGTACCCCAGTCGTGCGGCTCTGTACAGTACCTGATCTATCTCGTGTTCTTTCAGGATAACGGTCTCCGGAGAGACTCGGGGGATCCTGGGAATGGCTGGCGAGTAATTCCTGTTGTATGAAAAGAGAAAACACACAAGTCAGATTGAAGAAGTTTCTTTACATCTCCTCCCAAGTGCTCATCCCTGGTGTTTAGTGAGTGTCTATGGTGCATCCCCCTCTATCCATCCACCAATTAGCTTGTGGCTACCAGCTTGGCTCTCTCCCCTGCTTCCCCGCCCAGCCCCCCTTACGCTGTGCCCAGCCCTCTCTCGTACTCCAGTGATTTCTTGGGGGAGAGGAAATCGTCATCATGGTCTTTCATGTCATCCATCCTCATGTACCTGGCCCCTTCTGTCCCCAAGAGCTCCTCTCCTTCAGAGAACAACATGCCAAAGAGAGCGAACAGACCGAGGTCAGGTTGGTGAAACAGCACAAGAGAAAGAGAGAAAGAAAAGAACAAGGATGTTAACCAGAAGGGTTAGACAACATGATAATCCAGGATTTAGGAGATGGCTCTGTGGTTTAGGGGTTAGACTGGTGAGATGAGACATTAGTACAGTGACATTCTTTCTGCTAGTCAATGGTAGTCAAACATTTAGAAAATAGGGTATGAGGACAGGAACAATACAGGTCACTGTAATCAGCTGTAGTCTCAGGCTGCTGAGTCCAACACTTTTTATTTAGAAACCTTAAACATTACTACATCAAAACAAGAGAGGGCACCTTATAAATGTAGTCTGGAGTTTTCAAAAACCCATAAAATCCCAGTTAAAGACATCAGCATTATAGATGTGCACAGTGCACTCTCTGGGTGGAGCATGCATCGGCATAATCTCATTCCAAAAAATGTCTAGTGAATAAACAGTTATTGAACTGGAGGTTTTAGACATCAACTGCCACAGAGAGCAATGTATGAGGAGATTTGCTCAAAAACACACGAATACAAACACAGAGACAATCAGAGCAGCATCAGCCCACTACAACACACATGATGACATAAGTACAGGCTGTTCTCTACTCTCCTTTGAACGCACAGTGTATTGTCATGTGAGCAGAGGCGGGTTTTGGTTACTTACCCCCCCAAAAAACACGCGGTAACTTTCGAGAATTCACCAGCAACAAAAGTGAGTCTCCCCCGTCTGTATTAATTTGTGGCCGTATCAGCACAGCTTGTGTGAGTGTGTGAGTGGGAGTCTGTATGCGGTCCAGAGCCAAAGTGATTTCGTAGGTGTCATTACGCTATGTTTGACTCTGTGAGTGCACTTCCCACAGGTTCATATGAGGAATCTCATGTCCTGGATATTCTGCCTTGTGTCCCATGCATGTGTGCCACATCGTGTAGGCAAAGTGTTACCACAGATAACCGACCAATATCATTTTACCATTCCGGATACGAGATGTGTCTTTAATGGCGACTCAGCTACTGTCTATATTTAGAGCAAAGGTGACAGTGTGTCAGTTAAATTATCAGGGGACTAAAAATATCAAGACATAATGTACTCTGACATCATTGACAGTGATGTCGTGAACTTCAAGCATTAAAAAGTTAAACCTGCAATAAGTGACTTTTTGGGCCACTTGGGCGCAGCAGAAACAAGCTGTGATCTGAAATATCACTTTTAAGCTGATTTTAACTTGCTAGCAAACAGTTGCTTATTAACACATCCAGCAGATACAGAGAAACATTAGCATTTATTTGGACACGTGTTTCTGTCCACCTCATGAATCTAAGTCCAACGTTCACTCTCTAAATGCTACACTATGTTCACAAGCTGGTTTCTAACTGTGTCTGTCTACTGTTTGGTGCTGGGAAGGTAGCGTATAGTTTTGTAGTGTATAGTGTGTTTTTTTTTAAAGAGTTTTTTCGCCTGTTGCGTCCAAAACGCTATGAGGAGTGGTGAGAGTGAACCAAAAAAGTAGCGTGCCAGAAAACCAAAACAATTAGCTGAAAGCACCAAACCACCATTCCCCTCCAACTCCAGACCCAACAACATCCCGGCCAACAAACACAGTTCACATGTCAGGGAACACAAGACAGCTGAAAATGATGATCGACACCACAATGCAGACAGATTCAAATGCAGACACAACTGTAGACGCACATTTGAAGCATGACTCCACTATGAACTGCTAAAGCTCACAGAGCAGGTTTTAAATGTTTTTTTTAATTTTTATTAAATTTGATTTGATATTAGTAATAATGGGTGATCTATATGTTTTGGCTATGACTGTAAAAAACAAGGACTGCCGTCATAACATGGAGGAAAAGAGACACCTGGAGAGTTAGAGAATGAGGCTGTTATTGAAGGGACATATAAAGGTTACAGACATGGGTGCTATGGGTGCATGCCAATGAGAAACCAGAGCCACCATCACAGTGAGCACCACTACAAAGTGAACGAGAGAGAGAGAGAGAGAGAGAGAGAGAGAGAGAGAGAGGCAGGGAGATAAAGATGGAGAGAGTGAGCTTGAAATGGAGCCACACACTTTATTACAACGACCTATGAATGCCGCACAAAGAAAGAAAGAGACATTCATACCTAATGTTAGCTGTGCAATTCCTAAAAAAAAGGGCAAAAGGCAAAAAAAGGAATTGGAAAAAATGAATATTTACGTGACCAGCTCAAACATTATAAAATCAGCCTCGTAAACAGGAAGTAATATTTAGATAACATCGACATAGTTGATTACACATTGATTCCTATTGTTATATGTGATTAATAATAATTGTAGTTTTCTACCTTCATCCTCAGACACGTCTAGTATCTCATCCACTGTTTCTGGGAAGCTCATGCGATGTTTCTCTGTGGTCGTCTGCAGGGCACAGAAGGAGGAGGAAGAGCCAATTACAGATACAACAGCGAGTGTAAAGGTTTTAAACTTTAATAGTATTTCCATGTGATTATCATGGCCACATAATAACAGTTCTGTATCCGGAGGGCATAGAAGCGTTTCTAAACTCCTCACCATGGAAACCGTCTCCTCAGTGACGAGCTTTAGGACGTCAATCACAGAGATGTAGCCCAACCTCTTAGCAATGGCCAGGGCTGAAGTGCCATTCTAACAGACAGAGAGGAGCAGATGGGATCAGATCTTGGAAGAACAAACTTTATGAAACATTTTGAGGAAGACACGGTGTGTTCATGCTCACTGTTGTTGTCTCGTTGGGCTGAGCGCCGTGCTTCAGCAACAGTGTCACAATGTCTGTGTGTCCCTGCTGGGCTGCCTGGTGCAGAGGAGTGTAACCAAGCTGGAAGAGAGAGAGAGACTCCGATATTAAATCTATTCTTACTCATTTCATGTATAAACGACATCTAAGACACACTTAAATAACATCTTTTTAACTTCTGAATTATTCCTGAATTATGTAGAACAGCTGATACTTTTCATCCAAGTTTTTACAAACATACAACAACAACACCAACAACAACAACACATCAAGCAAACTGCATATCAAGAAAACTGTCAGTACAATGGACAACTGTTATCTGACTAGAGCTGAAACAATTAATTGATCAATCGCTAAAGTCATTTTTTTAAGCAAGAAAATTATGATAAACTGAATACCTTTGGGTTTTGGTCTCTTAGTCAGCCAAAACAAAGTCAGCTTGGTCTCTGGGAACTTGTGAATTAAATTTTTGCTGTTTTCTGACATTTTTAGAGACTAAAAGTTAAATCAAGTAATCAAGAAAACAATCTGCTGATAACACTAGAATGAAAATAATCATTAGTTGTAAACAAGCACCAGTTTTAAACTGCAACTGTTCCTGCAATGAACAGCAAATCATGTTTCCACCCTCTACAGGAAATACTACCTCTCAGACTTGGAAATGAAATACTTCCAGTCTCTCCATTGCTTGTACAGTACATTACACTTTAGAGAGGTAAAATGCCCTCATTCCTTATTATATAAAAAGGCCAGTGTTAACAGCTTTCATTTAGGAGAACCCTGCTACAGCAACGACTTGTGCTTTTAACTGTGTAATGTGCTGTAATTGTATTTCCTGATGAATGAGACAGAGACAGCAGACACAGTGGAGCTGCGTGACTCATTCCCCAGCTAATTTTGTTGTAGTTTTATATAAAACCAGAAGGAGGCACTCACCCTTGTTTTGCTGTTGACATTGGCCTGTTGCTGCAGGAGGAACTTCACCATCTTGATGTTGCCATAGTGACACGCTACATGGAGAGGGGTGTAACCCATCTGACAGCGAGAGAAAAAAAGTTACAAGTCTTCAACACAAAATCACAGCAGTCGCACAACTTTAGTGTCTTAATGACCTTTTAATTTGAATACATTATGTGGATTTTATCCTATCTGGGGCTGAATGGTTCATGAATATTTCATAAACTAATGGTTCAAATCCACACAGTAAAATTATTTTGAGAACAGAGCGGTGATAAAAATTGCATTCAGGCTGCAATTTAAAAATAAACAAGAGAGGATGCAATTATGTCTTGTGTACAGGATGGGAACAATAACGCTAATACCAATAATAACACCGCGACATTATAATAACTTCCAGTACAAGAGCCCCACAACAAATGCTACCACCTATGTGAAGGCTAAAATGCTCTAATCTTGTCAAGACCTCGTCACAGAGGTGTGTTTGTGCTGCTGCTGTACTGACCACATCGTATAATTCTACACTTAAGTTAAACCTTACTAACTGCTAACTATATTAATCTGACACAACTTCATGTCCAAACGCAGCTATAGAGCTGTTCTAAGCACTAGAGGTCTAAAGGATCTGAGCCCCTCAAGGGTCGGCCATGTATTGATGGTAACATAACCCTCTCCTATGAGATCATCAGGCTATTTATGCTACAGCACTTAGATACTATCTGCTATAGCTCAAAATGGATGGCACAAGTAGTTTCTACACTGATAAGGCTTTGATAACCCTGCAACAGTTCAAGATGAAGCTCTCTAGTAGTTCAAACTATTGAACTACTAGACTGAAAAGGTCTTACCCGCGTGGCAGCGTAGACCGAAGCCCCTTGCTTCACCAAGATATCTGCGATGCCAACATGTCCCTCTTGTGCCACCAGATGCAGCGGGGTTAATCCACTCTGGGGGCAACCAGATTCAGAAGGCAAAGGTCAAACACAGAACATATCAAGCCCAAGTCACAGATTAGTTTTAGGAAATTAACTTGCTGCCCCATGACAGTCATCCTTTAATCATCTATGTGCTTCTTGCCTTGTTTCCAAGGTTGACGTTGGCCTGTTTGGATATGAGCAGGGAGACCATGTCGGGCCTTCCTTCCTGCGAGGCCAGGTGGAGAGGTGTGACTCCCTGCAGTGACTCAGCATTGGCTGAAGCTCCGTACTGCAGCAGGCTGTTAGCCACCTCCACCTGGTTCTGCTTGGATGCTATGTGGAGGGCAGTGTAGCCATTCTGGAGCACAAAGACATGAGTTGTGGTTGGAAAGAATGTGTGTATATGCATTATACTGGGCCATTCAGCATGAATTATGTGTGGACATGTATGTATCTCTTTTTTTTAAATTTACCCTGGCTGCACTGTGTGGCGACCCTCCCTTGCTAACAAGCAAGTTAACAACATCCAGGTTGTTGTGATGTACAGCAACATGCAGCGGAGTCAGACCATTCTGAAAAAAACAGAATCAAAAGTTCTGTTTTAGATCAAACAAACAAAGCTTTATTCATCTTTTGATTCTTTCTTCTTAACAGTCCTTTATATTTGTCTTACCTTCCCAGCAGCATTAGGGTTGGCTCCTCTCTCCAACAACAGCTCTGCTACATCCACCTTGCCGTACTTGGAGGCCACATGGAGCGGAGTGAAGCCTTTCTACAGAGGCACCAATGACAAAGTGGACACAATGTTAGGTTGGGGGAGCACAGCTATGTGGGCTGACAGTTTCAAGACAGACAAACGCTGCAGCAGAATGCAGCAAAGAATAAGCAGGCAGGCTTTACCTTGGTCATCTTGGTCTGCTGAGCTTCCATGTCCAGTAGGATGCGTACAGTTTGTACATGACCTTCCCGGGCAGCGATGTGTAGGGGTGTGTGGCCTGCTGTGGTGGTGGCGTTGGGGTTGGCTTTGTGCTCCAGCAGCAGCTTCACTAGCTCCTTGTGGCCCATCCGAGCGGCACAATGCAGAGGTGTTTGGTCATCCTGGCCAGGGAGGGGAGAGTAATTATGAAATGTAAGGTACTGCATGAAACTCCATCAGTAAAATGCCTCCTCTAGTGACTTAATCATCCTGTATGAGGATGGAAATTAGCGTGTGGGTACAAAGATCTGTTTTAACTGCCAGGTATTAGTTGCTGAACCAACATTACAAATTAACGCCTGCATCACATGAACTATGACACGTTCAGAGTATTTAATCCATGTCTAATATGAGGAATCTTTATGCATGAGTACATGGGATATGTGGGTTGTGCTGTAGAGTGTGAAATCTCCACCTTGGCCTTGGCATCCACCGGTGCTGCGTTCTGCAGTAAAAACTCTGCCACCTCATAGTGTCCCGCCCGAGATGCCATATGGAGGGGAGTCTCCACTTTCTACTCACACACAGAAAGGCAAACCACACACTCAGATTTATCAGTATTATAACAACAACATCACCACTACAGAGGGGAGCTGGTTATCTGTGCTGGTCTTGAGACTTCAGAAGTGAACTCACCACATTGGAGGCGCTGGGGGAAGCTCCTTTCTGCAGCAGGATTTTCACAATGTTGAGATGACCCATAAATGATGCCACATGCAACGGGGTCAGGCCAGACTGTTCAGAAGAGGAGAAGAATGTCACAAATGCTCGCCAGTCATATTCAATATAATGATGAGCTGTTATTGTCAACCCTTTTTTTTTCTCCCTGTTCCCTCACCTCAGTCACAGCCTCTAGTGATGCAGAGTGTTTAAGCAGGAGATCCATCACACGCATGTGGTTCTTTTTACAAGCAATATGCAAAGGAGTAAATCCATTCTGTAAAAAAACAAAGGGACAGTTATCATCACTACAAAGATTAAAAGCAACTTTGGTGTGTCTGAATTGATAAATTAGTGTTTGTCACTGACCAATGCCCGAGAGTTGGGTTTGGCCCCTTTGTCCAGCAGTACTTTGGCCATGCGGTGGTGGCCGCAGTGTGCCGCCACATGCAATGGTGTAAGGTGGTCCAGTGTGATGTCATCAATCTCTGCGTTGTACTGCAGAAGCTGCTTGATGCAGTCCATGTGGTCCCCCTGTGCTGCCATGTGAATTGGAGACAGGCCGTTCTGCAAAAAAAAAAAGAAAAGAAAATGTGTTGACTCTCTCATCCCTTGCAAAACAGGAAGCAACTTGTCTTGTAGTAAAAACAAACACTCGGAGCAAGAAGCAGCAGCAGCGAGAGGAATCTATGGTTGTGTTTGGCTGATGGATCACAAGCTTTCACTTTCGTTTACTTAAAACAACTTACTGATTTGCACTCATTACCAAACCAGATGGTGTTCAGCTCATTTTTAAGAGAAGTGAAACAATTTCTTTACTTGTATCTAAGTGTTACCTTGGTCTTTGCCTGGATGGGGGCTCCATGGTCCAGCAGGATCTCTATAATCCTAACATGACCATTTCTGGCTGCACAGTGCAGAGGAGTCAGCTCATCCTGGAGAGAGAGGATTGTTACTCATTTAGTTAATGATGCATCAAATTAAAAACAAAGACAGTAAAGGAATCAAAGATTTTGTGAAACAATAGGATCGATGTCTGCTGCACCTTGGTCTTGGCGTCAATCTGAGCCCCTCTGTCAAGCAGGAGCCGGACCATGATCACATTCCCCCGTCTGGATGCAATGTGCAGAGGAGTGATACCATTCTGCGGAGAGAAACAGATGCACTTAGACAGGCACAACACAAGGAGAACAGACGGCAACGACGGAGATTAACCTTCCAACAACATTAATTATTCCCTACCTTTGGGGTGAAGTTGACATTGGCTCCTCTATTGAGCAGCAGTTGAGCTACGTTCAAGTTTTCATAGTGTGCAGCAATGTGGAGGGGTGTGAATCCAGTCTGCAGGGACACATCAGGGTGAGTACATGTCACTCTCATTACTTTTGCATTTTAGAAAACAAGGACACCAAACACAGATGCCCATACCTACTGTACATATACTGTACATGTGTACAATCATATCTGCAACACACATATACATATATACCTTGCTGAGTACATCAGGATTGGGGTCATTCTGCAGAAGCACTGCGGCTGTGCGTGTGTCGTCGTTGCGTGCTGCAATGTGCAGCGCAGGGAGGCGGACCTTTCCCTTGGTGCCGTAGTTGATGAGCAGAGCTACGACATTCTCATGTCCCTGCTGAAGGGCCACGGCGAGAGGAGTGAATCCATCCTGCAGCACACGGGGGAGAGTTAGAAGACTGGTTGACTCATGGAGAGAAAATGAGAGAGATGTGAGGAGAGAGGCTTATGAGAACAAAACAGAATGGAAACACAGCGAGTGGATGGGGATTGAGGATTTTGGGAGATTCGTCTTTGAAAACTTCTCTCAGTTCTTCAGTACCTCAGTTGGAATGCTCTGATTGGCTCCGTTCTCCAGAAGAAACTTCACAACCTCTAGATGGTTTTCTTGTGCAGCCATGTAGAGTGGAGTGAAACCCTTCTGTCTCAGAAAGACGCACGATAGACACACACACACACACACACAAACACACACACAGCAGCAGCAGCAGCAGAGGAGACACAAGCACAGCAACAGAAAGATAGGAAGACAGTCAAAGATGCACACACCAGGATGTACAGAGAGGAAACACCAACACAGAAATATAGGAACAAAGACACATGTTAACAGATGGAATCGCAATAGTTACTACAATGGTTTCACAGTAAAGTTCACACAGTGTGTCCTGTGATCACCACAGTGAGAGCAGCACTGAGTCTCACCTGAGACTGAGCGTTGACATTGGCTCCGTAGTTTACCAGCTCTGTGACCACCTGCTCCTGCCCTGCCAGGGCTGCAATGTGCAGGGCCGTGTTCCCTTTCTGTTTAAATACAGATACACAAGAACGAGAGTACACAGTCACAATGAGCACTAACAGAGATGATAGGTGGAATCCCACATGTATATTCAAAGTGAACATGGCTTTTGGACTTGTTTCATATGCGGACAGATCATAAAGACTGGAAACAGGGGGAAACAGTTATCCTTGTTCAGTCCCAAGCCAACTAAATCCACCTACCAGCACCTCTAAAACTCACTACTCAATACGTTATATCTCATTTATCTAATCTGTACACAAACGGACACATTGTGGTTTTACGTGAGGTTATGTGTGGGACTATTTGTTGCCTTGGCTAGTGACAGGAAGTGAGATCTTCTCATGTCACTCAGCAAGAATGCGAATATGTGCATGTGAAAACCTACATCTGGTGCATTTTTTTTCATAAGAATGACTGATTCAAAGATTGTAGGACTTTTTTTGCAGAGGGTTTTACCTTTGTGGTGGTCTCCAGCACGATTCCATTGTGGAGTAGCTCCAGCACCATTTTGACGTGGCCTTCTTTCGAGGCCAGATGCAGCCCGTTGAGCCCATTCTGAGTGAGAGAGCAGAGTAGACCTCATACTGAAGGGTCCTAAACACACTATGAACACAAGTATTTCCTAATCTAAAAGAAATAACCACATATGTACACAAAAAAAAACACATGTAGGCCATGCCAACTGAAACAACTGGGATTTTTATCAGTGACTGAAGCACTCACAAACCAAAGCAGGCAAATACTTACACTGGACACCACGCATGCAGTACTCTCTGAATCAAAGGGATCATTAGCAAAAACAATGTCTACAGGGATGAAAATCAGGATGTGAACATTTTCATTTGATTAATGATGGGGAGAGGGGGAGGAGGAGGAGGGGGAGGAGGAGGACGGGAGGGGGATGGCAGGCCGCTGGTCTCGTGGCTGGGAAGAATACGAGCCGTGTGGGATAGGTCTGACCTCACACAGCCTTCCTTCAGCCGCACAGGACATGTGAGGTTGGACCTTTCCCACACCACTGATATTATTCCTCTGAGTGGGGAGACCACAGCACACCATCACTCTACTGCAGACAGAGGAGAGAAGGAGGGGAGGGAGGGAGGGAGGGGGGGAGGGAGGCGACAGGGGAGGAAAAAGCCAGAAAGAAAAAAGGGAGGTGAGTTAGAAAAACAGTACACAAACAGGAGGAGAGAGGGTAGTGGAGAAGTTGTTAGGTTGAGAGGGATAGAAGAGGAGGGAAAACACAACAAGGGGAGGGCAGGAGTGAGGCAGTGTGCTGGTGAACGAGCCATGGCAGAGGTATCCACTCAGACAAGGAAACACAACTGCCACAGTCAAGCCTCCACCTGGCCAAACTCCCATCAGACTGTACAAACAGCATCAGGACTAACAGTCACACAACCAGAACAGCAATACTCTCACCACCGTGGTTAAAGTGACAATCCACAATCATATCATTGTACAAATTTGGAAGGTAAATAAACAGTGCCACTATTTTACAATACAGTAGAGATTCACCTGAACAATAAACGTAAGAATGTGAATAAATATAAGAGGCTGTAGCCTACATTTGGTGTCTAACTGGTATAATTGTTGCATCAAGCCCGAGCAACATTAAAGCCACTATGTGTAGAATTTGAAAATTCCTAACTTTGCTGCCATCCGGTGGTAGCATAGATAAAGACAGTGTCGCTTGACTAAAAGAAATGCCAATTTTCACAAGAAATGTTTCATTTTTCTACAAACAAAAAACCCACCAGACTGATTTGAAAGACGCTATAATCACATAGAAATTCCACATGTAGGGGCTTTAAGTGTAAAACTGCAAAGCAATGCAAGTACAAATGTGTCGCCTAATTCAAGTGAAACGAGAATATTGTAGATTTTCACTTTAACCCAAACACAATTAACACCAACAACAGTGAAAATAACACAATATCATTTGATGAATATCAACAAAACAATGAAATGAAATTATGTAAATCAGGAGAATTCATGTTGCAAGTCACAAACTTTCTGGTATCAGACTGTATATATTATATTTTGAATCCATGGGGTGTCTCCCTTCATTATCGTGAAGGAGGCTGCCAGTAATGGCCACTCTACGGTATCACTTTACATGAATAAATCTGTTGTTATATGGGGTCTGTTATGGGGCCAAAAAAATAGGCCTCATAGAAATCCTGACAGAAGCATTACCAGCAATAATTACAAAATGTTGAGGACAGCATAAGTGAATGGAAGGGAAACCATGACTAAGTTAGATTAATGAGCCGAGGAATCTCCCTCACACACACACACATATACTATTTTGGCCAAGTTTCAGTGGCCTGAGGGCAGCAGTCGTAGCCCACTAATGCTGCCTCTTCCTGGACACTCAGGGAACAACCGTCAGAGTAAAGGAGGCAGGATGGAGGAGACAGAGCAAAGCAGAAGCCCCTGCCCTCTTTATCGCCTTCCCTGGAGACCCTGGAAACTCTACCTGCCACCTTCAGCCACTGATTAAGTCTACCTGAGCATGCACATAGAGTTCATGTGCATGACTGAGTGCACAGGCAGACGAATGGGCACAGTCATAAAGTCAGACACATCGTGCACACGTGACACTCAAAACACATTTATATAGAAGTAATAATACAACAAATGGTGATATAGATGCACAATATTTGAGCAGAACATAATGCAAAACCATTATGAATTAGATCCCAAATGAAACCACATATTTCTTATGTAACTTGTCTGTGTAAACTGTAGGATAAACGTACTGCAAGTCATTTTTCTGTTTCGATCGGATCAGGACCAAATTATGAAAAATGAAATTGTAGATGCCATTAGCTAAATTGTATTGCCTTTTCCATTAACACATTGCTGTTCTTTTTGTTTGAATGAGAGGTGGGCAGTCCACCCACCTCCTGAATTTGAATTTAAATCAGTTAGAAAGCAGACAGGGAGACAGAAGACTAAATCCTGGCAGGATTCGACTGTGGGCCACTGGTGGCATAAATACTCATAAACACTCAAATATTTCTGTTTCTATTCTTGCAAAGCACTATAACGCAGTATAACTGAAGATCAGTTTTGCGGATAAGGAAAATCACCTGACGTTAATAAAAAGCCACGAATGGCAAGTGCAGTATAAATTAAAATCACTGGCTTATAGTTAGAGGAGTTTGCCAGTCAGAAACTATAACTTCAACCAGTTCAATCTGGGGAATGTGCAGCTCTCTCACCTGATTGGCTGTGTTTATATTGATGCCATTTTTGATATGTTCCAGGGCCTTGTCCAGGTTGCCAGAACGGGCCGCTCGGAGAAAACTGTTGCCAGCATCTGCCTGCAAGCGGAACAGAGAGAGGGGAAAGAGGAGGGGGATAAGGAATATAAGAGAAAGTGAGAGACACATAAAGTAGAGGAGTGGAGAGGGAAAGTGGAGAGAGAGAGAGTTTGGTTAATTTCTCTTTAGAAGCATTTGAAGGACTGAAACCGTTCAGCAGTAATCCATCAGTTTTCCTCTCATGTCACTCCGCCCTTGAGCTTTTGGGCAGTGCAGTTTGAAAATCTGCATCTGCACCTTGAAAATGTGTGTGTGTGTGTGGCAGGCACGCAGGTGAAGTAGTGGAGTACTCAAACTCCCAAATAACTCCCAAACAATACCTCTAAAAATTTGTCCACAAGTCTATCCGCTGCTCTGTACTCAGGTGATAAGGCGAGTGTGATAATACAGTCAGCAGACTGTTGGCTCTTTGTCTGGAATCTGAGCTTGTGTGTGTGTGTGAATGAAAGAGAGAGAGACACACAAGGTGAATGGAGAAAGGAGAGAGAGAGAGAGAGAGAGAGAGAGAGAGAGAGTTTGGTGAGTTCTGGCTCACGGGCCGGCACATGGCACGTCTAGTGTTTTTGTCTGTGTTGTGTTTGTGTCTGAGGGCCTTCGTGCCTCTCCCAGGCAGGCAGGGGTGCTGCTGAAACAGGATCACTCATGCGGCACAGGGGGAGAGCGAGGGAGAGGAGAGGGGAGGAGTGGAGGAGAAGCCGGAGCGACCGAGGGAGAACCACAGGGAGAAACTCGACTGCGGCAAACCCTGCACTTTTTCATTTCATTTACATAATCTCCTCTCTCCCCCATGCCCATCCCCTCCCTACATCTAACCAGCTATCTCAACATGCTGGTCAGGAAAACAATCAGCCATCCAATCATTCGGTGTGTTTTCACACAAATGGAGGGAATACATTCATTTATAAACCTCACACAGTAGCCATTTCTGATCCAAAAGAAAAACACCAAATGCTGTCATCACACGCACCAAAGAAACTGCTTTTCTCAACTTCATAACACACACACACACATAAGCTGTGTTTGTGTCCATTGTTGTGACAGGGTTGTTGGTCCTCTTTTGACAGAGAGGGAGTGAGCCTGAGTAAAAAAGAGAAAGGATCCACATGCCTGAAGTAGAGGCATAGCAACAAATGACACAACACACCCTCAGCATGACACCAATGGCACAGCGCTGTGCAAAGAGAGAGGTCACTTTAAAAAGAAAGGTAGGGGCAACGGCAGGGAAACAGAAAACTTGCTTCCATCTGATTGAAGTAGCAAAACATTATCTGACAGTCTGCGATTCTTGTTCCTCATATCTGGTAAAGAGATGAAATTTATACAATGGCAAAGTTTCCACTTATCAGATGAACTTCATACCATATGCAGCACCTTGTGAGTAAAGTAATAAATCCTGGGCTTTTGTGTGAGTACACTGACTCATGCTGAGTGCCACTTGCCTCTGAGTCATTGTCATTCTCTCTCCAAAAGATGTTTTTGTTTTTTTGCTTTTGCTCACAGACAACTGAGAGGAACTACTCTGCAGTACAAAGCAGTCTGAGTCACACTCACACACACATGCTGACAGGGAACACACTGATTAGAGATTCCCACACACAAAAAGGAAAACAAAACAAAACACCGGGCGTACTGTAAAGCACAAAACTGGATTTATGAATCTAAAACTATATGATATTTAGATAATTACTTTAATATGAAGATACAGTAAACACTCACAATAAAAGGTATAAAAACATAAAAGAGCATTTCAGCACATATTGTAAAGTGTGACTACTGTCTCTAGTTTGGTCTGTTCAGTGTCTCAGTTAACGGTTTTATTTACTTACAGTTGCCAAGCTGTCTTGGTAAGCCATGTTCTCCCTCTCCCATAGACTCTCTCAGTCACTTTCACTTTGAAGAAGATGAAACCCCACAAACCTCCTCCCTCTAGACTGCTGCAGAGCAACAAACTGACCCCAGTACACCTGTGCACAGACACACACACACACACACACACACACACACACACACACACACACCTGTCACTGGAGTTACGATGACCATACTACACCATTCCAAAGCAGCACTGTTTCCACAAACAAATCTTTGCGCATTTGTATGGATGGACACACGTGTGCTGTATTTAGCATTCAAAATAATGGACAGTGTGGAAAAGAGTTACACAAGATTTGAATGTACTGCAGTTTTTTCTGGCAGGCTATTTGTCTGTGTGGCCAATTCAGTGGCAAGTATGTTATATAAGAGACGCGTTCACAAAGATATTCCATGAATCAGTTTCATAAATGCTTAAACCGCTTTCTTACTATTAAACCTATAAGTATTGTACTCTGTATATAAGAGAAAGAAAATTATTAAAGGAAGACCTGACGATTGTATCTTTTTAAACAAGTATATATAGTTTCTGTTGCATGAAATGTTTGCAGACTCTGCCATGGTAACACAAGAAAAATCCTTCCCTCAAAGTAGGCGCAAATACAGCTGATGCAAAGGCACACACAACCTAACACAATATACATGGTCTCACAGCAAATGGTGGCATGGTAACATCATGGTGACCCTGACTGAGGCCCCTCTGCTGGCTTCCCACCCCCCCCGGACTCAGTTCACTGCCCCCAAGAAACATGCCTGCAGAAGACTACAGAGACTCACACTAGAATCAAAGACTGCAAGATGCACGCAAGATGTTGCTGGTTACCCCAAATTTACTTTCCTAGTGGTCAGTCCTGAATTTTTATGTGTGTATCTGCATGTTTCTGTGTGTATCTGCTTGCGTCAAGAAGTGAGTGTATGGCGTGGTGAGATAAGGATGCAGGGGGACCACACCCATCCACTAACTCAGGCATAAACAGGTGCAGTCTAAAAATGTTCTGTGGTGATTCCTCTGCTACGTCTTGCTGGACTCCAGTATGTTTTAGATGAATGTGTGTCTCTCTGATTATTCCCATAGAGAGCGGACCAGCTTCAGGCTCTGGTGCTGTGTAAAAATGAGCAAGCACATTAATCATCCTGTTATGAGCAAAAGAGAGAGACAATAACCTGCTCAGCAGCTTCATGGTTAACATTAGCAACATCAACACACACTGTCATGCAATGTGCATGCAACTGTCCTCAGGCTGAGCCAGTGCAAGGCTCCTCATAATGAAGCTCAGAATTACCAAGTAAAATTATTGCCCTATCTCATCACTGAAAATCCTCTGCCCTGAACTCCCCTCTCCTCGTTTTTATCTCAGCTTTTCTTTCCTGTTGCCTTCCTTCCCTTCTCTATCCCTTGCTTATTACGTTTCTCTCTCTCTCTCTCTCTCCCCACCCCTCGCTTGCCTCCTCTGCTGGCGCTGCAGCAGACAGAATGACATCACCACCCTCGCTGGTGGACTGCAGTGTTCGAAAACTCAATGTATACGTATGTGTGTGTGTACATATGTATGAGGAGGAGGCATGTCTGAGACCAACATCCTGGCCACGAAGATCCTCTGCAACGGACGACTACACCTGAAGAATCATCATTTTCACAAGAGATCAATTGTGTGTGTGTGTGTGTGTGTGTGTGTGTGTGTGTGTGTGTGTGTGTGTGTGTGTGCTTGTGAGGATTCTGAATGGAATCAGATTGAATGCGTGTGTTTGTGTGTGAGGGGGAGAAATAAGATAATATGAGGCATGAATGGGAAGGCAGCGATACTGGAGAGTGGAAAGTAAACTCTGGCGGTCTCAAAATTGTGTTTGTGATCTAATTGTAAAGATCAGGCTTTGAGAACACACTGTTATCTGTCCACAGTGGGCTTGAAAATGGCTGCTATAACGTCTGCATACTATCTCTCCATCTGAATTAAATCTTTGTGTAAACTGTTCCCCTCCTCTCTCTTTGCAGTGGCTGTATGCACACACTTACAGATCCTGTAATAATGTATTGCTATCACAGTAACCCCTTTCACGTCTGCTTTTGTTGATCTGATAGCAATGTGGAAAACAACCTGGCTTAAGATGATCACTATGATCACTGCACCACAGCAACAGAGCACTCATTTATCTGTTTCTACCATTATGTCAGCTGCAAGTAGACACATTTCAGGGGGATTTTTTTGTGATTTTAGCAAAGGATGCTGTCTACAGTGGCTCCAAAGGCAATGACCCACCATTTCTAGCTGAATGAATTGTTGCTTTAGATATGTCTAGACATATTTCATTAGAACTACTATTACTATGTTCCTATAAATCAAGCAGAAATAGGCTTGTTGTCCAATTGCAGCTATACTATATATTTTTAATATATAATATTTTTAAACTTGCAACCCCTTAAAATGAAGCAACATCTACTTGTCACAGGTTAGGGCCTTAATATGGACAAAATAAGGACAATTATTCCTTCTCAGATTGTTTCATTTGAAGGATTTTTAGAGGCATGAAGATGTGAAAGTATTTCACAGGAAAAAAAGCCCACCCAAAAAAGAGAAAAGTTGTAAATAAAATATAAAACAGAAATATATATTGTTTTTCTTTCTCATCCCTTTAATGATCTTAATTTGACTCATCAGATTTATCTTGAGAACCACAGGTTTAAGTGTGTCATGTCCTTCCAAACAGTCTAGACAGGTTAGACTACGTCTGAACAGGCTACAGAGGAGAGAGCCAGGACCGTTTTGCTAATACAATCAAGAGACAAATCCTGGAGCTCTTCCACTGAATGTCAATGGGAGAATCCAGGGTGGTTTTACTTGGATATGGAACTATTATCTGCTTCAGAGAATCTCTAGCATTTCTATTAGCATTAACTCAACAATACACAGACAGACTCCCTCTCTCTCTCTCTCTCTCTCTCTCTCACACACACAACATGAATTTGCCGACACAGCACCAGGTGCAAATCATAAATATTTTAAGTGCCACCACAGCTATTTGTACACCCAGCAGAAAGGTGAAAATAAGGTGCATACGTATGTTCAGCATGTCACAAGTCCTGCTTTACTTGCAGTAATTTCCTGAACTTTAAACAACATAAATTGTGCAAGCACACTGAACTCTGGATAATGTGTGCTGTTTTACTCCCTGCTAAACTCAATGTCTTGATGTATTTAAACTAACTGTGTGATTGGACGGTTTCTATACATTTTAGGGGAACATTGAACAGCGGATATGGAAATTACTGCAGAGTGCTTAAACAGCCATTTCATCACCTCTTTCTGCTGACTTGCATTTGTTGTAGAAATTGATTTTTTTTTCTTCCTCCCTGTCCTTTTTCTCTCAGGCCTCCATCTCTGCCTTCATCTCTCAGGCTGCTTGAAGAGGTTGAGCAGGCAGCGGGCTGTTTCCGGCTACAGAGACGTAGTAAGTGTAGAGTCAGTCAGACTGAGACCCGTGGGAGCGTTCAGCTATGGACACATTTACAGGAAGCAAGCAAGCAGGGCACTGGGATGAAGCTGTTACATTCCCCCGCTCAACACTGTCTGTCTGTATGTAAATCTGTCTGTCTGCTTCTGTTCCCTGTATGCAGCGAAGCGTCTTGTCCCATTTTTACTATTTACTTTCTCACACTCCCAGCCTCCCCCTCTCTGCATCCCACTGTTTGTCCCTGTCGTACTCATTGATTGTCTCTTTATATCTGGCCCTGCTGCAGCCTCTGCGCTTGAAGATGAGATTGTCATGGTTTTTGTGATCTTTTGTGGGGGTGACAAAGAGGGTGAAAGCCACAGGGAGGAGATAGGGTTTGGAACCTATGGAGGATAGGATCAAGATATGGTAAACATCCTGTGTTTTTCACAACAGTAATTATACAGAACATAACCGTTTGGAGGGACAGAAAGAATATATAATATATAAGTAACTTCTGAACTTCTGATCTGAGATCTATAGCATCGAAGTCTAACACTGTAAAACTAAACATTTAAACTTCACATAACCTTAAACAAAGTTATTAATTAATAATACTAAACACTACTACTCCACTGCATTTTAGAGTGAAATATTGTACTTTTTACTTCTGCACATTTATTTGACCGCGAGAGTCACTAGTTACTTTTTCAGATTAAGATTTTTACCAACAAAACAAGTGATCAGTTTATAAAGTATGTTTTGTTATAGATTAAACTATCCAACCTACAACATTAAAATGCTGCTTACATGTTAATGCATCAGTAATAGTAACCCAGTTATATAATACATATAATAACACCCTGAAAGGGGTCATTCTTGATAATGAGTACTGTTACTTTTGAGTACTTTAAGTACTTTAAGTATAGTACTTCTGTACTTTTACAGAAGTTTTTGAATGCTGGACCAGAGTATTTTTACACTGCTGTATTGCTACTTTTACTTAAGTAAAGGATGCAAATACTTCTTCCACTACTGTTCACTGTTATTCTCAATTACATGAGGGCGTTTTGGCTATTTAAATTGACCATTGCCTACTTTCATTTTAATTTTTCCTTTGGCCAGTTGGTCTGTTTACTTGCAAATGTCTCTTATCTTTGGGAGGAACTAAATGCTACAATGATGAAATACTGCAAGAAGTGAAAAAACACAACAGCTACTGACAGCATTGTAAATCTGACTGCAGTTCATCCTCAGTCAGATAAACTATAAACACAACAGGCACATTTCTACAAATTGCATCATCCACAGTAAAACCTCACAACCCTCTTCTCCTGTTATCGCAGGTAAACTGTGGTTGACACTAAATTAGCTCTCATTCACATCCAAGCAGCAGGGCCTTGTGAGCGTGTGCCCTGTGTTGCAGTAGATTAAATAGTCTATAGTCTTCAGTGAAGCCACACTGAAAGAATCTCGTTAATTGACCCGTTAATCAGTTTACTGACCTCTAGTTTACTTACCACAGCTAATCCTGGTTGACATCCTACAATCTGAACATCAAACAGAGGAACAAATGAAGTCCAAAACAAGATTAAAGGGGAAAAACAGAACACGATACACACCCACACATATACGCACTTACACTAATCTTGGATGCACATGCATCACAACTCTCAGAGATACTCAAGCTCCCTCCCATGTTGCTATGGGAGGCTCAGTCTAATGAGTTTGATCGGGACAGGTTATGTTTGGGTGTGTAAGCAATGACTTGCTATGTGTTTGTAACGCTCCATCACTTCTTTAGAGCTTCGATTAAAACCACAACAAGTTAGTCTGTATTTCACAAGTGACAGATCACTTTCTTATCAAGCAGGACCAATGTTCACATCTCCATGACCTGCATCTCTCTTTCTCTTTTAGTCTCTCATTTCTTCTTTGTCATTGTCATTACTAAAGACGAGGGCAAATTCAGGACTGAAAACAAGAACAAAGTGAAAGTGAAGCCAGGGAAAAGCCTCCAAAACAGTTCATGTGTTGACGGACGGAGAACAAGAATGATACTTAGCAAACAGAGAGCAAACGCAGAGAGGCATGTGCTAAATAAAAAAAAAGAGCTTGAACAAAATTGACAAAGAGTAAATACCAATACATCAATATTCATGTGTTAGAGACAAAGTAAATTTGAAAGCAATGGATTTAAAACTGGGAACAAAGCCAGTGACAGAAGTATTGGCCCATTACTTTCTGATGTGAAAGGATAAAGACAGGGAGCGTTGGCAGGTGCATTACATCTGAGAAAACACAACCAAGGATTTTATAATAGGACAAAACATTGTAAAAATAAAAAAGACAGCAATAAAATAAGAGTGGCAGAGAAGCGTACAGGTAGAGAGAGGTAATATGAAGGGATAAGAGAGAGTGACAGGAAAAGAGATGAAGTCAGAGCGTAGAAGAAGGAAGGTGGAAGAGGAGACGGAGAGCAGCAGAGATGGTGGTACTCACTCCAAAAGTGACGGTCTTGACTGGCATGCCTGTTGGCCCTCCACTCTCTCTTTCTTACGTTTTCTGTTTCTCTCAAACACACAGCTGTCTTTTCTGTTGCCCCCTGCAAGTGCTGTGGTACAGGGCACGCAGACCCCCGTCCGACGTAAACACAACCACACACACATACGCCCAGACACACACACACACACACACACTTGAGTAAGCATGGTGGGTGGAGAGACTTGGGAGGGTGGGGGTTGAGTGGACAGGGGCCCAGGGTTTTATCTCTGGAGGAATGCTGCCTGTATCTAAAGACACACATTTCACACGCAGCCAAAAACAAATGGGCACCCCGCACTCTCACCATGTCGACATCCTGGCTCATTTTTTCCCCATTTTCTCTAACTTAATTTTTCTAACTGCCTCAATTTCTTTTTGCTTTTGCCTTAAATTTTTTTCTCCTTCATCTCCATCTTTTTCTCACCCTTCTTCTATCCTCCTTCACACTCTATGTTCTGCTCTCCACCTCATCTATCCTCTCCACATTTCAGGTTTTGTTGCACCCCAACACACTGTGTCAACCCAACTTTATCCCTCCTTTCTCCTGTCCCTTCTTCCCCACACGTCACGCCCATCTCTGTGTCTCCTGTATGTTTTGTGACAGCCAGACAATCATTTTTTTTTCACGGACCAGGCAATACCAGAATAGCGTAGAGTTACTGTGGAGAATGGGTGTGTTTTTTCAGAGCGGGCCTGTTTCAGTCTGTGAGGTGACTTACAGTGACAAAGCGCCTGGCAGGGGGGGTTGCTGCCACCGCCCCGTGACAATGGGCCAGACACACGGGGTGGGGGGGCGGAGGGGCCAGCCTCTCAAAAGGCCCTGCCTCTTTTAATAAAGCGTCCGTCATTCCCTGCTTGAAAAGGCCTCCTTTTCTCTACCTCTCCCCTCCTCTCTCCCTCTCCTGGCTAAATGCTGGGAAAAGCACATCGCTGCCAAAACCATGCAGAGAGATAAATGCTTGTAGGAGAGTGGAAGGAGGGGGCAATGTAGAAAGAAGGCACGCACTACTCAGTGCCACTGGACCGTGACCTGGGCAAAAACATCACGTGGGATGTCCTGTCCACAGTATTGAGTTTGGACAGTGATGGGAGCTCCACTGCCAAAGAATGTGGGTCAGGGGACTACGGACACTAATGTCCATGAAGACATGACAAATTATCCTGTGGTCTTCCACGAAAAGGGGACTGCAAGTCTTCCCTTCTGGCAGAAATCTCCTTTGGTTCAGCCTGCAGAAAGTAACTCAACTCTTCTGAAGAATGATAACTTAGCAGATCCTAATTGATAAGACCTCCTTAAGGTGTGGCAGAATCAAGTGAGTGGTGACGGAGGTTTTCTCTGGAGGTGTTTATCAAGCACCAATGACTTAAAGTCCCCCTCCACTCAGAGATGTGTTTTGCTTATTGTTACTTCACTTGTATGTTTGAGTTTCACTGTGCAGAAAGGTGTATGTGCAGAGTTTGACACTAGAAGGCTGTTTTCACATTCATCTGTTGAAGGGAGAACATTTCTGTGCTCACCTTAAATCTGAGTTTAACATGTGTAGTAGTTTGGAAGCCAATCATGGTCCAGTATACAACTTACAGCACCTCTAGTGCACATACACAGAGAATAGACTTTTCAGTGAAGACATCGCGTGCCCAGTAGTTCAAACTTTTGCAGTGAAAAATATTTGCATATTCATAGATTCTGGACTTTTCAATGAGGCAGAAGGACTAGATATAATTTTAAGAATTTTTAACAAGGTAATTAAACTTTTTTTGTGGGAAAACCTAATCAGACACAAATTAGTATTCAAAGCAGATTATTTTTAAATGTCCTAAAACATGTCTGGAGGGGATCTTTAAGTTCTGAAACCTAAAAAACTAAAACAGATTCTCTCAAGTGATATTTTTTGGCCTTTTGTTTTACTTTAGAAATGATTTGGGCGAGACAAGGAACATGGCACAAAGAAAGTCATCGGGCCTGCATTATGGTATACTATGGCAAACTCTTACACAGGCACGAGTCTCACTGACTGTCAGAGTATGTGGCTCAGGGAGGTTGCAGGTCATTATAAAGGATAGGCCACACTCTGGTTTTGTAACAGAGTTGATTTAGGTTTGGGACAGACGTGCCCTCTGCACCCCGTGTCGAGCCCCTCTTGTTGGCAGGATAAAGGGCTACAGATGTCCACGTGTGCTGCTTGTGGTGGTTTATTGCCCGTGTCCTGATGTCTCAGAGAACAGAGACTAGAGTTGAAAAGGTGGGGGAGGAATCAACAGAAACAGATAGTCTGTCAGCTGTCTTTCTTCAACCTGTCACACTCTTGTGTGGCTGTTATTCTCACTGCCTCTCACACATTTAGATGCTGCCGCACAGATGAAAAGGTAGAAATTCATGATTTTAGAAATTTAAAAAAAAAACGGGCACAACGAGGTGGCACAGAACAAAATCGCTCGTCCAACACCTCCATCTCACAGTTGGCTGCAGGTGCTTCCAGCTTTGTTTGATGCTCCAATGAACCAAATGAACAGTTCCTGTGTTGGAAGCCAGCTAGGGATCATGTCCATGTTGCTGCAATATTGACGCAGGTTGACTGTTCAGAAGGGGGGAAGGCATGAAACGTCTCGCGCATATCATCCTGCTGGACAAGGTCTTCACTGCCAGGTGAAAAGAAATGGCTGGAGACATACGAATTAGAGAGGGCACATGATCATCTACACACTCTCCAGGCCAACAGGGGGAGTGGTAGCCAAGCAGCGTCAGGGGCTGTAGTAAGATTCATTTGGAGAAAGAAAGACACTCCCAGGACAAAAAAATGTGTATTTTTATTTATAGCTATTTTGAAGAGCCTGATTTCCAAAAAGAACACGGGTAAAAATTTAATACACTATATGCTTCTATGTGACCTTGTACTATTTCAATTTGGCATAATGGCCATCTAGTGGCAGCGTAATGCTCTGCAGTATCGGCCTGCAGCAGCTTCAAAGAGAGTATGGGCTGGGTCGGGCTGATTACTGCAGCCCTGGCACAAACCTCACACTCACACAACACACACACACACACACACCACACACTTTGAACTCCTTATCCTGATCCTCGGCTCCTCCTCACAAGCTACATTCAGCTTGCCTGGCCTCTGAACTGACAGAGGAGCGGTTTAACTCGGCATTAACAGCAGCGGGTGTTAAAACTGCCTTCACTCCGCAGACAGATTACATTTCACATGTCAGATCACACGTACACTGGCTTACTCCCATACATACATATCATCATACATACAGTACACAAAGACGCCTCAGCAAGTGCACATGCGCCTCAACGTGACAAAGCCAGACTGACCTGTGGAAGACAAAAACAGGGAGTTAGAAATACTCAGACGAGAGAAGAGAGCAGAAAAGATGATGGCAATAGAGAAGAATGACAGCAGCGATATGTCAGCGCAGGGCCAGGCTCGCGTTAATCTTCATAAGTGGAGAGATAGCGAAGGGAAAATAGAGTGAAGATGTGCGGGAGGAGAGAGAAAGAGCATCACTGTGGACAGAATCTGTCCTCACAACTCTCCATGTCTCCCTCTCTTGCATGTATGCGGTAACTGAGCGCTCGCTGAGAACACACACTCCATAATTCAAAACAAAGGCTCTAACCATCAGTCACAACTGGCCTTGAGTCAGCTTCATACAGGATCCGAGCAGCCTGAACATAATTCAATCAGTCTGGTTAATAGACGCAGAGCTGAAGCGTCCCAAGTTTTCAGACTCTATTCAGACCTAATGTCCTGAAACTACGAGACACAAACTTCACCCGCCACCGTCGACATGACTCTGTTAAAGTGGGACATAATGCAGTTCTATTAAGAGTCCCACGAGAATATAACTGTACTCTGTCCTTTGAGGAAGAAGTGCAGCAAAAATAAAAATGTCACCCTACTGTTTCAAATCATCTGTCTGCCATGTCTAATGCTAAAGTGTTACCTCGTCTAATTTTTATTTCCGATTACAATTTCTTGCATTCATGGATTCACCGACAATCTGACGACGACATGCCTGTTGAGTTCGGTATATGACGACAAATCCCACATCAGAGGAGAAATCAGAGGAATTGGTATCTGGCTCTTTTACACTGGAATTCTTGAATGATCGCTGGCATTTGTGCCAAATGGAAAGAGTAGGAAAAAAAACCCTTCCATTTGAATGTAAGGGATGAACAAAAAAGCATCTTAGTGGTTGCTTTTAAAAAGGTGAGAAATCTTGCGCTATTAACCACGATTCCAGCTGCACTGCAGATTAAGGCCAAACTGAAGCTGGATTTTTGAGGCTGATATTCATATCTGAACGTTAATAAATCTGATAATGAATCAGTCGATATTTGTTTTTTAACATAAACAATGATGATGATAAGATTTGATAAGAATCCTTTAATTAGGTTATTAAAAATCTAAAATTATAATACTGCCAGAAAATGTAAATCTTAGGCCATAAACTTCTCTGAATAATTAAATATATATCAATAACTGTAAACAACAAAGTTTATAGAAATGCAGACTACAAAACTATTTCTACTATGCTGTATAAACTATACTTAACTATAATAAACATTAAAGCAATGTTATGTGGGCAAGCCACTGACCATCGAATCAACGTAGTTAGAAAAGTCAACAATGATCATCTTCAAATATCAACTATGTATTCTTCATTTACAAGTACTTGTTTCTTCTTCAATAAAAAGGCATTTTTATACTGCATTTCTTGTTACTTATCAGCCCACATACAGATATGCCAAGACAGAAATATCAGTTATAAACTTAAAATCACATAATATTGGCCTGGCTGATGTATCGGTCGGGTTCTAACTCTATATCTCAATGTAATATCCTATTAGACGGCAGCTGTAATCTGTGGGAAGAAAATAAATATCACCATACAACGTTCTCGACAAGAAACTGTTTTTCACCCACAAACTTTCTGGGTGACCCTATGTGGCACCCTCTGAGTCATTTGCCGTCCTGCATTATATTGTTCTCATTAGGTTTCAAATCCGTCTATATGTCAGTTTACAGTATGTTATTACCATTTGACCAGCTTGCCTCAGTGCAGCACCAGCCTCAATTCTCACCATAAAGAGCGGAAGTGGTGAGGAAACAGGCGGGGAACAAAAAGGTGAAATAAGAGATGGATGGAAAGAGGTAAACAACAAAGATGGGAGGACATCTTCAGCACGGTGGCAACTGTGATGATAAATAAATGTGCCTGGGGAGCTTCGCTGAGCGTATGCCTCAGTGGATGTGTGTACAGTATCTTCTTCCACAGTCTTGTTGACAGAATGATGACATCTTCATCTGCACAGCTTTGCTGAGTCAGACCCTGATTTCGCTTGCACCCCCCTCCCTCTCTCTCTCATACACACCTTCCATCATCATGTTATCTACACTGAGGCGGCAGAGTGGCTGTCTGCAGCAAAGAGGCACCCATACAGACTTCAATGTATGGACAGCTCTTAATTAACAAATGCATATATGTACCACGCTGCTTTACACTTGAACAGTTAATATCCGCTGCCTCAGGGGCCAGATGCTCAGCTGCCTGGTGTATCTGAGATTGACGTGTTAATAAATATTAAATATAAGCAATTAAGGGAAGGGCAGTCAAAAGAGAGATTATAAAACTGACGTCAATTACTCTTACACTGCCTAATGCTGCCTCGTTCAAACACACACTCACAAATACACAGACACACTCACGTACGCATCGACACACGCATTCACCTACAGTGCAGTACATGCAGGCGCATAACACACACGCTCACTCACATTCGACACACACATATGCATCTCACAGCAACCTTCCATATGCAGGCATACAGTTCAGGCAGCGGTATACTCAAACTGAACAAGGTCGTGCAACTCGTTGTCCGACCATGTGAGGAGGTCAAGTTGTTTATACTTTCTTCAAACAAGACGGTGCGAGAAGCTGGTCGTCACAGTGAGGTGGTTAGATTATGAACCAGAGGTGGATATTGGAAGAAGAGATCAGTCCGAGCAACTCAGTCCGAGCCTGACAGGGCCCTAATAAGGGTTCAGGTCGAGGTGGGCCTAAAACATATATATTACTATAATACTATAACTGGAGGTTTTTTGTTATAAAGACGAGAGAAAACTGGATATGACCTTTGAAATTACAAAGTAAAATCACAGTTTACGCTGTTGTTAGTAGGTTCTTCTGGAGAGCCAATAACATGTAAAACTAAAATTGAAAGTAGGCCTAAAATGACTGATTATTATTCTTTTTAATTGCCAAAGTAAATATGTAACCTACTGTAACTGTTGCCAATGATCAAATTAAAACGTATAAAAATGACATAATGACATGTTTTTCCTGTTCTGGTCTGTGTGGGACACCAGCTGTGCAGGTTTAGCTCGGAAATGTCGAGCAGACAGAGAGCCTGTCTGTGAAACACTGTGCAGGTCTGTTCTGGCCATTTTTTCTTGATTTCGGTTGTACTCTCCCTTCCCAGACAGCCGACCAGGTCTTCATCGTGTGCACATTTATGCACTGACTTTATATACATCTAATGTGAATCTCGGCAGAAAGGGGGTATAAAAGATTGTCCATCGCAACAGAGTTTTCTACAGCTTTCAGACTTTCCGACCAGCACTTCTTTTGGAGTATACTTGCACCTTTACCATGCACTCTGCGCATTCACCTTAAAGGCATGCACATGCTCGCATGCATGCACATTGATTGTCGCTCAGTTTCTCTCTCTCTCTCTCTTTTTGTCAAGTGAAAATAAACACACAAACTCAAACTGCTGATAACTAAGGCGCCTAAGATTGGAAGAGAAAAAGAAAAAGAAATGATGCTGTTTAAAAAGGTCTGCCAAAGTAAAAACTGTTCAAAAGGGTGGGTAAAGGAACACAAGTCACCAAAGAGATGACTTAAAGGCAAATAATGCCAAGTTGAATTAATATAAATAAAATACATTAGAAAAGTAAAATAAGTTGGTGAGTAGGGTGGAGTTTAGGAAGGGTCACCGGGGAAAAAAGTCTAGACATGGCTTCCTTGAATCCTTGTGTGTAACAAGCTAAACATTGAGTGGGAAGTTCAATGAATCTTCACATTGCTTTGAGACAAAATATGTACATTTCTGTTCAGTTTGAACTGGTAATATCCATATGTCATTATCCAGTGACCTGCATATGACAAAAGCATCACATTTATCATTTCAGCCTGTTGTTTATCCTGTTGTGAGCCCCTTGTGACAAAGTCAGATCTGCACATTTATATTTGTACTAGTGTAAAATATCTTGATTTGTGAAATGTCCGACACCAGAATATATACGTTTGCAGCACTTACAGTATCATAACCGTGTTCACTTGCTGTTTATAAAGAACATTTTCCCACCTGCAATGGTACATGAACTCTTATTTCCACTTTTAAAGATGAATTTACTTTTAGGAATTTTCAACCCAGTATAGTGAACCTGTTCTGTAGGTGTGGTCTGCATTTATAAAGCCCTTTAGGTTATAGTTACTTGGGATGGCTCCATTGAAAGTTTTCTTTGTAGGCCAAATTGTTCCCATGAGGTGTCTCACTGTTGCAAAAAGCCAGAAAAGATCACTTCTTAATGGGTCAGCAAGACCAGGAGAGAGAATCCTGCTCTTCTTCCTAAAGTTGGTATCTGGCCAACTGAGACATTATTACACGACTTCTGCAGTTTTGTACAATAGCAGTAAAGCCCCCTCTACCTCTACCTGAATTCTGTGAAGCTGGTATCAATAACCCTGGGACAAAAATGAGAGTTACAATATTTGAATACGCCATGGCCTTTCACATGTAAATTAAACTCTGCCCCCCTAGCCGAAACAAATTACAGCCAACTGCTGGTGGCTGGACATGAATGGGCTTCCTAATGTAGTCTGCATCTACAGTGGGCTGGGGAGCAGCTGGAACAAAGAGACTGAGACGGGGGAGAATTTATGTGACAGTGCAGAGTGTGACAGTTTGCTTTTTTTTTCATATTGAGTCAGCCATGCAGCCGTACTGTGACGAATGGGGCTTGGCTCCCTGAGCATCTGTCTCCAAGGACTCACTGAGGGGTAATTAGAGCTGTGGGATGATAGGGGATATTCTCCAGGCCCACTAACTATTAATGGCGGCAAAGGGGATGGGGAGTTTACACAGACCTCGGACATCTCGCACTTCTGTCGTACAGGAGGGGGTGGGGTGGGGCGGGGCGTTTGATGAAGCGTTAGATTTTGGTGTAAATTAAATCAGCCCTCAGGGAAAGAGTCATGGTTTGTGAGGTTGAGGTTTGAGGGTTGCTGAGAGCTTTAAATCACCAAACTGCTGACTGACCAATCTGCATGATTCTAAATGCTTTTGGACTTACTCTGCTCTGACAGCTGGGAACAATACAATTAAGCTGGAGTGAACTAAAAAGGAAAACTGTGGTCTATTACTTCTTGGGTTTTATTTTACTTGCTTCCGTCATCGTTCTTTCGGTTATGATAAGGTTGTTTTCACCACATTACTTGCTGAGATCTCAGAGCACAGCAACTTTGCTAAAACTAGGTCCAACAGGGGTAACAAACACGGTGAGAGCGGTCAGACAACCAGGATGTAAACAAAGCCCCTGGAAAGTCAAATTCATCTGAAAGTGGAAAAAAAAAAAGGACAACGGTAAAATCATTACCCAAACTGTCCGTTGTAAACATCCATCACAGTTTACCATGGATGTATCATATGAGCTGGATATCAGACTCCAAGATGGCGCCCATTCATTTGACTGAATATTGCTCGAAAAAAGTTTCTCTTCTCTTCCGGGTTTGCTCGGCTCATAGACTTGACACTGGGATGACGAACATAAAACCTTCATGGATTAAAAATTCAGACTTCGAACAGAAGTAACTGACCTTGGTCACAGCTGGTTTTACAGACGTCTCTTTTATATTGGTGGTTTATGGGGAAAATGCTTTTTGGACCACAGGGGGTATTTTTGTTGGTCACTGGGACAAACTGGCAGCAAGGCTGACTGGCGACTTCGTATCCAGCTCTCTTTATACATCCAAGCAATTTATATCAACTTCCTGGTTCAACTTTGACCTACTACTACTATGTATGTTGTTTATTTTTCAGTATCTATATCCTGTGCAGCACTTTGTAACTTTTAAAAGGTGCTATATAAATAAAGTTTTACTTACTTACTGTAATTGCTGTGGTTGTGAGCAATGTTTCCCTGTGCAATGAGGGGTTTTTTTTGTGACTTTGCGGGTGCAGCCACTTAAGGTTTTTCTTCCAAATTAAGAGGTTTAGATAATTGGACTAAACTGTCGGCTTGTTTACAACCCATATGATCATCTGACTGCTCGTGTCCCTATTGTACCTATTTTTAGCAATTTCGCAGCATTTTCAGATCTCATTAATTACTTTGGTGAGTACAATGTTCTCTGCTAAAGAAAAAAAATAAAAAGTTGTAATAAACTGTAGTTTTCCTTTGAGATGCAGGACTGGGGCGGTAAAGGAAGACGTTGAGGGATGAGGGCAGAAAGGGACACAGTATCACTCTTGAGTAAACACTGGTTGAGGAAGCAGACACCCTGTTGCAGGGATTTATGCTGCTGACGTTTTCCACTGCTGTGTTGGCTAGGGGCCAGTGAGGGGGACTGGGCTCTTCAGGACGATCTATCACTGCACCAATCTTTCTCTGTGTCTGTACTCTGGGACATACAAGGTGTTGGTATGCCTCTGCCCCCACCCAGCGATCACCACACTCCCTCTGTATCCACTGTATTCTACTCTCTTTCCTCACTTCTTGCAATTTATGTTATTTGCAAACCATCAGTGGGTTCCACTTGCTTACCAGGTTGGTATTATTATTTGGAAACCTGAAGAACATTAAACTGGGTCTGTAGTCCCAGCTGCACTGAGTATTTAGTTCTAACAGGATGGTGTACATAGTCCTAACTGACAGACAAGCAAATAAAAATATCTTCTTTCACTCATTCACACAAAAGGTAAAAGAAAAATCAAAAGAAAAAAGGAAAAATACAATTGCCCAATGCACACGCATTCAAGAGCATCACCGAGGGAAAGACAATACTCCATATTGTTGTGTGTTGGGCCAATGGCCAGGGGAAACTGTAATAATATAATGGTTTAAATACTTATCCATTTGCCTTTTATATGTGTTACATTCATTCTGCGTTAAATGTGTTCACCCCATCGTTTTTAGTTTATGTTTTGTTCTTATGTCTCTGCGCTTCCAAATGGTTTACTTTGTCAGCTGAGCTTCGGCAACCAATGATGCTCCAGAGTGTTTGGGAGCAATATGGAGATCGGGAGAGTAGGTTTAGAAATTTGACATGAGAGCAAGGGGGGAGCTAGGATTAGAGGGGAAATCATCATGGGCAAGAGTCGTCTGGAACAAGTTTCCCAGCAGCCTTATTGCACTCAGATGATCTATCCTCCACAGAGTAGAAATGGATTCAAGATCATCTACAGGTATTCGATATAGGTGCAATAAAACCTTTGGCAAACGTATCCCCGACTGTTTAAACAGATAAAACCAGACAAAACACAGGCACAGCACATGACAAACAGTGACACTGGAAATACACAACAGCCACAATACACAAACACGGCACTGACACATCAAAGGCACGGGCAGAGGCAAGCACAACCACAACATCTAAAGCAGAAAACACCACAATAGAAAACACTCAAACACAGACTGAAGCACAGACACAACACAGACGGAGATGCAGACGGACAAATCCAATACTAATACACAGACTGAGGCCATGAACAGACAGAAAAAAAGCATGCGCACAAACACACTGATAAAGAGGTTGACCCTCAAAACACACACATATCCCTCACACACTTTTTCTGTTTCCGTCTCTCTCTCTCTCTCTCTCTCACACACACACACCTTGATTTAACCCTAAACACGAACACAGTGGTACAAATGACACAAGCATATTTTATAAATCAGAAGAACCCACAGGAAAAATACTTGGACTGTTGTCTCTTATCACTATTGTGAGCCTGTGTTGTGTGGAGTACTTTGTGTAGAAGCCTACGCAGACGTGCTAAAACGTGTATCGAGTCGATAGGAAATATATCAAATCTATATTTTGCCCGTGGACTCTTGCCATGTAATATGCTCTGCTTGAGAACATTAACTTCAGGGAAATCACAGACACTGATATAGACGTTAATATAGATACACAAACACACTCATGTTATATTTAAAAATGTGACACTAAAAAGAAAAAAACGCAAAAGATAAATAAACCAAATTAAAAATTAAAAATTAGCACGTTAGTACAATACGTCAAGCAAGGACAGGAACAAAGAAAAAGCTCCAGCCTGATCCCACGACACCTGACTGAATCAGCTCACAGCACAACAGCAACACTAGAAATTCAAAGGAACCAGAACTACAATACCATAAGCAACACACAACAAAAACAAGAGAGATAAAGATAAAAACAACAACAACAGCAGAGCAACAATAGTGACACAAACTTTAAGTGACAGGTACAAGATGGTCATAAATACAGAATATATATACATATAGATATATAGAAATAGGAAAAGCCAGATATACGTGTTGCAGATATTTACTTCATCATCATAGTGCCATACTCCTTGGCCATCCGGCATCTCAGAGCTCACACTACTGTCCTGATCGATTAGCCAGCGATGCACGGCGTGGGCCTAAAAGAACATACGACATAAAGACAGAGCCCAGTTAATCGCAACAGTGAGAAGCAGAGAGACGGAGAGACAGGAAAGAAGAGGGAAGGGAGAGGTGGGGGCGAGGAGAGGAGCAGAACGGACAGAAAACAATGGCAAGGAAATGAGAAAGATTCAAAGAGGAACAGGTGAACATTATATTGAGACACAGGTAGAAAACAAGGTGGGGGAGGGAGGGAGAGGAGGAAGAGAGCAGGAAGAGGAACCGCCCCACCCTATCCCATCCCAGCCCTGCTTGTCCAACCTCACCCTCCCCAAAACAAAAACTCTCTCCCTGTGGGAAACAGGTCAGGTTAGGATGAGTGGTATGAGTGTGAGAGCACGATGTGTCACGACACGAGGACATCACACATACAGTGGTGAGCGCTGGGCAACGCCGCGCTGATGGCAATGGAGGAGGATCTGGTGTTGATGGTTTGTGGCTCACGGATGGATCAGCTGTGTCGCTGTGGGAGGCTGCGACCTACTGTACGTAAACACTGGAGTGAGTCGGGATTCCTTTACGTCACGCTTGTGCAAGTGGCATCACAGAATGTAGTGTACTTACCCAGAATTCACATATAGAAATTTCAGCATTGTCTTAGAACAAAGAAATTTTCTTCATAATATGAATGTTGATGACCAGTAATAAATATACAAAAGGTGTGGAAAAACAGCAAGAGTGGTTGAAACAACAGTAATTCATGAAACGCTGACAACAAAAGTCTGTGAGCTCCAGACAAAAACCAGGTAAGTGTTTTTTTCCCCAGAAAAGCACCAAGACTGTCTGCTCCTCTCAGTGAATCAGACACACAATCTCCCAAACGTCTTCCTCCAGACAGACAGACAGAGGGGTGGTTTCAGATCAGATCTGCTCACACTGCCTCTGTTGAGATTCAGATCAAACACATACTGTAGCCAGCTCTAGTCCCGGTCACCCTGAAACACACACACACACACACAACAAACCCCATCTGTTACTCCTGACTGTTGTCGTGTCAGCACCAAAAACAACCGAACGCAGCTCCTTTTGTGACGCTCGCCACCCCTGCGCGGCAGAAATACTTGTCAAGATTTGCACTGGGGTGAAATCGCAGAATCCAGGGATTAATTACCCTGTCATGGCTGCTACTGCACATTTACTATTTACTTTACACCAGCAATTTTACGGTACTTGTGTTGTGTTTTTAAGATGCAGTGATGCGGGCTGTCATACCATGGCACTGCAAAACAACATTTATTTTAGACTAATGGGCCATTTAGCACACAAACTGTTGAAGGAGAAAACTGTCAATTGGCTACTTTAACACAGAACATGACGAGAAAGTGAGGATATTACATGTGCACAGCATGTACAAGAATACAACCATTCACACACACACATTTATGTATTGTACATGTAAGAACCTGCTACATGCCCAGGGGTAGGGACAGAACTAGCTTGTGAGAGTTATTCATATAAAAGGCATTCATAGTGTCGCACATAATGTTCTCAACAAAAGTGTCAGAAATAGTTGTGTCAAGAATGAAAAAGAGAGCTAGAGAGATCTCCTTTCTCACCTCTGGTCAATCATGGTGTGAAGGTGGGTGTGAACTTCTGATAGTTACAAAAATGGGATAGTATGTATCGATAGTATGCTGGCTCCTTTAAACTTTAACCTAACGCAAACCTCACCCAAATTTCAATTTTAATTCCAAACCAAAGTCCTATTCCTGCACTATCATTAATTATATCTTCTACTATCACCTGTAGTTAATCCTGATTCTAATTTTAACTCTAAACCCGAGTCCCAACCTGCAAAAATCATTTTACAGAGGTGAGAACCAGACAAAATGTCCTCTTCCCTGAGGATTTTCCTCATCTTTCTACACTTGTGAGGACATTTGATCCCCCATAAGGACAGTGATACAAGAAACACACAAACATACACGCACACACAAAGAGGGAGCGGGACCTTCTGTGTCAGCTGGTGTGTCTGCGAAGACAGATGCATTAGCTGCTAAACACATAGCTGGGAAGTGGAGGACAACACACAGAAACAGACGGAGTCACCTCAAGGGTACAGTGAATCAGAGGGTGACAGCAGAGGCCAAAGCCTCTGTTAGGACACCCGAAAATAGACAGAACAAGCAGAAATGTACAATGTACAACCAGAAAGCACTGTAGTACATGTGCTATATTTGATCCTCTTTTTTTTTAACTTTCTAAGCATGAATGAGCACTTTGCATGACCTGAAATATTTGCAGTAACATTGCTCAGTAACACTGTCTGTGCATGTGGCTGTGTGTGTGGAGGGGATTGTGTGTATGTGTTTGTGTGTGTGTGTGTGTGTGTGTGTGTGTGTGTGTGTGTGTGTGTGTGTGTGTTTATGTGTGTGTGTGTGTGTGGATGTGTGTACGTGATGCACAGGGGCGTCATCCGTAGAGTTTGTGGTGAGTTACAGAGCGTGTCAGCCTAAACGAATAATTGGATTAAGTAGCAGACGGCTAGTGATGACAGGGAGAGAGGGGTGAAGGGGTGGGGGAGGAAGAGGAGGAGGTGGGAGACAGAGTGAGGCAGAGGGGGAGAGAGGCGCTGATAAGAGTAACAGGCCATTTGCCGCGGAGCCTTTGGGAGCCCCAGGGCAGCGAACAGACACGCAGAGGGAATTCAAACCGTTACGCTGTAGATTAGAGGGATAAAGGGATAACACTCGTAGACTCTGGACAACTAACTAGCAGCCTCTTGGCATTTAGGTATACTTTACATCAAACTCCAAGACAAGCATAAGACAACCAGTATGAGTCATGTAGAGCAGAAAATAAAAAGGACACATCGTTTTGTCTCCGTTTGCTTTATGTGCTTTTAAACCTTCCTGATGGCCTCCTGAGTAGGGCCTCTCCACATTTGCAGCTTATCCTTCAAAGTGTCAGCTGCAGAGGCAGAGCTGAGCATAAAACTGAGGACAGGAGTCGATAGAGAGAGCAGTGCAAGTCAGAGGAAGGTGTGAGAGGGAGAAGTGGAAGAATGATTAGACAGTAATCCACTGAGAAAGGGGCACCGATGATGCTTTCATAGTTTGTTGTATGTTGACACAGATGACCTCAGGTGGAGCACAGAAATGGACCGGAGTCTGAGAAACACTATCAACCAGAAAAGTATTGGAACAGAAAAGAAAATGTGCTTCTACTAGATGAAACCGCAGAAAACGTAAAGAGGCAAAAATGTAAAATTAAAATACATATTTTTCATATATACACAGCTAGGTCACCGACTTTTTTGTAGGTGACAGTCAAACATGTTTTGGCAGGCCTGTTTTGTTTGTTGCTATAGGTGCATTGAAACTAGCATACTGCATATCACTGCTATATGACAATATAACCTATTTTCTCTTCTTTTTCTTTATCAGTCACACTAAAAGACATTGTTGAATCTACATGAAGTTGTAGGCTAAACTGTGGCTGCAGACTACAGCTGCTCTACATGATTTCACATTCACTACACATACTGTTAGACTGACAGCCGCTGCTGTGGTCAATTTACAACAGGCTCCTCGGAGATGATTACAGTCCACCTCAGATCAGCCCGTCTGATTTAAATTCACACTCAATAAATATGTATGAATAAAACAGTACAATACAAAAGCAGCCCACAACAATATCACATAAAAACACATCACGCATGTCCAGATTAATTAGCCTTCCTTCAGCTACCCATACAGAGACACGTTTACTTTACAATATGTAAAGCTGCTTCTTATAGTGCCACCATCTGGCAGATTGAGAGACATTTGAAAATTAAAATTAATGAACATTTTTGCACATTTTATGCAGTCTGATGATGGCTATGTGAACCCCAAATGTTGCAAGGGTGCAGGGCTGTAAGACCACAGGCTAATAATACAATATCTCACCCTGAAATGTTTTAAATCAACACATGACTCCTGCAATGAACTAAAACAAAAATAACAAGTCAAATCTGAGGGGCAAAAGACTCAGAAATCTGCATAAGATGAGGAATTGTTGACATCTGGCAACGGACAGCAGAGGTGAAACAAAAAGTCTGTCAGCAAATCCAGAAATTCATGATTTGTGAATATAAAATTTTGAAGTAACAAAAGCAATCATGAAACAAACCAATTACATAACATATTTTTGTTAGTTTGTAGTAGTGTGGGAGTTTATAGGGTTAAATACTTCAATTATTTGCTTTAAGACATGGTCTCAAACCTCCAGATCATTTCTGAAGTGAAAAAAGCACAGTGTATACAGTGTATGAACATGAGCTAGGAAGAAAATTATAAAGCTTAATGGCCTGAATTAATACTTAAAGGAAGCTTTTGATTTTACTAATCGATCATTTCTAAACAATAAATTAGCCTGTAGGCTGTCCAAACTATTGACTCACTTTTCATATTGAATAAAAGTCTTTTCATAACTGAAAGCAATACAAAGCCAGAAACGTATCAAACTCAGCGTAAAGACATTGTTAAAAATCGTGGCAGAGGTGGTTATTAGTAAACGCGGAGAACTGTTTAACTGGTTGAGCTGCCGGGTTTCAAAAAACTGACTGTGTGCACTGAGCTTTCATTAGAATAAGCACTCCACAGGGAGAGTACAGCTCTCTGCTGCTCAGTGGACCTGCAGCGCCTCAATAACTCACACTCCTTCTGTGAGAACAGTGAGAACAATAAGGTACACAGGAGCTGTGATATACAAATGGCCGTAGCATTACGAACCAAGCACCTTTCTCAAAACACCTATTCATCAGTCCGGTTTGTCTTAGCCCTGCAGTGCATCAGTTTCTCTCTTGATCGTCCACCTTCCCGTCCATTATCCTCAAGTGCAGGATATGCATCAAGTGATCAAGCTCTTATGCCATGAGTCAAAGTAGGCCAGTGCCTGGCTAGCTCCTTGTGAAACGCTGACACAGTATCTAAACTAAATGGACCCTTACTAAATTATTCAACTCCTGAGGAAAAAAAAAAAAAAAAAAATCAAGTGGAGTTATAACAAGACAGCATCACCATTGAGGTGCTGAACAGTATCTCATAAGGCAGAATCCCATAAGGCATCTGATTTATCTCGTCTCCAGTTCGTATTTCAACACGACGTAACTGTACACATCACAGGGGAAGTGCCCTTAATGTGACAAACTATGAGGGTGGCAAGGCAACTTTATTTGTACATTACGTTTCATAAACCAGGGCAATTCAATGTGCTTTACAGGGTAATAAAAATACAGCAAAACTGAATAGAGGTTTGATATCTAGCCCTAATTGGCGCTTCACTGTACCTGACAGTGCAGTAGAGCACTTTACAGTACTTCACTGACAAATGTGTAAAAACAAAATCTCAAACCTAAAGCTGGGCGATAAGTCAGTACCATTTATCAACTCATTGGAATCAAAAAGACGTGAAGATGTGAATGATTGCATGCAAACTGCAATTAAAAACTTATAAAATAAGTTATTTAAGGTTTTGCTTTGAGTGATAGGTTTTGTATGATGTTATAACAGTAGGTTCATTGGATTAAAGATTAATTTGACTGTTTTGCATCTTTGGATACATTTGCCATTTTGTGATAATCACAATATGCTGTATATTCATACTGGGAAAAAAAACTCTTATAAGCATTGTGACATTGTTTTTTTTTTGTCACACAGCCCAGTCTTACTCAAGACTGGAAATTTATATAAAGTACAAAAGTGTTGGCAGCTTTTATTAAATATCAAAACAGCAATTAGACTTCTGATATGAGGATCCCATAATTAGAAGTGATACAGCAACTGTAAGTTTGGCAGAGTTGTTCTAAAGGAATGAAAAACAATGGTGGTCATCCAAATACATTATTGATTTCAAACTCACAGAGGCTCTGAGTGCATAATGTAGCTCACGTATGATTTGATGATTTGACTGCCCACAGCGCTGTGGGTGCTTTTAGTATCAGGATTAGCTGCATCCTTCTTTGTTCTTACTAAGACACGAGTGACAATGTGTCAAATGGAAAAAAATCCAAAATCAAATGTGGTCTTGATATATGGACTCACAACGCATGCTACAAAACACCAGGTATATGTTATGATATTGTTATAAACAAGACGCACTTTGAGGCTTTATTAAAAAAAAAAGACATCCTGTAGCCCCCCACTCCCAAAAAAAAAAACAAATACATAAAACATCACTGCTTGAAACATCTGAAATAGGTGAGAGGTTTTACATGTAATGGGGCGTAAATGAGTGCTGATATAGAAGAGGAGACTTCCAAAGTGAGAGAGAGAGAGTGAAGAGACAACAGAGGGAGAATGAGCGGGAGAGCTCTGCAGATCTCAGCCTGATAAATAATGCATGTCAGAGGGCTGCCAGCTCGGTGCCCAGCAGAAACCAGCAGGAGCTCCATCAGCGGAGGAGAGGTGGTTTCTGGAGGGGCACAGGTGGAACGGCCAGGTGGGATGAAAGGGAATGATGGTGCAGTCACCTCCACCTATCACCTCTACGCTCTTTTTTTTTCTCTCTCCGTCTGTCTCATCTGGGCTCACGTTCACTCTGCTTGTGTATGAGCATGTGCAGAGTCATCCTCTTGAGCCTTTAGTGTCCACTCCGCCCTCTATCTGTGTACAGTGTGAGGTCCTACAGTACGCTGGCAGTAAGGATACCTAGGAGGCACAAACAGGGATTCTACTTGGTTAAAACCACATCAAAGGTGTTGATTAATCTCGATGGACATTTTTTAGGCTGTTGATTATAGTGCTGTTGAAGCAGCCATGGTCAGTATTTTATTAACAATGGATCAAATTACTATGAGTATATGAAAAGGTTCACATCACAAGGGGTCATGGTGACAAACCCACAGAAAATTATCACCTGACTCTGAAGCTCATTGTTTTGGTTTTCCAGCAGACATTTAACTTTACTTTTCACTCTCACAGCATTTTTTATTTCTAGATGCAGCAGGCTGCCATTTTCAGCAAAAAAAGCTCTACAACTCCACCGTACACTACCTGCTCAGCACCGAACAGCAGACAGACAGAGTTAACGACTATAGTGCCTAGTGCACACGGTTCATTTAGCAGCAAAAGAGCCAAATATTTCCTTCGGGAGCTGGTGGAGGCCAAAAACAGAGCTAAAAGAAGAGTGACTATTGGACCCTCATAGATAGAGAGATAGATAGACTTTATTAATCCCCAAGGGGAAATTTCAGTGTTGCTGTAGTAAAAAAGGAACAATAAAAATACTGACAAGATAAATATATAAATATATAAGATAAATATAAATATATAAATATATAAGATAAAAATATTGCCACATGGACACAAACACGACTCCAAATGAATGATCGTGTTGTTACGTTTCTGCTGGATGTGTAGATATACAACTGATTGCTAACAAGTTTGTCATATCACCTTTATAATGTGATAATATATCAATGTTGTGTTGACGTCTTGTTTCTGCTCCCCCAAGTGGTAAAAAAAAAACAGGTATTGCATGTTTATGCAAATAAACCCTTACTAGCCATTCAGTTAATCTTGTGAGGGTCTATACATGTGTCTTCTGTTCATTTTCAAAAATTCAGTTTTCCTGCGTTTGACGTCATTTGCTTGCCACATCATGTAATATTGTAGTAATTTGTGAGCTATGCACAGGCATTTGGAGCTATCTGGCCTCTTATCACCAACAAATACTTTCAAAAATGGTCACTGGATGCTGCTGGTAAAGCTGACACACACACACACACACAAACATACACACACACACACAGCTCGTTCACTTTTGAGGATTTCTTTTGTGATTGTGATTTACAGGGTTTGGACAGACAAAACTAAACATGAAAAACAGTATTAACTTTGAAGCAACTAGTCCTCAATTACAAAGGTAGCTACACATGAGTCAAAGTAATGTCTTACATGTCGCAAAAATCATGAAGACATTTGACAAACACAAAGAATTGCATTATAAAAGAGGAACAGTAGTCACAAGTCGATATTCTATAACACCAGAAAACAATTAAACACAGAACAACACTAGAGCCTCTAAAATTACAATAACAGACTTTAAAATACATTGTTAGGACGATTGCATTGGATAGCATGACGCAGTATAATAAGGTGTTTTTGCTATTTTGTCCGCCCTGTCTGATTCCTCCTGGTCCCTCCTGCTCTGAGCCTGTGGAGGTCAGAGGTCATTAAAGCAGAAAGATTAACATCACAGTACACAGAGGACAGACCGCTTTGATGTTCTCTGCAGTGGAGAGAAAGTACAACCTCTTCTGGTCTTCAGCTCTGTTTGTACCTTTTTTTGTCTTCCTCAGAGAATACTTATCTGGGAATTGTCGAGGCGGTGAGTCTGTTTTAACAAAAGGACTTTTTGAGAGCCTGGGCATGAGTGCCTAATGACACCAGTATACTTAATGTAAACATTTATAGGACTGCAGCGAAACCTGTAAGTGTTAGTGATCAAGAGTCATCTTTTGTTATGTTTTTTTTATGGAATTTCCATTAAAAAAAAACACCACATAAAAGAGAAGAAACTCAGACAAACCAACAAAAGAGTATTTGATTCCAGGCAGCTACAATTAAATTTCAATGACGTTCAGTGTTTACTGTAGTTGGAGCACTCTGAAGCTGAACTGTGAACAATGTTTTCATGTTTTCTGTGAACCCCTGGGACTTGTGACATTTGGACTGAAGCTTTGTAAAAGAAAGAAGAGATGAAAACACAGAAATGGATGGTATGAGGGAAAGAGAAGCCAGTTTAAATTTCTTTATGTGTTTTATCAATGACATTTAGCTGCACCCCCTGCCCCTCCCTACTATTTTTCTCCTCTTTCCATTGAAAACCGTTGCTCTTCCATCCCAGACTATTTTTATCCAACATTTCATTACCATAATAAAACACATGCATGAAAAAAAAGATAAACTCAAAGAGACAGCGCAGCCAAAAACCTGGATTTGGGAGGCTTATTTTCATCTTTCTTTCTTGTCTTCTATTCTTTTATGTTGCTCTTTTCTTTTCGCTCAGAGAAATGGAAAGAGACATGCCTTTTCTTTCAGCCTGTGCCTCATTATGGTGCTTTTCAGGTCTGCTCTTTTGTATGGGGCCAGCACAGAGCCGCGCACAGGCATAGCGGAGCAGCCGGTGGATTACCCAGACTCACGTCAACGCTTCGACAGAACCACCAACCACTCCAGCAAACGCCCCAGCCAAGTGTAGCATGAACGTTACATGCTTTAATAAGTGTAGCCAAAGGGCCATGCCAAGACTAAACCAATAGGAACAGCTGCTGTACCACAGTGAACAATACATCTAGGTCTTTAAACCAGGGCACGGCTAACGTGATACTGGACAGAATGTATCGCTGTCCACTGATAATCAGCATGCAGCGTGTAGTCTAGCCGCACAGAGCATCACGTCTCAAACTGAACGCCAATAAGATTAGACGTTCAGAAGTGATACAAGTAATTTTTTTGTCACTGAAAAGCCTGAGGTCAACGTCTGCTTTTGAAACTGAAACACAACATGCGGCGTCTCTTTGCTCAACATTTGGCCTGTAATAAAATGTTCTCAAACAATACATGTTGAAATAAATGCATTATGAAGTACTGTATAAGATAACCTGATAAATACATCTGCTGAGGTCAAAATTTCTATATAATGCAAAAGTTAAAAAGATGTTCTTCTTACCTGTAAAATGACTCATTTTAATTAAAGGAAGAAAATATTCACAAATATTATTATTGCTAATTGTTCCATCCCTTTAACACATAATCTCAATTTCATTTGTGTCAATGTTATTTAAGACAATTACAATACAAGCTTTACACCCATAATGTGGTATTTGTTTGAGACAAAGAGAGCTCATCACATACATCCATATATTAAAGCTGCTCTAATCAATACTCTAACATTTACAATAGACTTAAGGACTAAGTGAAATGTGAAAGGTGTTGCTTGAAATGACAAACCCACAGATAATTATCACCAGTTCTCCTCAGCTCTACAAAGCCTTGTAGCTTCTGTTAACTTGTTGTTTTGGTTTTACAGCCGAAACTTTTATGTTTGTGGTTCAGTCTCTCACAGCTGTTTTCAGATAAAAAGCTCTAAAACCCAACTGTACACCATCTGCTCAGCAGAAAAACAGCACACAGACACAGTTAGAAACTAGCTGGTGAACATAGTTAATTCATTTAGCTGGGAAGGAGACGCATATTTCTCCTAAAAGTTGGTGGAGACCAAAAACTGAACTAACAAGTTCGCCATATCAACTTAATGAAGTGATAATATGTCGTGATGTGTTTCTGCTGCCCCCAAGTGGCCAAAAAAAATCAGTTAATATGCAAAATAACACACACATTAAGAGTTTCACCTACACACACACACACACACACACACACACACGCTAGAATTGTCCTGGGCTGCATTTTATATGTACATTTGTGTGTGTGCTTGTTCATGTGTGCATATATTATATATGTGTGTGCTCAGCAGTTGACAGAGTGGAGCTGGAGGTTCAGGTGGTCATCTATCAGAACTGAACTCTCACCTTCTCCAGTTCCCTCCTGGGACAGAAAAATGGATGCACCCTCTATCGCTGCTACATGTAGCGCTCATTAAGCCCCCTCACTGTGGTAAGTCACTGTTTCTCCATCTTACACCTGTATGCAATTATAGACACACTTCACATGCACAGTTTTTCTAAAATAAGCTTTACACCCCAACTCAACGCCTCTGGAATTCCCAAGAAGCAGTCCTGAGACTGCGGTGCCAGAGCACACTGCAGCGCCATAATGTGGATAGGCAATAAATCCCATAGATGGCTGCTGCATAGCTCTTAAGACAAAACTTTATTGCAAGTATGCTTGATTAGATTCACAGTGGAGAAATTGAATCTGAAGGGTAATATTCTCAAGAGGGAAAGGGACAAAAACAGCAGCCAGCGAGCTGTGAGGATGAGAGACAGTCAAATCCTACAGAAAAATGGATTTGTCTCCTTTAAAAAGAGAAAGGCCCTCCAAAAGCCTACAGAGTGGCCCCTTACACCAGGAAACCGTGATGAGGAGAGGTAATTACATCTGAAGAGCTTTAATGTAACACCTACAAGCTTAGTGTGAAGGTTTGCACCATTAACACTGTAGCTGTCTTCAGTTTGAGTCACTCACGAGATACTGAAATACATTTCTCTTGTGATACTGCACCCTCACAAATACACCTGCTGGCAGCATTAGCTCATCAACAGCATACTTTTACTCACAAAAGCTTCAAAGAAAGCTGATGACTATGCTAAAGAGACCATCATATCTGCATGTTAGTGTTAGCAGCATGTATTGTGAAAGAGGAGGACATAAGATGGGGGCAAGGAAAGTAGTATTATGACTGGCTGATATGTGCTATTTAGCTGGCCAGGAAAAGAGGAAAAGCTGGTTTAGTTATGTTAAGAGCCTGAGATAAATTCCCCCCCTCTCCTCCTTTCTTTCCCTGTTGTTGCTGACTCAGCCCTCAGGGAGACTCCTCCATGTGGCCAGCCCTGGCTTGGTTTCAGCGGGGCCGGAAGTGTACTGCTTCTGATGGTTAAGGTTCGTGTGCGAGTATGCACGCTACATGTACATGCTAATGTGCTGCAGGGCTTTATAAAATGTACACACACATTTACAGAAGATGTCAGGCTGGAATACAGTAAAGTGTGAGAGGAGTGAGAGGAGGATGTCAGTATGAACACTGCAGACCGCATCAACATCTTAGTCATTCCTCATTCCACCATTCGTTTCTACGACTCAGTTAGACAGAACGGCGCTACAGCTGTGACAGCCTTTGCAACAAGTTAGATATTTAAAGGCCAAAAAAGTACTACCACCATTTTTCTACTGGATCTTGGCTGATGTTGCTGATCTTTCACATTTCTGTGACCTAAGTGTTTGCACTAATTACAAAACAATATGATTGAAGATGAGTTTGGGATTCACATGTGGTGGGAATTCCAAGAAGTAATAAGTAATAAGTAATAAAAGTAATGAAATACTTGATGCCCCGTTAACTGTTGGAAAGACAAAGATGTATAAACATGTACAACTTTACATCATTAAAACATGAATGATTATTTTCATTACTCATTTATCTGATGAATATTTTTCTGGTTAATCAATTAATGATTTAGTCTCAGAAATGGCCATAACAATTTCATCAGATCTCAAGGTGACATATTCATACTGCTTGTTTTGTTTGACGAACAGCATTTACATTTACACGGAGAAATCTAAACAACGCTGTTTGGCATTTCTGGTTGATAAAGGAGAAGTGTGATACTGTAGATGAAGCTCTCTTCCATTTGTCTCAAAACAAACAACATTTACACATAGCTCTCTTTGGCCGTCTTTCACCAGTATTGCAGTATTGACACACACAGCACTGAGACACCTTAATCGCTAACACACGCACGCACACATGCACGCACACACACACACACACACACACACACACACACACACACACACACACACACGCACACACACACAGCTGTTGAAAAGCCATTTTCTGTGTGTTCATGAAGAGGGCACGTTGAGTTCCTCACTGCAGTTCTTCCCTGATTCTGTAGTCAGCACTAACGGCACGTGGCTTAAACCTACACCCATCTGCACACTAGGACAGGAGGTACGCACACACACACACACACACACACACACCCTTGGACATACCTTCACACACACCCTTGCATTAATACAGGTCTGCACATGCCTGCACAAATGACCTGCACATACACAAAGAGGTCCATGTAAAGAAACATTCACTTGCTCATACACAGTCGCACACAGCAGGAAAGCTGAATGCGTCTAAAAATAGCACCCTATATTGGCACCCCCACTGTCATCATTATTCCTTTCATCGTCCTTATCAGCAGTGTGGGGCTCATTCAGTTGGTGGACAGTCAAGCTGCTTTCATGGAGCTTTCCTCGCCTCCCCATCGACACTGACATCACCATACCCTCCTCATACCCTCCGTCTCTCCTCTCTGATATTTCCATCTTGCGTCCCTAGGTCCCTACCCCTCTCCTTCTCTTCTTTCTCTCTCTCTCTGCCTGCTTATTGGGAAGCACTGATGAATGACACCCACCACAGTGTGGAGAGAAAAAGATGGAGGAGGACAGGAGGGCACATCCCAGAGGACCTTATCTTGGCAGAAAAGGCCCACTGATACAGAAGATGTAATGACGTCAACCATACCTAAATTAAAAAAAAAGAGGAGGGATGAGACGATGAAACAACACCGAGACGAACAAAAGAGGTGAATAAGTTAGAGGTGAGACGGAGGAGAATCCCCACAGGGCTCAATCTTTTACACGTTGTAGTCAAAACCTCTGCAGTAGATATTAAACACAGCTAGCTATTTCTGCGGCTTCACCAAGAAAAGGGGCTCCTATAGGAAAAAGCTGCTTAATCAGGTAATGTCTGCATCACTACAGTACATAATCTATAAATCCTGCTGTTAACAGTAACCTGAGTAGGGCTGTAACTAACAATCATTTCCATTAGCGGTTAATCCGCTGATGTCTCAATTCGAAAAATTGACAGAAAACACTAAAAAGAAGGTGAGAAGGTGGAACTAGGGAATGTTAGACAATTGTTGATTGAAAAATGACTTAAACAGTTAATTATCACAATAGTTGCTGATTAATCTTCTGCCAATCGACTAATGGATTAATCGACTAATCCTTTCAGCTCTAAAAGCTGACCATAAAGCATTAAGGCTAGGCAAATAAGCAATAAACAAAATATAAACATCTAACTGTCCTCTACTATCAAGTCTTGCAGGACTAATGTATGACTTGTTGGGGTGACTTTACATTTCGATGCAGTGCTTGCCTTCAAAATGATTATAAATAAGATTAATAGAAGTTTAATTATTATACGGGATCTATAGTTTATTAAACATGGGTTATAATGATGATAGACACACACACACACACACATGTACAATGAAGGAAGAGGTTTGAGTCACTTTGTAATATCCAGAAATGATGCATGGTGCTGGCTCTAGATGTGAATGGGCTCTAAAAGTAGGTTAATAAACCTAATGTTGAAAAATGATCTGACAAAAAAACTAATTGGCTGACAGGGCTCTTTTTGAAGAAGTTTACTTCCACAAAAATGAAGAGCGTCCATTTTATGCTGTCAGAGCAACAGTCTGGAAGGTCTGAGGGTAGTCTGGCTCGATGAAATGTTCTGGCAAACTGTGCGTCGCACAGTTTATGAACAGGTCTTGTTCTGACCTCTAGATTCTTTTATCTCTGTAGTGTCCATGTCTGTTTCTCTGTTTTTGAACACCTTGTCACTTGCAGGGACATGTCCTTAGTATGGTAACCTTGAGGATAAAAATGCCAGCTAAGTTCAAGTGGACTTTAAAATAAATGTTTAATGCCCTTGACAAACCCTCGAGATCCCTATTTTTGGGTGCTCAAACAGTTAATCTGTACAAATATTGCAGTTCCTGTTCTTTGTGGTATATTATAGACTGTAAGTTGGAGTAAAACCTTACAGACTCTCGACCCCCACCGTCACTCAACATCTAAATTAACTTTCCTCTCGCATTATTCGAGCAAGAGGAGGCACATACAATAGAAACTCCCCACCGCTGCACACCTGTGGCCTGAGAAAAACACACTTCTGCTCACACAAAGCATGTGCTCCTCCTCCAAATGGGACACATACCAACCGCAGAGAAGTCCCTAACCCTCAGCAAAGCCCTCTGAAACAGGAAGAGAGCACTTGAGTTGGGCTTTGATGGGGGAGAGTGGCTCAAGGGGGCTGTCAAAGCTGAGGACATATAAAGAAGCACACATGGAGAGGCTGGGGTCAGTTCAAGGACTTAAAAAAGAGAAAAGCAGACGAGAGTAAAGAAATGTGTCTTAAAAAACTGGAGAGCTGGATGGAAATACAGAAAAGAGGTACAAAAGAGAGACGAGAGGAGAGAGCGGAAAGGTTTGGATGTGATGAGAGCGAACATTGTAACTGAAGCTGTACACGATGAGAGGGGTCAAGAGGGAGAAAAAAAGCGGATAGTGAAAAGGTGAGACACTGTTGGCCCTACTGAAGGAACATATTTGTACTGGGAGGCACAATGTGTGGGAAAAGACTGAAAAATTGAGAATAAATTATCATCAGTAAGAGGTGAGCTACTGAGTACAAATATTTTGGATCAAAGAAAGAAGGGCTGATGAATCAACAATTTGTTCAGTAATGTGAAGCGAGGGAGGATCAGCACACTGAAAAAAAGCACAGAAACATCTGAGAGAGAGAACAACAAAACAAACATCACTTATGTGCAATAATCAAAGCAAGTGTCCCATTCAATGAAGAAACAGAATGAGGATACAGTCAATCTATCTGTTGTATCTCTTTAAAATGAAAATGACATATGAAATTATATGGAAGTTTTGCAATAGTGTAGTACAATGAAGGACACCTGATTGTGTAAAAATGTTTACTGCACTATTCTCACCTGAAAGGACGAGGGGACACACACTGCTTCAATAGTGCTGAATGTTTATAACAGCCTCGCAAAATGGCCTCATCAGCATGTAAAAAACAAAGTCTATAACCAGAAGCAATGCCTCAAAATAGTTCCAACCTTAGACAGCACATTGGATTCCAGTTTGAATAAATGGAGCATGAAAGAGGGATGAACAGCCAAGGAAGTGCTAAGCTAGATACCCACCACCCTACGCCCTCCTCAATCTGCTACAAAACACACACCTTCCACCCCTCCGTCTGCCTTTGTGTTTATTTCTTTCTCATATCAAACTGCCCGCTCTGTCATGCTCGGTGTTATTAATCTCTGTCAAACTCGTCATGTGTTCTCGCGCAGGTACTCTTCAGCTCTGACAAAAGGCGTCCTTCGTGTTTCAATAGCCTTGTTGTCTGTGTGACATAGAGGGCATGTACATAAAAATTGCTCCGCATGTCATCCACAATGCCATCCAATCTCCATCATCTTTAAAGAGCATATTCAAAAATATTTATTGAATTCATACATTTAACACAATTTATTCCTGTTCGAGTAACGTTTGCTAAAAGCTACAATGCCCAGCTGTTTTAGGATATTATTTAGCCTTTTTAAATTAAAAGAAATGGGAGTTCATGTTTGTGACCTGATTTTGAAGATTTACGTCTTCAGTAAGAAGAAATGGGCTTGGAGCTGAAAATCATATAGTACGTGTACAGGCTGGGGAAGTCTGAAAGTGTTGAGTTACAGACTAATGCATTGTTGGTTTTGGTCTTTTCATGGGATTTGTTGAAAATAAAAATATACAATATTGCCAGCCTTATCCTACAACTTTAACAGTTATTGTCAAATTCCAATGATATGCACAAAACAGATGTCCTGCAAACAGAAACAGATCAGAAGCATAAAAATGTGAATTTGTGGGTTTTCTACATGTGGAGGTGTGAGCAGAAAAGTATGTGATGCACTGAACAGTGTCCAGAGACATGACCTGTGAGCAGGCAGTGTGGTAAATCAGGCTCCATCTATATTTTTCAATCCCTCAGTTGAATGGTAATTATTTGGTAGGAGGACGATTCTCAATTTGGTACCATATGAATTTGCATTTAGTAGCGCATTTAATTGTTGCTTTGACCTTTCAAATCCTTATCACTGAAAAACCATTTAGAGAGAAATGAAAAAAAAAAAACAGAAACACCAGGAATGAAAACAATAGAATGATGGAAATGAAGAGGAAAACGAGGATAAAAGGTGTTTTTAACCTCTGGATCTTCAGTGAGAAGACAAACTGGAATTAACATAATCTTTTAGTAAGTGGAATAAGAGAGGCTGAATTGATCTCACACATGACATGTGACCCTTCACATGAATAAAGCGGTCTTCATGAATGTATATGACCATGCTCACTGGCTGCAGTCCAACAATAGCCTGGCCATAATGTGGTATGTTGGTGCAGTATTACAGCACACACAGTGAAATATGACACTATTCTCACATAACAATCACATAAGAATGATACAGTACGTGTGGTTTTGTACTGTGAGAATATCAAGAGTATTTCTGTAACATGCTACTTAAGAAAGTGGGCCTGCAGATCCTCCTCCTCTTCTGTATTTGAAACTTACATAAGTCTACACTGAACATGTGCAAGGAGAACATCGACACAGGATTGTAGGAGTAAATGATCTCTCTTTTGATAAACTGCAGCGAAATGCAGCAGCAGTACCGTTTGTAGAGCTACATATTAACACACATCTTCATAAATATAACCCAAAGAAATCCAATTTATTCAGAATATCAATACAACAATTGGCTCGGTCATGAAAATGAATCACTTCTGCGGGTCGTAAATGCCTGTGTGCATCTTTAGGGCTGGAGGACGGAGCTCACCTCTTCTGCCATTAAATCATTCATGACCCTGCAGTGCTGTGGACCACACAGTGCCAGACCTGCCTCCACCAATCTGTGTCTCCACTCTGACAGTAAGCACACACACACCACTAGACTCACCGTTTTAAGCCCTGCAATAAAATCAGCCTCCGCAGACAGCAATTACAACTGCTCATCCAAGCAGGCACACACATTCACAAACACTCAGTCAGTATTTATTTGCGTCTCCCTGGTCCCGCTCCATACACCTGTATCCACTGCTACCCTCAGTGGCAACATCAATTTATAAAATATGTCTAAATCTCCTCCTCGCTCTGCGCAGCACTCCCCACACCATCGATCAGCCTTGCGTCCATATTCACGAGCTCTGCAGAGTGTCTGGCAGGGCACATTGGATACCCATCCTTGGCCGAGGGGGTTCCCTAAGACATCGTCCTCCCTCTCCTGTCAGGTTGTCCTCTCATGACCAAAATGTTCCTGCACTTATTAAGAGCAAATTAACCTCCAAATCCCTCTCTGTCCTCAAATATCCGCTTGACGACTTATTGAATTTTGTCCTTAGGCAAACAGCAGCCAGTTTGGGAATCAAGGGACTTTCACTGTAACTTTTACTTTTAGGGTGCGTCACTTTCTACCTCTCACTGAGGAAGATGTCTCCAAACTTCTGCTCTCGAGTCGTCCCACCACTTGTCCTCTGGATCCTGTTCCCTCCAAGCTCTGTCAAGCCATCTCACCCACAATCATGCCTGTAATCACGCACATGATAAATGCTTCTCGGGCCCCGGGTACATTCCCAAAATGTTTAAGCAGGTCCAAGTTACCCCCATTGTTTAAAAAGCCAACCCTAAATCCATCTAAAGGTCTCACTTATACCCTTCATATCCAACGTTCTAGAGCGTGCAGTTTTCACCCAAGTCTCGGATTTCCTCTCTCAAAGTAATCTACTTGATCCAAACCAGTCTGGTTTCAAGAGTGGTCAGACTGAAAGAAGTCCCTCGGTGGTGGAATGAGTTACTGAACTCAAATCGTCAGCAGAATCCCTTCCTGTCTTCAAGAATCACTTGAAGACCTACCTCATTTGACTACTTATTCACCTAATATGCTCTTTCTCTCTATGTATATCCTTCTCTAGCTCTTTCTCAAAAAAAAAAAAGTAATTTCCTAGGTAATTCTGTTACTTCATGCATCTGCAAGTCTTGTGGCTCTTCTGTCAGGTGGAACGTGGAACTGACTTCTCCTTGTGGCTTGGATTGTACCTATGAATAAATGTAAATGTACTTAAAAAAAAAAAAACCTCATTGCTGAGTCCCACATAATATACTGTGCTGATGTGGTTATTTATAGGAGCCATCCAAGTTATCTATGCAGAGACATGGCAACGCTTTATTGGCAGCGAGACAGATGTTTCACACATGACAAATAAATCAGATGGTCTGGATCATGTGTGGCACCATTATCTACCCACACCGATCTAAGGTCAAGAATAACAGATACCTAAGGATAATATTAGTACAATCAACAGCATTAGTTTTTATAGAGCAATTGACTAAATATACTGGTTCACTGAGGTTTTTTGGAAAATCACATCAATCTTTAACCTCTTCACCCTTGAATTCCATCTGTCTGTCTATCAAGCCCATGACTGAACAAGTGCAGAAATCCTTTATGAATAATTGATGACTCTGCGTAACAGTATTGCAGAACAGTGTTGAATTGCTGCACTGGATCAGAGGGAGAGGCGGGTGTGAACACAGCTTGTGTGTGTACTGCACTCTCGGCTGGTATCTGGGGCAATGTGTGACTCTGTGTGTGTCGGGTAAAGACGGGGTCTGTGTGTGTCGGATAAACAACACAACCGATTCCTTGTGAGGGCAGTGCAGTGCCAGGTCCTTCACACTTCCTGTCCTCTCGCCTCTGACTCTCTTCAGGACACGGCCCGTGTCTTGTGGATGATCTTTGAACAAACTGTCAGCCTACGGGTTGCCTCATGCTGAGCTGTCAACCTGCTCAGATGCTGACCGTGTCACGGTGAAGTTGAATGTGAATGAGATCTGACCAGCAGAGGGAGCCAAGACCAGCTCATCCTTCATCTGTCCTCTGTTATCTATCCATCTTTAAGGAATAAAATGCATTAAACCATCTAGACACAAGTTTTGTTTTTAAGGCAATCAAGATCAAATGTCTGGTTGGCTTGCCAGTCTCTCAGAGGACATTTTTGTTTTGACCACATTCATCTTCATCCACTTCTCTTTCCATGCTGTAATATCTGGCTATGCAGCTTTTTTTTTGCTTTTTTTTTTTGCATTTCTCATTAATCTTCCTATTGAGGGAAACAGATGTCTGGATGACTGTGCTGAGCCATACATTCGGTGAAAACACATATGGATGCTTACTCACAGCCACACAGCATACAGCGAGCTTAAAATATATTTTTCTCGCCTAATTTAATTCTGCATCCACATCAGTTCCAGCTTGCATATTTAGGTGAAGAGGGCAGTGATGCCACATACATCTGGGTCAGAACAAATGTCAGGTGCTGAAGACACAAGAAAAATAAATATCTTAAAACATTAAGAAAGCAACTCGACAGTTTTAACCTTGTGGGGGGGTTAATGTATTTGACTTAACTTTGCAGTAAACAAGGATTTTCTGTCTGGAATCTACTATATATTATTAAGTTCAGCAAAGTTTAGAGAGAAAGATTATAGAGTGCAGGATCTATGATGTGTCAGCAGACAACTCAAAATGACAAACACAGCTCTGCCTAACCTTGCGCTTATTTTAAAATGAAAACTGTAAAAGCCGAACAGAAAGGATTTTCACTCAACAGAATGGCTTGCTGGACACACAAGCCAGATTTTCACACTCAAACATACACCTCTGCTCAGTAAAGATATTCTGAGCATATTACGTAACAACAGAGGCTGAAGTTCAAGTATACTACAAGTGTGTAAAAACAGGCATGTGAAACATAAAAATAAACCTAATAAATGAATTACAACTACACATATACTGTAAACATGGTGGAAATACTGAATCCAACAACAAGAAAATCTACAGTTAAATGAAATTAAAATACATTACGGACTTACAGAAATAAATGTAAATGTATATATTAAGTTTAAAGAGAAAAAGAAAGTAAAATCTGAAATAAATGGCAAAGTAAACATTAAACTGGTGTAGTGGACTGTATGTAGAGAAGGTTTTAACATTATTACATTAAACATACCTTTACATTTAAATCAATATGATGCATCTGATGAAGGATACTTCAAAATATGACTTCTGTTAAATATGACCAGGTTATACTGTAAAGATGAAGATGATTTAAAGACAAAGTGAGCATGAGGGATCACAGAAGGGGGTGGGAATAAAAAAACCCCAAAGTAAATAAGTGTTGAAGTGGATTCAGTTTCATCAACTCAGCAGGAAGCAAGAGTGCAAAAATGACAAGAATGGAGTGACGGCTGGGGATGTGGGGTAATAAAACTGATGAATGGTGGAAAAACTGCAAGTCTTAAGGAAGTTGCTTTATGATGACCTTCAGCCTCCTGACCAAGGACAAACAAGAGGGGGACATGGATGGCTCTGTCCTTACATTTTAAATTGTGAGACATTTTCACTAGTGAAAAATAACTTGGTTGAGCTGAGGCCATTTTCATAAAGGATTATAAAAAGCAAAATGTAAGTGATATTTTTTCTTTGGGATACAGGGAAGAGGATTGGAGACGGAGCATTAATGAAAAAAGGCATTAATGGGTCTAAGGCTGCTGCTAATGATTATTTCATTATCGATTAATCTCCTGAATGTTTTGTTTGGTCTATAAAAAGTTAGAAGATGGGAATCACAAGCACCCAGAGACCAAGGTGATGTCTTTAAATGTCTTGTTTTGTCCAGCCAACAGTCCCAAACTCAAAGATATTCAGTTTACTATCTTAGAAGAATATAAAAACACCAAATATTCACATTGAGACCCTGGAACCTGAGAACTTTTTCACATTTTTAGTTGATTATCAAAACTGTTGCCAATTCATTTTCTGTCGATCGACTAATGGATGAAGCGTTTCAGCTCCAAACAGGGCTGCTCTTGTGAAATGGCTGCAGTTCTTTTTTAATGCACAAAGACAAATTATATGTGTGTTTTATACACAGCATACAGCTGAAACACCAGACTGTTTGCCCACTTCTTAACTCCTTAAAACCAAATGTTACAAAGACTTGTCACTGACAGATTCATCAAACTATTATATGACTGAAAACAATCTTAGGTCCAAAATCTTTTAAACATTTAGAAGTGCAGAAACCACAGCACAGTTATCTACTGTAGCTCTGTCTTTTAAATTAAGAGGAAAGGGACACAGGCAAAATATTGATCCAGCGTTATTTTAGTCACACAGAACCCAGATACATATGGTCATACAAAGAGGAAGCCACAATGAGCACACACATATACAGCACATACTCTCTCTCACACACACACACTTCAGATGCGTCAGATGCAGAAGCGTTCCACCAGTGTGTAGGCAATTAAAGGTCTGTGCCTAAGGGGGTGCTGAGGCCAAAGTCACAGTGCTCTATGCTCTGACAAATATTTTCTCCATTACCAGCAGACTAACTGTCCTGCATCGCCCCAAGCTCTGCTATATATTCTCCTTCACTTAGACTCTGGAGGGAGAAAGCGGGGGAAATGGGTGAAAAGAAGAGTGGCCACAGGAGCGAGGGGAAAGGGGTGGAGGAAGTGCTGCTGTATGAGTAGGCTAGAAAAGTAGCAGAAAAAAAAGAGATGAGGACATGATGAATGTAGCCAAATGCAGAGTAGTCAGGATCTACCCCCAGCCATCAATAAAAATAAATAATTAACCTAAAAGACATGCCAGATAATATTTCCAAATCTGTCAGTCTCTCCATGTCCCTCTGTCCAAACTGTGCTGGAAAAGACAAAAACAAAGAGGACACAGTGTCCAACTCTGGCAACCTGATCCATATGGTTAAGATGGATTTTCAGTGCAGCATGTGGTCGTACAGGAAAGGAAATATGGATGTGTGTGTAAGAGCATATATTGTTAGTGTGTGCATTTAAAGCACAGCGTTTCTGTGTTTCTGAGGGAGATAGTAGTGGCAGAGAGAGGGATTATGCAGGAGTCCTGAGAGCTGAGTATTTGACCGGAGGAGAGGAACGAGAAAATAAGAATAAATGAGATGTCATTGTGATTAGAAAGTCCTCTGTGTAAACACTAGGTGGCGACATCCAACTTTCTCACAGAGCAGCCAACACTGTGCTGACTAAGGGCTGGCTGACAGTGCATGTGCGTGTGCCAAGTCTTCATACATGTGTGCTTACATGTGATCGTGTGCGAGGTGCGGTTGACCTTGTAAAGCTGCTGCATACACGCAGATTCTCCTTCATCCTGTGCCGATACGGCTATAGTCTCCGAGGACCGACCCCCTCCTCTTCGATCCAAACTGATTTAATACAGCGGGGGGGGGCGCAGCTAAAACAATATCTTAACAAATGTCTGTTCACTAAATCAAAAGGTTTTTATAAATGTGTGTGTGGTGGAAGTTGATTATTCTATATCTACCTACACAGCACTCCTGTTTTCTTTTCTTTTCCTGCCTACCGAAAACATTAGGCTGCCGCAACAGCTAAAATGACTGATGCTCCATCCCCCCTCCTGCCTCTCTCTGTTGCTCACTTAATCTCTCTCGTTTCTCTCTCTCTCTCCAAATGTGGATCCATAGTGTTTAGTGCACACTCAGAGGCTGAGAGAGAAGAAAGGGAGGCGTTAAGAATCGAAAGCATGATCTTGCAGTGTTGCAATGTGCCACAAGTAACTGCGGCAGAGAGGGGGAGAGAGGGAAGGAGTTGTAGTCCATATTGAAGCAGGAGAATTGATTATGGGAGGGATGGAGGAATGTACTCTAGGAGGAAGGGAGGAGGGGAAGGGGGTGGGCACCTGGCTCTGCATCTGCTCGAGAAAAATCTCTGGGGTCAGCCAATTAGAGGCTGGGTGACACCACTATTCTCCCAGATAGCTAGTAAATCCTGCGCCACAAGACAACCCACGTGCCTCTGTTCAATGAATGTGTGAGCTCAGACACAGACACACGAACAAGCACAAAGACACACACACACACACCACACACACACACAGTGAGATTGGAGATCAGACAGTTAAGTATTTGAGTGCCCAGGGTCACTTGCTTTAATGGCAGATGTGTCTAAGAGATAAACTGTTCCTTTCTGAGCATTAACTTATGATCATTCAATCATCATTGGAATGACTGACATACATCATGACCACAGAGTGCTCATATCCCATATCCCATATACCTGAGGCAGCATATAACACCTGGCAAGGCAGCTACCCAAATCCACCCAATCCTGCCTGACCCCTATGGATCATTGTAATATTATGTGTAGGGTCAGGATTCCATAGCATCCACATCCTTTTTAAAACCTTATAACATCTGTTCAGGTTTAGTTTTCAACAATTGTAAGTAACAAATGCTATAAACAGAGCATACTGACATATTTTATTGGTATTGTAATGTATTTTGTTTGTGGTACTCGGCATTGAAAATGACATTTCTTTCCATAAACATGAACAGTTTTCTTTGGAATTACCTTCTACCAAACAAATATTCCCTCAGAGAAAAATATCTAAAAACCTCACCGCGAGGTCCAATCAGTCGCCATTTTGAAGCTTTCCATGATATCACATGATCTTCCTCAGCAGATGGGAGTTGATGAAAATATTCAAATTTGTATTGTTTTCTCAGCACTTAAAGGATTTATCGTCCTGAGACTGAAAGGTCATTCTTGACCTTGGAAACAACTGGAACTGAGAAAATGGAAATTTGAACATCTACGTTTCCATGACAGCTGGGAAACTCCATCCGCTGAGGAAGATCGTGTGATGCGATCAAAGGCTCCGGCACAGCTACTGAGTGTACCTTGTGTTGAGATCATTTATTTTAACTGCCATTTCCAAGGTCAAGAAGGATTTTTATAGCTTTTTTCAGTGAAAATGAAATGCAAAAATGACCATTAATTCCCACTAAAATCGTGACTCTTATTGCAATCAATGACTCAAAATAATCGCAATATGATTTTTATTTTTATTTTTTTGCATATCATTCAGCCCTAGTTGGACTCTTCATTTTAAAAAGGGTGATACTGTACTTGTACTTGTAAATAACAATGTTTACTGGTGCTACTGCAGATGTAGCACCTTCAACGTAGGTATGGATGAATGAGTGACGTTCCTGTTATGTTCTGTGTATCCGCCTTTTTATCGGCCATCCTCCTGGAGAGCAGAGCATCCCTGTGCATGCTGGGTGGGATGAGAAGTGAAGAGGATCAAATCAAAGCGACACCACCTCTCCCTCCAGGGGATTCAGATGAAGGGGTTTACAAATGGCTAAGCTTTTAATAACAGGTCCATGATGCTTTGACACTATGATGACATTTGACACGAGGATTAGATGACTCAAGAAATCTGCACTCCACTAAGTAAGATCAGGGAGCAGCGATACTCCAAAGCACCAACCAAGGCCAGAGTCCTGGTCTCATAATGTCATTATCCGTTACCCCAAAAGGACTGTTTTAGTCATAAAAACTAAACCTGAATCCCTTCCTTCAATGCCCTTCTAAGCTGCTGTAGCATATATAATGTATTTCAAGACACCACTTTGGAGTATGCAGGTTTAATTCAGTCAGGAAATTCAGACTCCAATCATGAACTCAATCTTCTCCTGCCCATCGCATTAAATGAATCAGACTTTCTCTATTGTCCGCACTCAGAGAACTGGAACTGAGAATTACAGCCGGGAAGCTGCGCTGCCGTAATGACCTACTGTACTGCTGGGTTTTGAATTGAATTATTCCTCTTCCCTCCGGTAGACAGAAAAAAAAAAAGGAAGCATCATATCAATCAGGTAAATAAGACACCCGTCATTCAATACAGAGGAAAAGGGCACAGAGTCACCCTGGGGTCACCCACACTCCTCTGATATTTCACTCCTTTTTGCTTTCACTCTCCTCGTCTGTGGCTCTACCCCTGGGCTATATTCCTTCAGTCTGAGCGCTCATCTTCACACCAAACAATCACTAACACATAAGGTGTTTCCCACACACATACAAATGCAGTCCTACACTGGCATGCTCGCCTTGAACACAAAAAACACACGCAAACTTGCAAAATACATGCTTTAAAATGTTAAAACTTTTTCACTACCACTGAAGTGCAAAGTCCTCTGTATTTTGCCACCAAAGATGACAAGACTAAAGGTCTACAGCCATGCTAGCAGCTCTGTGAGGCTGTACTGAGACACAACAGTGCTTAAAGCTACATGCTACAACGTCAGCATGCTCTCAGTGACAATGCTAACATGCTGATGCTAACCAGGTATAATACTTAACATGTTCACCATCTTAGTTTAGCGTCTAAGCATGCTAACATTTGCTAATTAGCACTAAACGTAAAGTACAGCTGAGGCTGATCAACGTGCTGGACAAATTGAAATCATGGTGGCGCTAGAGAGAAAATCAGGGGATCACCAAAGTCAGTAGGAAACATCCTCTGGGGACCATGAACATTTGTACAGTATTTCACAGCAATCCATCAAATAGTTTGGATTTTTCGGTCTGGACCAAAGTGGTGGACCGACCGACAGACAGACCGACATTGCCGTCCCTAGAGCCATGCCGCTAGCAAGGCTAAAAACAGCAAATGTCTCTGCCAACGTCATCCCTCATACTAATCTACTCATGTAATCTCTTTTTGTGTGCTGAAGCATGAATGAAAAGGAAGAGCAGTGACAAAATCGTAAAGGTCAGTAAAAGGTGGGTGGGGACAGAAAAATGCATCAAATTGCACTAACCACCTACAGTACAAGTCATATGCCCAGATGTTAAAGGCCAACACACAGGACAAATAAAATACTTCTATACAGAGCAAACCAGAGCAGATCAATACAGTAAGTGGTAGGCTGCACATTGCAGAGGCTCCTGGCTAACGTACATATCAGTCCAAGAGATGCTGCAGAGTCTGAGGATATCAAGGCAGGACTCAGAGTACCTGGACATCAAACCGCACTAAGCGCCCTATCCCACCTCCTGTCCTTTCCTCTCTCCTCAGCCAGAAGGAGCTTAAAGGGAAAGAGCTCAGGTTGGGTAACGGACACCAAAAGCTTTCCTTTTTTCACAACAAGCCGTCCAGCGATGACCTATCAAATTCCTCTAAGAAGATACCGCCTCATTCTTTCTCCTTCTCTTTCTCTCCCTCTCTCTCTCCCCTTTTATTTGGGCATGATGAGTATCCATTTCAATAACCCTGATCTCTCAATTCTTGTTTCAGGGCGTTACGTAACAGCTGCACTATTAGAATAACAAATGGGAGGAGAGATTAGCGCAATCGGCCAAGGAGAGAGATAGAGAGGAAGATGAAGGGAGGGAGGGAGGCACTAGGAGGGAAATCTAAGGACGCCCCTCACAATATGACACATCATTTCACGTGCTGTCTCACAAATGAATAGATTTAACCGTACAGTGGGAGGACGAACACAGACGGATGCTGCGACTGTTAATATCTTTTGGAGGTTTACACAAACCTGTGTTGGAGACTAATGCTTTGCTGAAAGCACTGCAGTCCTACGTGTCAGTTCTGCTTCATTTGCAATCATCAGCCGGGAAACACACCAATAAATGCTCTGTGTCTAAAGTCTGCAAGCTTTCCGTTATTACAGAGATAGTAACTCAAAATAAGCAGGTGCTGATGCTTGTGGCTTTAAAAATCAAAGAATGAATCACTGCAGTGAGGATGAAACTGAAAACATGGTTTGAAATCTTCATCACTAATCAAAAATTTAAATATATCCTCAGGCTTTGGAGTTTTGGGGGAAGCCGAACCCCTGCAGAGAGGGAGTGCCTGCTGGATGCTTGATGTTATTTTGCTCGTGTTTATTTCATTTTTTTCTATTCTAACAAAGATTGGAGACTACCTTTAGAGCAGGGGAGTCATCTCGTCTCTCTAATCAAATAAACCTACCTGGGTGTGGTGAGGTATCTGCTTTGAAAACACTCAAGTCTCTGCTAGCTCATAACTAAAGACCTGCTATCGCCCTGGTAAAGTGAAGAGGGGGGAGGAGAGAAGTGGGGGTTAGTGAATTGGCCTCACGTGTGCCTTCCATTCCTGCTTTAATTAAAGGAGAGTAGGCTGCAGCTCCAACCTGCCCCAGCAGCACTTACTGTAGAGCCAGGAGCCAGACTCACTGAGACTTATTCCCAGGCTCCATCAACATGAGTGAGTGCCTCGGCCAGGCCTGCTGAGTCATTTGTCTGAGGGGTTCCACAGGGCCACCTGGGCCACACACACACACATATACACACACACAAACACAGTATGATATGGGATTCATTAACACACACACATAACTGGAGTTTGAGCAAAGAAGCGAGATGAATTGAGTGCTGGTTGATTGAACTGGTGATGTCTTATGATGCAACATGCTGCCACACACGTGTCCTTATGAAGACTAAACAAAATCTTGTGGAAGCGCAATAAAATGCAGGTACACAGCCACTACATACTGGCTCCAGAAAACCCCCAACTGCAGAGGAGTGCAAGGGAAAATATCCAGTTTCTCTCACAAGAGTTTAGAGCAGGAGTTCTACACCTTTTTGCAAGTGGTTCCCCCTCATTAAATAATCCAGAATCTATGAATATGCAAATGTGTTGGACACAAGATGTCTCCTGCTTCACTGAAGATTCCAATCTCAGTGTATGAGCCCCGGAGGATTCAAGTTTCCACTATACACTAAATTGCAGAGATGTTGCCGTGAGCACAGAGAAACTTTCCTCCTTCAGAAGATTAATGTGAAAACAAACTCTGCACATACATCATTCTGCACAGTGAAGCTCAAACATCCAAGTGAATTAAGAATAAAAAGACATTTTTGACTGGAGAGGGACTTAAAAAAAACAAGTGCATTCAGTCAAGATAAGTTGTAGAATCAATAAAGTTAAAAACAGGTTCATTTATTTAATGCTACTTCAAAAGTAAGCTGATTTCTTTGTTAGCTCAGTGTTTTGTGATGGATGATCGGTTCTTCTTGGTTCACTAGTTTAGAGGAATAGTTTGACATTTTGGGAAATTAACTTAGATACCTAGATACCAGTTAGCCTAGCTTACCACAAACACTGAAAACAAGGCAAAACAGCTAGCCTGGCTCTTTCCAAAGGTAACAAAATCCAACCAGCACCTCTAAAGTGCAATAATTAACACGTTATATCATTTAATCAGTACATCTTGAGTGTAAAAACCTCAAGTTGCGGTTTATTAATTGAGTGTAATTGATTCGTCAGACAGAAAACACTTTTAATAATCAATTAATCGTTTTAAGCAATTTACCAAGCAAAAATACCAAACATTTGCTGCTTCCAGCTTCTCAACTGTGAGAATGTGCAGCTTTTCTCTGTTTTATGTCCCCTTAAATTGAATATGTTGATTATGTTTTGGATTCTTGGTTGGAAAAAACAAGCAATGTCTGATTTTCTGACATTTGATAGCCCAAACAATTAATTGATTAATGGGAAAAATTGTCAGTTTAATCAATAATAAAAATAGATGTTAGTCGCAGCCCTAGTTGGGAGGACCAGCCAATATTGATCTAATGACACTCAGAAGAGGTGAATTAAGAGGCTTCTGTTTATTTGTGTCGAGCCAGAAAGAGATACTGAATGAAGCCAAGTTCCAGACGAGAGACAAAGAAACTATTAAATCACTAATTAAATCACTAATTAAATCACTAATTAAAATCTACTGTTATTTGTTGCAGCAGACAATAATGAAATTGATTACCATCTGCCAATGGTCTGACCTGAAGAAATGGTTCATTTAAAATTCATCACTTTGATCACAGTAGCCAGTGAGGGTACAGGAAAGTAGACAGGTGCTTGAGTTGATGGGCTTAGTCACTGCTGCAGAAGAACCCCTAATCCACTGCACCAAACCTGAACACACACTCTCACACACACACACACACACACACACACACACACACACACACACACACACACACACACACACACACTCTCATACATACACACATAAACACAGTATCAACACCTAGACGGCACTACAGTACTAATCTGTCTCAGACATCGACACATTAACCTCAGTGAAGGCTCTGCTTCCCGCTCAGGCAGGGAGGGTAAGAGATTTTGGAGGGCAGACAGAGACGAGGCTGGAATGCTGATCCACTGCTCCCACCTCTGCCTTATATGAACATGGAGATAGCACTTAGAAACTTTCACCATTGCAATGCTGGCAGCCATATTAGCTGCACAGTCCTGCACCACGGGTTGCTGTTTAGGAACCTGAGAGTCCGATTTCTACCTTTAAGATGCCTGATGGGCTGTGATGTACATCTGCAGCCAACACCTCTGAGTGCCAGACAATATACAGCAACAAAGGAGCCATAGTGCATCCTGACCAGACTTATTGTATTGATGAGTCTGAGTACCAGCACCACTAATGGGTCAGTCCTGAGCTGCCACGACTCTCTTTCTCTGCACTTTCTCTGTAACAGATAAGCCAGACTAAAGAGAAACCGTACGTGCACACAAATGGCCTTTAAGCTACATCAAACACAGACTTTACACATTAGATCTTGCAACACTTGCATCAACACAGTATTATAGAGCTACGAGGATTAGCCGATCGTCAGAAAATTAAACTGCAACTGTTTTGATTAATTGTTTGTCATTTTTCAAGTAAAACTGGCAAACATCTGATGGTTTCAGCTTCACAAATGTGAGAATTTGCTGCTTTTTCTTGTTTTATATTAGAGTAAGTTACAGTAAATGTAATATCTTTGGGTTTTGGACTGTTGTTTGGACAAAACAAGACATTTAATGACACCTTGAGCTCTAGGAAATTGTGACAGGCCTTTTCACCATTATTTTTATGTTTTATAGACCAAACAATTAATTGCTTAAATAATAAAAAAAAGATAATTAGTTAGTTGCAGCTCTACAGTATTTCATATAATTAGTAGTCACAAGAGAGCAACAACTTTATTTTTAAGATGCCTCGTGTTTTGAAAGAAGCAGCTTTTGCCCCAGCATGCTACAGTGTTACATTGGCAGAAGAAAGCTGCATATTATATAAATATTTTGTCTTCTATTATAGTAAACCAAATTAACTGCTTTTGACAGCAACATTATTAAAAAATGGCAGGTTGATTGATATTGAAAATAATCGTTAGTTGCAGCCCTAATTACAACAATACCAATGAAAAGAGGTGCATGTAAAGAGATTTACATACGCATTCCCATGTCACAACATTGTTCCCAGATTAATACTCACTGAAACACAAAACCCATGCTCCACCCGAATGAGCAAAAGGTAAATGACACCAGAGAGAAATCCATATTATTGCACACAAAAATACTGCTCTGAACATACATCCTGAATGGGACTATTGGATTTGTTGAACACCCTGGGGGCTCACCAAACACTGATCACATCCTGCAGCACTAAAACAATTGGTAACGGGAGGAGGCAGATCTCTAAATGGTCATAAAGAATCCAACTGATTCTTCACAGTATTGATTTCATGGCTTTAACTATCAGCTCACGAGACAAATTGAGTTTATTGTTTTGTTAAGAATTTGCAATTAGATGTTAAATTTGAACTTGCACTATTATCTGACTTGCATTAAAGAGAAAGACTTTGATTCTATCGCTGAACTCTTAGCACTGTTTGGTGTTCACAATTCTTCCCGTCTTTCTACATTTTTATTCACCAACTACTAAAATTAAGCAGCCAATATGTTAAGAACTCAAAGACCAAAATAGCACCAACAAGACAGAATAAACAAAATTATGTGGCCCTGGAGTGTTAATATGTTATATGTTCCCATGACCTTGGAATAATCCTGAGTCTTTAAAAAAGCAAACAGCCTAAAATTATGAGACAAACAATAAAAATACAGCAAAGCCCTGCTTCATACTTCAGGGCCGTTGTCGCCAGGTCAACCACCTCATACTAAAGCAGCTTTAGATGTAGACACAAACGCACATACAGAATGAGGTGAAAATAGGTGCTGACTAGGACAATAGGGCTTTGTTCACATCCTGACAATGCTCATTTTTCAAAAGAGGCAAACTCATCAATAAAAGTAATTTGAGGACAACATTATCTACTGCTCAGCAACTGACCTGTGCCGTATAATACCACTACACCATGAAGCCAATTAAAATGGCACCTTCACCCTTTGATGACGAATTGTTAGCTTTATGACTCAGGACATTCATCAGCAGACCCAGATTTGTGTCCCCACAGGGATGGAAATAATCATGTAAAACACCAACATACATTAGCCATAAACAGAGGATTAAATGGATTAAAACCATAAAGAGGATAAATAAAAGGCTGAGCAAATCAAATAATGTCTTTAAAAAGATGCTAAATTAAAATGCATTACTAGAAAATAAATCAGGCTTTTGACTCTAAAAGTGCAGCTAGCAGCCCCTAGAGGCCAGAAGACCAACTGGACCAAAGAAGACTGAACCAGGTTTCGGTCTAAGTAACCGGCTGACTAAGTGACACTGTCATCTTTCCAGAGCCCTGCGCTCCTGCTATTGTGACTAAAAATGCACGAGCACCAATAAATCAACCACTTTAAGTTGAAACAATTCAATGTACAGGACATATAAAGATCAAAAAAAAGATGCTGTGAGTGATTCTTCATATAATAACTCAAAATACATCAATTGTGCAGGATAAACGATTGAACGACCTCCAGTGAAGAAGGAAACTGAAGCTTGCAGGTAACAAAATGATGCAGAAAAAAAACAACAACTGGTGAGCGGGCCTGTGTGTTAACATGTGTGGGAGCAAAATGCAGGGGGTGATTAAATAAAAAATGTGGTTCGGTCACAGAGAAAGTGTTGACCTTGCCCGCACCGCGAGGATGGGGACAATCCCGAGGTGCAGGTCGATACACAAGACAGCTGATGGAACAGCTACCAAAAAGCAGGTGTCAAGTGGCAAACAAAGAAAACAGCCAAGTGCAACAGTGGTTTTGTTAACCACCATGCAATACAGGGAAACACAATCAGTCAACTTGTGAATTAGTGTAGAATTTGACTACGTAGCTGCAGGCTCTAGAGAGGAAACAAAGAGGGCACTGGAGAGAAAGCGAGAGACAGAGAGAGAGAATTCCCCCAGTGTTAACATCTGCTCCAGAAACCAGGAATGGCTGTAAGCCGATGTTAAAAAAAGGAAGAGAGGTTGGGAGGGGGAGCTGGAGGGGAGTCAGGAAGCTTATTTGAAAGACTTAAGCTGCATGGTTACGTAAGTGATACGGGATCCTCTGAAACCATACACTTTCAGTCAAAGTTGGGCTGCATAAGAACCCTCACAAGAAATCTCATCCCTCCCTCATCCATACTGTTAGAGCTGCAGGCTTTCCCTTCTTGACACGCACATATTGCACTTCCACACATGCACAATACACACAAGCATCTCTGCACCGGCTTTCACACTCCCGGTTCTTTTAGCAAAAGCAAAAGGTTGATAAGATCTGTCTCTCGGAGAGGTTAGAGGTGAAGAATGTGGAGAAACCGTCGCGTCAGTCATCACAGACAGAGTGGTGGCATGTGTGTGCCTGTGAGGAAAGGGTTGGGTCTGATTTTCCGACAAAAAAAAAGCAGAGGAGCAAACCCTTACTGAGAGAATCTACCCCAGGTGTATCTGAGTCATACCACCTTTCCCTCTCTTCTTCCCTTAATTTTAATCAAATACACCTTCCAACCCTTTGTCACCCTACTTTGTAGAAGCACAACTAAAAGAAAAATCTAACCCCTACACCAGCCTTTCAACCCTGACTCCCCTCTCTGGGAAAGTGGAAGCTGTACTGTGTTTCTGTCTATAACACTGTCTCTACTGCATCAGCATCAGATTGGTTTACAGCCAGCCTGGCACGGTGCAGGCTCACAGGGCGGCTGGACCAATTTGCCACCAATACACAACAGCACAATCTGCGGATGACTCATTTTCATTAATGAGTTTGAGTGAAATCTGACGAGAGGCCAGAGGAATAAAGTAGACTCGGCAGCTTGATGATACGTCCCTGCAGTCGGCGACTGGCGGAGCAGAGATTTATTGTTTACAACGAGCCCTGCCAGCTCTGCCTGGGACTTCTCAGTCAGACAGAAGCCTGCAGGTTTTGCTCTGCGGTCATTACAATGCCACATAGAGGAAAAGCCGAGAGAAGAACAGAACGGACTGTTGCGGAAACTGGCAAGCTCACTGTCCTCGTGGACGATTATTGCTGTAGTGAAATTTCACTCACTGACACCATACCGCAGTGTGAAAACAAAGAAAGAGAGGAGACGGAGAGAAGGGACGAAACAGAGATGTGAAGAGAGACAGAGACACAGTGAGAGGTAGAGTACTACACTGCCTTATCAGACGGCTTAGACAGGGCAGTCAATAAAGCAGGTATAAAGCAGTCGAGAGGAGTAGGAAAGCATGCAGTGTGTAGTACTGTTTCCCCGTGTCTGTATGCACAGGACATACATGTGTGCCAGGGAGACTGTGTGTACACACAGTAGAAACACACTCATTACTGAGTTTCCATGTGTGCCCCGGCACCCCTGACCACAGTTTAGCAAAACAGAGAATGAAGAAGGGGGGGCGTCTCAACCTTCCTGCCCCCCTCTCCAGCCACCCCTCCCTCCCCACCCTACCCCCATCACTCCACCCCTGACTACCCCACCTGTGAATAGTCCCAGTACCTTGCGCTTTTTATCCCGTGAGCGACTCCTCTTTTTGACCCTCTCCTCCTCCTTCTCTTTGCGCTCCTGCTCTAACTGGGCTTCTAAATCCTTGTTCTTGCGGAGATGTTTGGCTGCTTGTGCCATGGCGTTGGTAGTGGAGGTCTGGGCGGCGTTGGCGTGTCCAGATCCTACGGCGGGGGTCTGCGGGGCGGCGGCGCTGGGACTTCTACCTGGTGCCGGCCAACACTAGCGCTGCCGCTTGCTGCTGTGTGTTCCTCTATGGCCCTGCAGTCTGCGAGCGTGCTCACCCTCTGCCTCCTCCTCCTCCTCCTCCTATTCAGCAGTGCAGTCACACACACACCGGCAGTCCTCAGCCGTCTGCTGTGGGATGCTACTGCAGCGCAGCTCTCTCTCCCTCTCTCTCTCTCCAATGCTCGCACATGCTCCCTCTCTCAAACGCTCACGTACACTTCCCTCGTTCAGTTTTACCGCTGCCTTCCTCTCTGGTCTCCCTCTTTCTCTGTGCAGGAGAAAAAAAGGTAAATAACAGGGAACAAACAGATTTTCCTCCTTTTTCACTGGTTTTCTTTCTCTACATCTGTCTTTCCTTCACTGCTTTGACATTATGTGAAACTGCTTCGACCCCCCTCAACCTCAACAAACAGTGGAGGAATAGCCTAAGCAGCTTTAAATCAAAGTCAGCTCTCCCTCCTCACATTGCATTGATTTTGTTTCCTTTTCCTGTATTTAATTTCTCAATATCTCATAGTCTTGCTGTGTGTCCATCTGTGGAGGATCGCTAGGCTGCACAAGGAAGCCGTCATCACCACAGCCAATCACACAATCACTCTCTCTCTCACACACACACACACACACACACACCAGGATACCAGAGGAAATAAAAAAAAATCTAAAACATGCATGAGGGAGAAAAAAACTGGCTCTTACTCTCCCCCTCTCTCTGCTCCCTTCTCCCTCTCTTCTGTTTAGACGCTGCAGCAGGATTGGTCCCCGTGCAAGGATGTTGGTGCAGTGTGCTTGTGTATATCAGAGTGAGGCTGTGAGCAAGAAAAGGCTTTTCCATATCACTCCCTGACCGTCTATTGTCTATTAAAGTGTTAGATACAGTAACATTACCAAGAGCTTTGCTTCACTGACTTCTTTGTCTGGTTTCCTTTTTCTCCTCTTTCTCTTCTTTTGATCTTCTGTTACAGTTTTGCATATAATAAAAGACAAAGGGTGGTATAACCCTATCTATTAGAGTATAAATAACTTCTGTGTGCTCATGTACAATGTATGTGTGGATATGTGCGCAGTGAGAAAGAGGTGCATAGGAGGAGAGGGGCTGATGGAGCCGGCACCTGTTTACTGGTATTGCTCCCCCCCCCCCCCCCTCCCTGCGATGCTGCTGACGCAGGCAAAAAATATCCTTTAACATCTCTCTTTGCCCAGCTCACTATACATCACACGTACAGTTCACATTGATACTGTAGACACGCACACACACACACACACACACACACACACACACACACACACACACACACACACACACACACACAAAGAGGGATAGCTGGTGAATGGCTGTTATCAAGAGTATTCTGCAGCCACATCTTCATTTCTGGCTTATTTTGTCTCTCCTTCATTAGTTACTTTAGAGGATCGCATAGGAAAACGTACAAAAACAGGCAGGATATTATCAGTCCTTATCCTATTGTCTCAAGCTATAATTTATTGTCCTATTCATACAGTAATTGTCAGGTCTTTTCTGACAGTTATCAGTTGAATGAGCCCAATTTGAATGCAAAGTGGTATTTAGAAAAGGAAATTAGGCTATTTCTTGGCTGTATTATTTAATGCCAAATACAAAATAAAGATTGTCACCATCTTCTTGAGCTATTCCTCATACATCTCTCATTATCTGCTGCTGCTTCCTGTCCACGTCTCTGTACGCGTGTCTTTCTTTCTTTCTCTCTCTCTCTCTCTCTTCTGCCAAGGCTTCCCCTGATCTGATAGCAGCTCTCTCTATATACTGCAGCATACTAATGAATAGGACTGGTGATATTGCCTTATGTCTGCAATGCTACTACACAAATCACTCGCTCATGTGGCCTAGCTATGACACAGACAAACACAAATACTGATGGGCTGACAGCTCTATGGCAAGAGATCCATCACAATATTGAACTCCTGGGTAATGTGCCTAAATGAATCACCAGGGGGACTGACTGCACTGGTAATAAGGAGGTTTTTGCTTAGCCAACCAGGTTGTTCTTGTTAAGCTACACTCTTGCTGAGCTAATGGAGGGGCAGTTTTACAATAGATTTTAAACACAGCCAGTGGGAACAGCTATAATAGCTGGATAATATGGCTAAACTTGGAGAAGCCGTGTGGAGACAAGGGCGTCCCACATCCATCACATACTGACAAACTTCTGAAGGTTTAAGCAACAGGGTAGATAATAGTCAAAAAGAACACTTTGCTTCAAACACCTGTTTCAATCCCTTTTTGATGCAGTGCTTTTCAGCAGCCAACCTCCAAATCTGACATGAGTTTCCTTGGATGCACCGACAAGGAATCAAAGTATTTACTGGTTCCAACTGCATTACCAGGTATCAGTGTGTTAACAATGTGTGTAAACTGTGGTGTAAGTCACTGCTCCACACTGAAATTTAATGGAAAGCAATGGCTAGCAAATCAACCTAAAAATGTATGATTTGCTTTGGAAAAATGATGGCAGTAATATAAAGTACGCCAAGACATTTACACATCAATTTTAAATAATTGACAATAGCTACAACAACCAATAACATGTAACCAGAAGATCAACTAACCAATCAGCCAACAGCCCAGTGTATTTAACTTGTTATACTGTATTTAAACAGGACAAACATATCAGACGTGAGCCAACACAAGGAAAGAAATACTGCTCTGAAGTTCAAAATTCATTATTTGACGTTGGAAACAGAAGTTGCTACAAAGTCCATTTGGGAGATGTTCTGGGGTCTGTTGAACCTGTTTGAAAAATGCAAACTGATTTGCATCAGATCAATTCCTCTCCTGCAACCACTTGCTAAAACCCCATGCAATTTGTGAAACCTGACATTGCCGTCATTAGAGATCTGCATGTAAACAGTGCTCAGAAATCGCTTTGGTGAAACGGGCCTCTGGAGCTTTTCATGATATCACATGACCTTTATCAGCAGATGGAGTTTGCACAGTTGTCATGGAATTTTAGATGTTCAAATTTCCATTTTTTCCCCTCATCTATGTTGGTATAAATCAGTTCTTTCCAAGGTCAAGAATGAACTTTGAACCTCTGTCTAATGCGCAGTGAAAGAAACTTTTACCATTTAAACATTTCTAATTCCATTCCATCTGCATTTCCATAATGAAGATCATGTGATATGATGAAGAGCTCCAGACATCCGTTTAACAAAAGTGATTTATGAGCAGTGTTTATGCATAGATCTCAAATGTTTCACAAACAGCATTGTGGTGAGATTATTTTTTTAACATGCACTAATGTATAAAGAAATAATACTATAGTAGGCATGCAAAATCACTGGAATGGACCTTAAAACCACATATAAGCCTATTTTTGTGTTTCTGAGTGCACCCAGTGTATAAAGACTGCCCCTGGGGTGGTCCTGCATGGGACACAAAGGGACAGGTTGTGTGGACCTGGGAGGAGAAAGAAACACACAGCTACTGCCCGAGCTCTCTTCAGTGTGACGGCCAGCACCCGCCAGCACATTAGCCGCTCCAGTGCTCCTCTAAAAACAGTGGACGCCGACACGACAGAGACACACACACACACACACACACACACACACACACCAGTGAAAAGAGACAGCCTATTCAACACATGGAAGCATACTGTATATAACCTTGCCATCAAATCCAGACCCTCTGGATAGAAACACATGCATGTAACTGTTCAATGTATACAGAATACACTAAATCAACTCTGATAAGAGTTCAAATTAACACTGGCCCAGTGATAATATGCTGTTGGTCCATACTAGTCAGTTTAAAATGAACACTATCAAAAGTGTTAAGATAAACACTCATAGTGTTATTTAACAACACCTGTGACACATGTATTTTCAAGTGTTAACTGTAGTGACAGTTAAGAGCACTACTGGTGAATTACTCTTTTTTTCTTCTTCCTGCAAACCTGTTAAAGCTAATAAGTCATTCTGAAGACCAACACTTTAGCAAAATAACATATTATCTTATCTTAGAGCTGTATAGGGTCACTTTGTCAAGTCTCACAAATTCCTTTTGGTTCTCCTAAAAATAGGATGAGCACTGGACACATTTACATCCTTCTCTTCTCCATCTAATACATTGTAGGCATGAGAATGTTCACTCAGAAGCTTACTGACAACAAAGTAGATAACAGAGTCTACCAAAGGTAACTTAGTTATTTTAGAGAATGCTGGCATTTCACCCTCACTGGAACTGCAGTGACCTTTTTCCCTGACAGATGAAACGCCTAAACATCCTGCCCAAATAAGTTTCAATCTTGAGCTGAGATAGAAACTACAAGTTCTTAATTGAGATGCCAGTGGCTGGCTGCTCACACGCAAGACCTGACAAATGAAACAACAAATGCATCCTGAAATTCACATCCCTTATTTCTAGTGGAGAGGTTTTGCCCGCAGTTCACAAACTCTAGGGGTCTCATAGTTCCAACATCAATGTTATGTCTGCACAAAGGCGTACATCTGGGTCAGGGACTCTTCATTGAACAGGTTGAATTAATTTAAACAGTTCATCAAAGGCAGTTTTAGTTTTGAGTCCCAAATAGCTGAGAAATAAAAAGCTGCAGGACAGTTTTTAAATGTACCTTGTGAATGCAAAATGCAATTGTCCACAGCATCAGTGGGGCTTATTTTGACCATTCTGCATGCAGCTGCAGGCAGGCAGGGAGGCTGGTGAATAAAATCATACTTTCAGCTCAGTCTGTACAGTCTCCATTAAGTTTACTTGAGTGTATTGTTTTATTTCACAGTTTATGGTACCAGGAAGTTTTTGGACGACAGAGAGCATGCATGGGCACAGTCTGGTGTAAATACGTAAAGATCCCAGTTCCACTTTCAGCATACATGTACTGTATGTTATGATACTGTCTACAAGACAAGCAAGAACAAGTTTTCCCCGCTGCATATCTCATATCTCAAGAAGTTGAGACACCTCAAGGTCTTCTTAATCATTATGACTAGACAGCCTGAACGTCCTCACATGTCATGAAGCGAAGGTCTCTGTGGCCACTTTTGGTTATCCAAGGATGACTTAACCATGATTCAGCAGTTACACATACATTCCTTATACATTTAAACACATTTTCTATCACAGGGGCCATGTCACTATCCCAGTCCGACAGGAAATAAAGGAGAAAGGGTAAAAAAAGAACATGAACTTTAAAGTTACACATGTATCCTTACTTGTTTCAGTGTCATTATCTGGGAGCTTTTCAGCTGCTTTCACAAGAGAGAAGAACTCAGCTGATAAAATCAAGTGTTTCTGCATCTTGAATGACCTTAGGCTAGAAGGATCTGATGTATCCCACCTTTCAAGCATCTTTGAGGATGTTTCAGCACCAAACATCAGCAGCAGGTCTTGATTCACCTGTACACATAAATAGACAAAACAAACACAAACTGTGATAAATATTAAGGCTTGTTTTAAAAACATACCAACTAACAGAACTTTAAATGTTAATATTTATTCTACAGATCACTAATCCTTTCATTTCTAAAAATCTTGGAAAGACTGTGAGGACATCAGTGTTTCTCTGTTGGCTGTGCACAAGCTCTGTTTGTCTCTGTTTGTCTGTGTGTGTCCATTTTGCAAAACACACTTGCTTCATCATTTGTGTGAACAAGGAATAAAATAGCCTCCCTACAGGCATCTCCCTTCAGCTGATGTGCCACCAGAAATGGTCTTCAGCTGCCAGGCTAGACATTTTCAGCAACACTACAGTTTAAAACGACACAACCCGCACTTGTTCTAACATAATAACGATTACTGCTTGTGATTTAGCCTATTTACTATGAGAGGTTAAAATAAGACCGAACCCACAACGACTTAACTCCCCACCGAGAGTTAGCAGGTGTGCGCACCGGCTCGTTTAATGTTAACGTTCAACTATGAAAAGTGCAGGTGAATTTATTTATTATTCCCTGTACTGTGTTTCTTCTCACATGTTCCTTAAGTGGGAAACATGGCGTATTTTATCATTATAATCAGACTAGCAAGTGAATTAACGTTTCTTGGGTCAGCTAAAAATTAGAGGTCTTACTTTACAAAGTCAAAGCTGAACCTGTGTTGCATCTGCAACAATTAACTGTGATCAAGTGCAGAGACCAATCAGCTACTCCAGTGAAGAAACAACACCCCTTTTGACACCAGCCAACTCAGACAGACTCTACACTCACTGGACAATTTGCTGTGAGATTCGGTGACATGTCTCAGCTTGAAACTGAAACAGAAATGGTTTACTGGAAACAGGTGACTAGTTTCCATGTCTTCTTGGAATACTACATTCTGCAGGTCAAGTGCGTGTTAACAAGTGAGAAGTACGCTGTCCTTGGACTGGACTTTCTAGCCAGTCATTTTTGAAAGTAAATTTACACCCACGCCACAGGTGAAACTCTTGGGACAATATTCTCATTTCCTGCTCTAATTTAGTCATCCTCCTCACCAGGGACAGATCACATGGGCGCACAGGTCTGGAGAATATTTCTCAAACAAACACTTCATTAAGTCAGAGTTAGTCATAATGACAGGAAAGCTAATAACGCATCTTATTGCTTTGCGTCAGTCATATTCACACATCATCAGCAGCAGCAGTTCATGCACAGATAGAGCCAACTGTGGTGCTGGTTTTTACTATGCTGCTCATGTTGAATCCACTTCAGTATTTCAGAGAGTCTCTAGTGTGTTTGCTGGCAGAGGTCCACGGCCTACAGTAAGATACAGTATTCTGCAGGCCTGTGCCATCCTCTGCACCATCAACTGTGGCTTATAGCAGAGTTATTTTAGCAACAGTGTTAGTCACTATAAGCCAAAATGAGATGATGGGATGAACAAAACCCCCTGCTGTATTTGTGCTATTTAAGTGGACCAAAGGATCATAATACTGCCCTTTTAACCACGTGAAACAGATTACGGTTGGTCATCACAGAAGATCAATTGGAAAGGCAAGAAACATTAAGCAGGGAAGAAAAGAGATCAGACAGCACCCTCTATTGATTAATGGGGGGTACTGCGACAAAGAGGGACTATCATTCCCTGCATGGGTCCATACTAAAGTCAAACATGAAGGAATGGTGTTGAAATGTGTTCATTTAGGAGCCTTTAATCAAACAACATAATAGTACAGTTTACCAGTTACAACAAACAGCGTCAGTGAAATCTTACAGGACAAAAATTACAGGACAAAGACAACAAGTGTGGCAGGATCAGGACTAATCCATAATACTGATTACACTGTGGATCACAGTGCCCCCCCCGTAGGCACCACTTGCAGTACTGTGAGTGAGCGTACACGTACAGCAGAGCTCAACACTGCACTGCAGCACATAGCCAACTCAGAGCAACACCACAGGACTGCACAGCTCAGTGCTGCTCTGATGAAAGAACACACTGTTCAGTAATAATCACATGTCCAAATGACCAGGATGAAACTACTTATATGTCAACATGAGTACTGAAATTTGTATTTAATTAATGTACAGAATTTACAGTAAATGGACAGAAAATTGATTTACAACGGTTTCGATAAGCAACTAATCATGCAAGTTATTTATGAAGCAAAAATGACAAACATTCTCTGGTTGCAGCTTGTCAAATGTATGGATTTGTTGCTTACATCTGGTTTATATCATTATAAATGGAACATTTTTGGGGTTTGCGCTGTTGGTCGGACAAAAAGAAAAAAAAAACAAAGAAACAAAACCATACAAAGATGGGAAATTGAGATGGGTATTTTTTACTATTGTCTGACATTTTATCGACTAAACAAACTGAAGGATGAATCGGTAATGAAAATGAATGACATGTACTGTATATATGCACCAAAAGAAATTTAAAAAATAAATAGGTATTTCTGTTTATACAGTCGAGCCATTCCTATCTTGATAAGCAGTTCCACATCTTTACAGGTGAACATTATAACAAACATGTATTAAGAAGGTAATGCAATCAAATAGAACACCACAAACAAAAACAAAAAAATATATGACCATAAAGTTAAATCAACACATCTGTCAATCAATCAATCAATAAACCAAAGTTTATTTATATAGCACCTTTCAAACAAATCAAATGCAATTCAAAGTGCTTTACAAGCGATTGACAAAACGTTGGAAGTTAAAATGGACATTAGAGACTAATGTACACCAAAACAACCAGATAAGCATAAAAGATAATACAAGCAAATAATAGATAGAATACTACACAAAATAAATATATAATAATAAAATAGTAAAAATGTTAACAAATAAAATAAAATGAAATGAATAGTAATAATCAGCAATAAAATTATGATAAAATAGAAACAGAATAAAATAATAATATATTATTATATATTATCTCTGACAAAGTTCACAAAACTAATATTTGTTGGAGGTCGACTACTGTATTTTCAGGTGTTCTTGTTATTTTGCACACCAACAGTAAGTGTAATGTCTGGTGGACATTGTGCTGTCATCCTTCCCCCTCTGACACTTGGCTAGTGGAGCATGAAGGGAGGATAGAGCAGGTTAGCTCAGAGACCTGAAAGGCTCCTTTAGAAAGATCCCCTCCCCCTCCTGGCACTGCACCAGCAGAGAGAGCACTGATTGGGAAAGCCATATGGCAGGTAACAAACCAAGGGCAGGCTTCATGTCCACACTGTGCTGCGGCTCAGGCGTGCTGCCACCTCATCTGATTTGACTCTGTATTCTAGAGAAGTAGCTCGGTGTCAATATGCCCGTTACTGACACTGCACCATCACCAGCTCGGTGGTGTGAACAGCAGTTCAGAGTAGCCTCATATCCACAGAGTCAGCACCGTCACACCAACTGGGAATGGCAATTGCCTTAGGCAGCTTGAGAATGTATTGTTATGTACAGTGGGTCTGTCAAAGCACAGCACAGCAGCGTGTAAGCAAAGCGATACTTTGTTCTCAATAGGCTGTTTAAAAGGGGGCTCGTCTAATGATTGTAACCATTACATAACTGCAACTATCCTTTTATTGTAAGGGAGAGATGTGATGTGAGTCTGCAGCATTTCTTGATCAGTTACAAAAATAGCTCAGATTGAAATCCCTCATCTTTGTAAACCACTTTGGAGAGTCGCTGAACACAAATAACAGAGGCTGCCATCTGTGAAGTGTGAAGTACATCAACAGCAGGTTCAACAGTGCTTGGCTTTCCCAATTTGTATAGATGGGAGAACAGTGGCACTATTTTATATCTCATGACGTCCAATCAACAAACCACAGTCAGTGATTAAAACTCTGGAAAATATCCAAGAAGTGACTCAGTGTGTAATGCCCAAAATACTAACTCGAGCATTTTTTCCCACAAAGCGCCTGACCAATAAATGAACATTCAGAAGATGAAGATGAAGATGAAGAGGAAGCTGGGTGTGGTGCTCAAAAACATGGAGCTACAACAGCTGAATGATCTGCTGTATATCCAGTTTACTTCTGCCATCTAGTGGTGTCATAGTGCACATGACAAAGCTATGGTTAATTGATAACACTGAGGCGCTGAGTGATGCTGTCTGAAGCTCTCTGATTGATAGTCGACTAATGGGTAGAAATACTACTAAGTATTAAAGTTTTTGTTATGACACAACTGTCTCCTCACATCTCCTTTTGTCTTTTCTTGTCAGTGATTGTCTACCTCCTGTGTGTCCTAAGAAAAAAACTCTTTGCTGGTCTTCGGCTTTGCTTCAAACCCAGGTCCCCAGTTGTTAGATGTTTTTATGGTAAGAAACATACTTTTTTTTTTTTTTTGGTGACACAATATTTTGGAATTTCTTTATTTCTTGCAGCTAATCAATTAAAATAGCCTGAGATGTAGAGAACTAGTGTTTTTTTCACAGCACTGAAACTAAAATTTCCTGACTGAACCACAAGAGGTACTGGATGTGAGGAATGTTATGAGGAAGGTGAAAAGAGGACAGGAGGGTAAAAAGATTTACGACCTCAATGCTTAGCTGGCACACACAGGGAGAGCCAATGTGAACACGAAGGTGGTCTGATCAGGGAACAGGATCACTGCAGATATCAGATGGACAGTTTTATGCCAGAGGGCTGGTGTTGGTGGTAAATCACTGTCAATCTAAAACATTCAGTGGACAGATCCTAACAATAAGATAGCTTTTACTTTCTTGAATGAACAATGCTAAAAATTGTATTTACTTTACATTACATTTACATGAAGCTTTCCCAAAAGCACATCAAGTTTTAGACTGGTGACTTGCCTTCCAAACAGCCACTGCTTTTAATCCATCCTACTATGGTGTGAAAATCAGCTTGCACACACTTGACACCAGCTTGAGATAGATAACTTGTATTTCTTGCATTTAAAAAATCCAAACTTTCAAGTGTGGGTTGTTGAGACTTCACATAAACCACTTAAATGCACCATCCAGGGACACATTTCTCAAACTGTCTGTGTATCACTAAATAACAATAATGTAACTTTGACAATAACTCAAAAAGAATGTGACTAAATATTCGGTTTTATGTCTCTGCAATCAGCTTTTATAAAGCATTGGCTCCAAGGAAGTTAGGAAATATAAACAAACTTAATGCTTCAGGAAGTGGTCAGCAGTAATGTGAAGTCTTATGGGTTAAAACATGCAAAATCATGATCATATACTGTTTTATCATAATGAATTATTTTGGGGTTTTTTGTCTTGGCCTTTTGAGTTCATAGAACTTAACTGACCAGACCAGACGTAACACTGGCGTGTGCATGTAGGTGCAGGTTTGACTTCAGTGAGGAAAAAAGGTAAGACAGGAGAGAAAAGGGGCAAAGAGGGAGCATTAAGAGAGGAAAGGAAATGGAACAGGAAGTGCAGGGGAGGTGGAGGCCGGAGGCTGGTGTCAGTCCCCCTGAGTCCCATTCCCTTCCCCTCGCTCCTCCCTCCTCTCATTCCTCATCTCCTCTCCTGCCTTGTCTCTTTTCCACTGTGTATTTGTCTTCTCATGATTCCTTCCACATGGCTTCCTCTGATCTCCTTCATTAAAAGAATTATTCCATCCTCATCTAAGCTCCATTAATCTTTCCCTCACAGGTGGCCAACCAACATTACAAAACACTCCCCCTGCACACACCGTCCCTCTGTGGTCGGAGCCACATTGCCTCTGAAACTTGTTGGTATTAAACTGTAGCAATTTTTTGGAAATATTTGATTCAGCTTAGTTACATTAAAGCAAAATACAAGAACATCTGGCAATACTGTTTCAAACCCTGAAACCTGAGAATACTAGTAACCTCTGTCGACCGTTAGAGTAATTACTGGTTATCTTTTACAAGGTATAACCAGAGCCAAAACAGACAGTGACTCCCCTCGTGACACCCAGCGAGTCCTCACTTTGTCCCAATCTGTTCCTTTAGATGTACAGCACGCCTCCTTCCACCTGTCTCCTATTCTTCCTTTCTAATCAGGCGTCCCTGCCAATCAATTTGATCGCCATGACAACATTTCGCATGACGCCCCCTCCAAACACAGCCACCACTGCCGCCACCCACCCCTATAAACAAAAACAAAACAGAAAAAAAAAGAAGCTGAATTCCGACAGCTCAGGATTGATGAGGGGGAGTCCTGTCAAAGGCCAAAGATTAGATTAGGACTGAAGCACACACACACAAACCACAACACAGCTCAGAGGCAGCAGGTGCTTTTGGTTAAACCTTAATTACATGATCTCTGATTTCTCTAATTGATATGGTAATGACTATGTAATTAATGCAAAAGCAGAAATACCAGCAGCTCTCCTAATGAATGGATTTATTTGATTAGATATCCTCCTGCATATTTATGCATGCTGGCATACAGAGGACAGTGAGACATATAAAACGGTTGTTTGTGGTTGTTGTCACAGTGTTGCTACCGCTGCCATGCCACGACTGCAACACTGGATGTCACAGAATTTAACGCACGGATAGAAATATAAACAAATAGGATGCTGCTTGCAACAAATCATGGTGAGAAAAATACTGTAACTAAAGAGATGCTGTACGTTTTCTGCTTCTTACAGCGCAAATGATTCTAGTGAAGAACACTGGAGATTAAGGGAAAGGAAAAATTAAACTGTGCTCTTTCACAGGTAGGTGGCGCTATGGGGCTGCCTCACACACACAGGAGCCACAGTTTGCATGAATGAAGATGATCATGAACAGCGCTGATGCACCCTCTGAAATGTGAAATTTACTAAAAATAAATTGCCACTATAAGTCTGAAGATATATTTTGGTTTGGAGACAACTCACATCTGTTTAGAGCAACAATAAAAAGCTGAAACCCCTCTACGTGGACACGCACACGCACACACACACACACACACACACACAGTGAGCTATAACTTCATTGGCAAAGGGTCAACTGTGACAACTAGATGTGACCCAGTTGCAATTATTCTCTGCCTCTGCAACACTCGCAGGGAGGGAGGAGGTCGGATATTTGGGGAGAGACCCCAGTATGACAAGTCACCTTCTGGGGATGAGAAATCATTTCTCCTTGGTTACACCAAAACGTCCTCACTGCTTGCTGACTCTGATATGTGCCTCAATATGTCTTCTCCTCTTCCCTTGTGAGATATCTGGAGGGATATTTTGTGGGAAAGTCAAGTGAAAGCACATGTGGGCCCTGACCAGGTGTGAAGAGCAGAGACCTCAGGCCTCTCCATCTATCACTTAGCCATAACTACACCACCCAGACGCTGCTCTGACAGCTGATCTGGACACTACTCTACCTGTCTCTCCTATTTAGTGCAAAGGAGAGAATAGAAATCCAAAACAGACGAGACTGACGGTGACCACACAGCCTGATGTGCAGTAACGGTTTCATTGACTGGGTGAGATTTTTATGGTTATATCAACAGAATTAATAACAGTCCATCAGAAAAGTGGGTATTTGCCACATTGGTAGAATCAGTTTTTTTTTACTATAAGGATGTTTTTGATGGGGCTCATCACCTACATCTCATGACAAGGGTAAAGTACTTGGGTTTCTCTCTCAAGTGGATGTCCACTGAAAGACAAAAGATTTCTCCACTTTGAGAGGGAAATAAGGACTTCCCTGTTGTCCAGACTATTCTACACAAAGTGAGTTAAGTAATTGCTGAGTCATAAAATCTTATTTTTTCTCTACGAAGTTGAAAATCTGCTGCAAAAGTTATTATTAGGATTAAATAACTGCCTCTATTAAAAAAGCAATTAAAAGAATAGAAAATACTGCACTGCCATCACTGCAGGCTAATGTCACTTGTTTAAAATGTGTGGGGGAGATTATTTTCATCCTATAAACTCGCTAGTTGATGTTCCAAAAACATCAAAACGGGCGTGTTTGCTGTTTAAACTGCCCTAGCTGCAGTGATTCAAGGCCAAAAGGGGTATAAGTTATGAAAATATCAATCAAGACGACTATGAAACAAATAAATAAAACTTTCCACAAGCTTGGTTTTGGACATGCTGCCTACTAATTTCATCTGTTGAACCGCGCATTTGACGACGCTCTGGCTTGCAGAGACAGACAGGAGAGGAGCTAATACCATTAACGAATGGTGGAGCGCTAGTTGGTTAACTAACTTACCTCTGAATAATGTGTTTCTTACGGGGCCACTCGGGCCACGGTTGATGGATGGCCTTACAGAAGCGGGTCAATTAGCCAGGCTGGGTTTCCCTCCACGTCGGCTGCAGACAGCACCGAGAGAGCTCCCACCACTGTCACGCGGCCTGGCTGTAATTAATCACCAGTGTGGGGCCTTCTCACCTCACACCGCCGCGCGCACAAACAGCCAATACGTGCGTTTGGCCCAAATTACATCCCCACTCCTCTAATCTGGCTAATTGTCAATATTATACCCAGGGGAGGAGAAAGATCGGGACATAAAAAGTATTTCCTACCGACAAAAAGATCCATCCTACAGTACAGTCTGCATATACTGCATATTTTATAAGGACAATCCTGTTACTGTTACTAACAAGGCAGGCCTAAGAAATAAATGAAAAGTGAAACCATAGGTAAAGTTATAAGAGTAGAAATTAACAATTGGGTGCCACAGCCTGGTTGCATCTACAGCTTACCTAGTTAATTAGCTAAAGGCACAGTCTGTGATGCAAATGTCAACAAAAGGGGAGCCCCAACCACCAAAAGCCAAAATGCAGGTTTGGACACTGGTGTCACTCCAAAATTCAATGGCAGGTCTTCTACACAAGACTAACACTAGACAACAACTACATCTAATGTTTTCTAATGCTCTTAATGGTTTGTTTAATGTAAATGTTTGTACATGCATACAGGAGTAGAAACCAGTCTATATGTTAAAATATGATCAGAAACACGCAACACTGAGAATTTCTATCTGTATCTTCAACTATCATTATTAATGTATGTAAAATCGATATGATAAAAATGACTCATGGTCCTTTAAATCTACCTAAATAATAAAGAATTGATGCATTTAACTTTATAGTTTGATAACATTTTCAGTGCAAGATCAGAAACAGGACGTGAGCATCATAGGAGGAACATACTTAATGACTTTTAAAATGTAATTTCTCTTGTTCTAGTTACACGTCTCACCCCATGCAGCTGTTACTGTGCAGTTCTGTCTCTCTCTCTCTCTCTCTCTCACACACACACACACACACATAAACACCCACACAAACACACAGGTACACAGAGCACAGATTGAGAGGCAGGGACAGAGACGTCACTCTGTGTTCACAGAACATACTCCTGTGGTCTGAACAAAAGCAGCAGGCTGACAGATGAGGTTTGTGTCTGGGGGCAGGGGAGCTATGTGTTGCTGCTGTTGTGCTGAGTGAGTGTGTGTGTGTGTGTGTGTGTGTGTGTGTGTGTGTGTGTGTGTGTGTGTGTGTGTGTGTGTGTGTGTGTGTTGAGCTTATGCATATGTGCATGCATGCATGTCTCAGCGTGTGTGTGCACCTATATGTGTATGTGCGTGTGTGTGTGTGTGTGTGTGTGTGTGTGTGTGTGTGTGTGTGTGTGTGTGTGTGTGTTTACATGTGTGTATATATGTGTGTGTATTTTGCTGGGGCGGTGGTCTCATGGGGCAGCTCTGTGTCTGTCCCATCTGCCACCCCACTCTACTGACACCCAAGGGAATGGCAGAAAGGGTGGGGGATTCATTTTGGAAAAAGGAATCGGGGTCCAGTGGTCTAATGGGCAACAATGCAGGTTTTACTGACGGGCCAAAGGCAAAGGACACCGGCTGGGTGTGTGGAAGCCAATCTACCAATCTATTTGACAAAACAGTGGGCCACCCCTGTCAAGCTCTGCCTCAGTCTGCCTAATAAGGCACACACACCCCTGAAATTACGTCTCAAATGAGAAAGGGGTGCACTGTATTTCACACACACACACACAGACACACACACAGACACACGCAGACATTATATACACCCGGGGCTAATGTCAGCCTAATGCATGGCCATGCTGTGGCCAGAGGGCTAATTGGGTATATAAACACAAACACATCCCTTGAGATGCAAGAGGGGAAGGGTGTATTTTGTACTATATGCTCCCTGTATTGTTAGGAAGACAATACTGTAACTTCAATCCTCAGTTCTGTAGCAGTATCGATAATGAAGGATGACACGGTTTTTGCTCTCATATACCCAGTAGATAGATGCTCTTTTGAAGCTGTGCATACAGTGTGATGTGGAACGACTTGGTGGCAGGTGGCGTCTCATCCCGTCTTTATCCAAACTATGATCAGAAGACAGTAAATGGCACCGCTGCAGCCACGACAACAGCAACAACAAAACAGTCATGTGGAAGAGAAACATATGGCTCTTGCACCACTGGGCAGAAGGAGCACTCAGCAAGATGAATGCTGAGGTGCTGGCAACAAAGCTGACTTTAACTTGTCAAATTAACAGCATATCAAAAGAGAGAGAGAGAGAGATGAGGAGGAGGAGGAAGAGGCAGCAGCAGCCTGAGTGTTTTTGACAAGTGCCACTTGATGGTGACAAAGACAGCGCAGAGAGAAACAGTGACTTGCTGTTGAGGTCAGATCACAGACAGTGTCAGTAGCCGTTTGAAGTCCTCGTGTCTCTCACTGTCCGTGAGCTGAGCTGTTGATACACTGTTTGTCCATACGTACATCATACAAACACACACACACACACACACACATACACGCAGACATGCATCCACTGGGTGCTACCCTGCCCCCTCACTGCTTTGAGCGCTATGTTAATGAAACAGTTGCTGTTTCCTGGCATAACATTAATTACCCGATCAAAATAGAGTGGGTAATTAACTGCCCTTCTTTACCAGTGCTAATTACATTAGCAGAGAAGGGCCATTTCAGGGGAGCAAAAGAGAGGAGAGAAAGAAAGACGGGATGAAGCAGTACCAAACAAAGACTTAGTGAGGCACATGCCTAGGCGTGTGTGTGTGTGTGTGTGTGTGTGTGTGTGTGTGTGTGTGTGTGTGTGTTTTAAGAGAGAGAAAGAGACAGAGAGGAGGAGGCCACGTTGGAGGGAGACTCATGTGGTTCTCACTCGGGCCCCCAGAGGCTTGGTCCTCAGAGAAAAGCAGGCTTATTGAAGAGGAGAGAGATGGGGGGTGTTGTTGTTTATCTTGACATGCTCTACTCAGTCTTTAACGCTCGCATCACAATTAAGATGCTGCGGCTCATCAGCTATGTATACAAAACAGTGTAGCAAGCTGCACGAGCACACAGGTGATGGGCGCAGTCAAAAATAGATCCAGCACAACCTTGAGATGTGGAGCCTTGTAGGAAAATCTTAATGTCCAGGAAATTGTCAGACAATCCAGTTTGTGTAAAAAAATACTTACTGCTGCTTCTGCACACATGTAAAAAGAAACCAGCGAGACAATTCACAATTTAATGCCATGTAAGAACCAAAACAACTTAAACCAGCATCAGTGACTTTTTTTCTCATTTCTTTTATTTGGAGCACAAAATATAATTACACCTTGAGATATACAAATCACATTTGCACCTTTTTTTTTTGTACCGTTTCAAAGAAAGATGGCTTCAAAAAGCATAATATTAAATTGCTAATCATTTTTAAATAAATAAAATTAACCAAACTCTAAAAACAAATTTGCAAATGTCATCTACTCTTTGTGTTTTCTCGTCCTGAGAATGAAGTTTGTGTTGTGACGACAAAAATCAGTGAGTAAGAACAGCATGATATGGGTTAATGAACACCTAATACGCCCCGTTCTTTTCTACTGAGCAGTTTGTGCTTTCGTTTACTGTACTGCATAGTGACTAGAGACCTGTACTGGGTTGACACTTAAAATGACACTGTAAAATCTATAAGTTATAGTCATATAAATTCAAATTTGCAGTGTGGAATGAAATAATATGAGGGCACTGGTGTGACAAAGCATGCATTATAAGTGAAATTAAAAAGGATAAGGCTAACTAACATTTTTCCTTTACACAAGGACAATAACCTTCTTTAGATGTGGGCATAACATGAAGATTTTGCTATGCAGGAACATGAAAACTGGGCTTGTTTTATTCCAAAAAAGTTCATCTTCTTCCCCAAAAAATCAATTCCCTACGATCATTTAGCAAATTAATTAGCAATTGTTGAGATAATTTCATTTCAGTAACAGTTGGAAAAGGACCCCTTTATAAAAACACGTTTATATTATTCCCTAAACTAACTATAATAAGTTAAATTGCTTGTTCTTAAATAAATCAATATATGAATTCCTTTAGTAATAACCCTTGTGACAAAGAGTTCTCCCTTGTAAAACCGTAGAGATCAGAACAAAAAATAAAGGGTTTATTTTTCTGGAATGTAAATTGTCTTCAAAAAAGTCTACTACGAAAAAACCTCTCGCTAACTCACAGACAGTGTACACACATGCCATTTAAGGTGTCCATACACAGACAAATAGCACCCTGCTTCTTAGAGCTGCAACATTATATCAGAGTTGTCAGTCATCCAACAACGTTCAGTGCTCTCACAGCGCGTCCCGTCCTCGTCTCTGGCTGAGGTTTGGGCAGGAGTTGGAAGAACCAGATACTGCATGTGATAGTGGGCCAGAGGTAAATACAGATGCTTTTGAAGCTGGGGGGGGGGATTAGGACCAGTTTTCCTTTCGTTTCCTTTCAAAATGCAGACGCTTCATGACACACAGCGGTATATGGTCCAGTCTGGTGCTGTTAGCTAAGGAGCATTGTCTGTCTGTAGTTGTGGGTGAAGTAATCTGCTCTGCCTCTGGAGTAGATGGCTGGTCTTTGGACATTTTCGTACCCCGCCCTGTTCATCCACCTGGATGAAAAAGGGGACTAAGAAATGGCAGGGGGCTCAGGAAGGAAAGTTATACATGGTCGCTCGTGATCAATTTTCCATTCTCCCTGCCCTCTTAATGCCAAAAAGAGGGGATAAGTGAAGCAGTGGTCTGGGGTAGATTGGGGTGGGTGCTTTGCTACATCGGGGGAACAACCAGGCCCGCCATCGCTGGAGAGAAAAAAATATACAAAATCTATGATTCTAATCAATCAGGTCTTTCATTATTGTACATCCAGCAACTTTTTTTCTGTCTTGTTCAGTCAAAGCTTTCGAGTGGTTAGTATAAGGGGTTAGACTGCATTCGTGAGTTCAGACAGGGGGGTCAGATAGTGAGTTGGGTGGCTACCTCTGAAGCTGTTCCCCCCTGAGGCGGGGCATGCAGGGGAGGGAGAGCCCTGGGGCCTGAGGACGGGAGCAAAAGCACTCTTCTGTTTAGCAGCAGACGGGAAGGAGGAGAAAGGCAAGAGAGACGATGAAGAGCTGGAGCTTCCTGGTATAGTGGGGCTGGAGGGCATTACTGTGGAAGAGAGAGCAACAATCAGTCTCAAGTCGGAATATCACAACAGACTCAGAAATGTGAGGTTAATTACCACACATATTTATACACAATTATAAGGTCTTACTGTAGGGAGAGCCTGTGGGGGAGGCACTGCTGAAGCCAGGAGAGCCAGGCACTCCTAGACTGGTCATGGGAACTGTCCCATAGCCTCCGGTCATCCCTCCGCTGCCCCCGTAGCTTGACTGCTGAGGAGTGGAGGCTGACGGGTAACCCCTTGGAGACAAACTGCTGGAATTTCGAATGTAACCTGGAGGAAAAATGAAACTGTTGAGTCAGTTCTGAGCTTCATATGTGGCAAAAAAAAACAAAAAACTTGAGGTTTTTTTTTGAGTGAGTGGTTTATGTCTCATTCTGCTCACCTTGGCTGCTCTGTCCAGGCTCCCCGATGCTGACGCCCAACTGAGAAGGATAGGAGCCCAGGCCCATGACACTGCCGTGGGCTGGTGAGCTGGGCAGTGCCTGCAGCTGACTGTGAGGACGGGGAACACTGTAGAGCGCCTCAGCGATGTCGGCCGCACGTTTCAGCAGCATGTCCTACAGGAGATACAATGAGAGTGTCACAGATACAGAAAAGAGGCCAGGTGATGCACTTTTAGGCTGTCAAGATGTTACCCATGTAACTTCACTTATCTATAGCATGACAGAAAAACAGGTAAGCATTCAAAAAAATCCTAAAAGCTGAGTATGTCTGAGCAATGTCCGATTAGAGTTTTTGCAAAATCTCAGTCAAATCTCATATGTTGAAGCTTCTTGACACACTAACACTGAGAAGCATATCAAACAGTCCTTGCTCTGAACCTTATTATCATGCAATCATAATTTGCCGAAAAATAAAGCTCTCTAAATATTCACTCTGATGGATTACCTATCTCAAGCAGGTTTCAAATCTCTGCAAGTTAATTACTGAAATTAATGGAAAACCGGTGGCTGCCTCAAAAGTAGGAAGCCAGTTTATTAACTAATGGTATGCTTTGGAAAATGGTTAGCAGTAATGTACAGTATACACAATTAATATTTAATGGGCTGAAACATGGAAAATCACTGGTGTAGTCTTTTAAATATCTGCATGTTCTGTATATACCAATATGTCATTTTTGAAGCATTTGGGATATTGCACCAAAGTTGCAGCTGTTTACCTGATTACTGTGTGGATTTCCGTACAGGGCCTCCACAAGATCTGCAGCTCTCTTCAGGAGGATCTCCTGCAAAGAACATAATTTATTACATTAACATCTTAATAAGTGAGTAGCATGCACAAATCCTTGAAAAACCATCATGAGCATGGTGAAGTCAAGTTATTTAGGAGTCTCTAACCTTGGCTAGTTTCTCTGGGTCACCAGGATGTCGAGGAATGACCTTTTGAAGACGCTGGAAACCATAGTCTATAGTTGGCTCATTTAGGGCTGAAATAAAATTATATAACATATATTGCACATCAAATGTTGTTACCATCAAATGGTAAAGTTCATTAAAATCTCATTTTTAAAAACCCTCAAACTCTTGAAAACCTGTATACCATGTGTTGTCTAAATACCTGTGTAGATGAAGCGTCCAGGCGCTCCCTTGCAGAATTGTTTAGACTTATAGGACAGTGTGACCTCCACGACCCCAGGGATGTGTCGAGGAGGAGTCTGGACACGGATAGCGTGCGGTGTGATCAGCTGAGGAACAGGACAGAAATCATGTCACAAAACAGCAACACAGTACTCCCCCCCAATGCCTTGTAAATATTTAGGCTAACACAATACTGTGGAAAGATTAATTTGTGTAGACTGCCCATAAATCATCTAAATAATGAGACAAGCCATATGCTATATATATCATTTCAAAATACGCTTCGGACTGTATCATCATTAGTGAGATGTTTAGGAGACAATTCCTACCTCACTCCACACCAGCATGCTGCCAAACACCACCTGCAGCCCGTCAAAGAAGTTCTCCCCGATGACGATGACCATGGCCCCTCCGGTGGTCCAGCCCTCACTGGGGCTGATGGCTTTGATACACGGGGTGGCTGAACAGGAGAGAAAAGCAAGAGTTACTCCGAGGGTTTCAATGCAGGATGTACACCAATTAAAAGAAGAGCGGCTAGAGCGTGCTTTAAATCTGTTTCAGGAGGAATGTGCTGAAAGTGCTCTTTAGTTTACGATTGTTCTGTCGTGAGGCATTGCTAGAGTTAAAACCTAACATTATATCATGGCTGCTTAATTCTATCCATATGGCTTTTATCCATGAATAACACCACAAACTGCATGAAGAACAGGGTGTTAGATAGGTAGATAGAAAGATCCATCTCATATCAAATGTAGGTTAAAAAGTCACATGACCTGAATGTAATGCAATCATATATAACAGTAAAAAAAAGCTCTGATGAGATACAGACACAGACACAGGCATTGTGGTGGTAATAGTATTCATATCCTTTGTTTAAGTAAAAGTAGCAATACAACAGTGTAAAAATACTCAGTTACAAGTAAAGTCCTGTATTTAAATCTTACTTAATTAAACATACGGAAGTATTATCAGCAAAATGTACTTAACAACAACTAAACATGCAGGAAAACGACCCCTGTGAGAGTTGTGTTATAACTGGATTATAATTATTGATACATAAATGTGCTTTTAATGTTGAAGCTGGCTGGTGTGGAGCTATTTTGAACAACTTTATATACTACTGGGTCATTAATTCTACAGTTTAACAGTCCGTCATATGTTTAGTATGTAAAATATTAATCAACAAAGTAACTAGTAACCACAGGATAAATGTAGTGAAAAAGTATGTCTCTATGAAATTAAGTATAAAATTGTGTAAATTGGAAATACTATGTACAAGTACCTAAAAACTGCACCTCAGTTCTTGAGTAAATGTACTTAGTTATTTTCCACCACTGTACAGGAAAATGTAATGTGTTTCTTGGTTGTGGCCTGTTGACTTACCCTATATTAAATTTTGTTCTTTATGTTTAAAGATATGGATTTAATATAAGATATTATTATCATCAAAGCTTTATGTGAAGTGTTTAATTAATGCATTAATTAGCTCAGTTAATGACCTCAGTAGCACCACTGATTATGTTTGATATATCATGGTGATTATAAATGGACATTAAGCAACTCAAGTACCTGCTGTTACAGTTTGTTCCTGGGCTCAGTGTGTATGTTTCTGAGTGTGAATGATGAAGTAGACATGTAATAAGAAAAAAAAAAAAAAAGATAAATGGGGTGTGACATCGCAGTGTTGTAGTGTCAGTGTATCTTACCATATTCCATACTATTCTCGACAGACTCGCCTGGCTCCAGTCTGCGAGCTCTCCGACCGTGTTTTGAGTTGTTGTGGACGAACATGTTGTCAGACACTGCTAGGACGTGGCCGTCTACGCCCACGGTGCTGGACAAGACCACCTGAAAGAGAGGAAGAGAGCCAAGAGGAAGATACATGAGTGCATGTGCACGACTTAGACAGCACATTGCGAGTCACAATCTCCGGTTACAACAGCAAAATCCCTGAGCAACAATTTGTTTCGGCATAAAGGTGATAGTAATATTTCTCAATAGGTAATGTGACATCCCTGGGATCTTCATAATATGTCTGCATTCTGGTGATGACACTGCTCATACACCCCTCCACTCCTCCATCGGGTCTCCATATGGCCTCTCCAGTGCCTCTTGCCTAACTTTTTGATTCATACAGCATGCAGCAGGCTCATCGTTGTCTCCTCTTGATCCGTCAATGACACCAAACATATGGACCAAATCCCCCATTTTAGCCCGCCGTTAAAGTAGTGGATGATATATAGAGGCCATAATTTGATTTTCTGGCCGCAGCATGTGTGTGTCCCTTCCCACATCTGCCTCGCATGGATGACACACATAATTAATGAGAGGATACTTGTAGGTTTTTCTCTCTGGATTTTTATGAGTGCTGGTGTGATACTGTTTCTGAAGGTGATAATGAGCTTGAGTGTGTGTTTAAGAACGTGTTTTTGAGAGTTAGAGGGGATGGGTCAGTGGGAAAAAGTCGTTTTCAATTAAATAGTAAACCATAGATATTTTATAATGTGCATGTTTAAAAAATCAGACAGCGAAGATAAAACCTTGCACTCCCTTCGAAAATAAACACATGGCAGTAATTTTGCAGGTGAAGGAACATAAGAAAAGGAGAAAAAACATATGTGCTATAGGTGGTAGAAAGGGAGGGGAACGTAAAGGAAAATAACTGTAAATTATCGATCAAGCAGCAGACTCCTGCCCAGCTCTGATCACCTTTTAACCCAGAGATGAGAGTCTTGGAGCGCCTGTGTGCTCATAACTTCTCAGCATGTGTCACATCGCAGGAGTTAAAGCAAACGTGGTGGAAGACGGAGGGAGCACGAAGAAGGGGAAGGGACAGAGGGTTTGCTGGGAGAAGGAGAATGCCAGACGGGGGCCGCTGGTGCTGAAAGACGGCAGAGGAAGTGAGGCGGGAGTGTCCCCTGTGACCACTTCCTGGGTCACGGAGCATGACCTCCTCCATCTGGAACCAATCACTCAATTCTTGACAACTTCCTGAAACACCTCAACCTATTTCCTGCACCCCAGCACCCCAACGACCAAGTCTCCCACATATCTAACTCCTTTCGTTTGTCTTTCCGTCTCGCTGACTCCTTATTGATTTTTAACTTTCACCTCTAACTCCTTGCTCTATGTCTTCCATTGGAAAAACCTTTCCAGAGCTTTTCTATGTGAGAGTTTGTGACATAAACTCTACAGACTGGGCAAGAAATTAATAATTAAATTGTTCTATAAGGATGGAGGAGCATGGAGGCGGTATGTTTCGTGCTTGACTGTAAAATATATATTTTTTAATAATTTGGTTCTCATATTCACTCCGCTCACACACAAGCACACACATGCATTTTTTTTTTTTCGTACCTGAAATCTCCTCATATCCCTCGGGTTTCCTGCCGTCTTCAGACAATTCTGGTTACATTTCAGGAAAAACTTCAAGAAAAACCTGCAAAGGTAAGTAAGAGGACACGTGTTTGTACATCAGCAACTAAGAAATCACATGAAAGAATCGTGTATATGATTATTTGCTACCCTGCAACACGCTAGCAGTCAAAGGAGACATTCATTATTTTTCAGAGACAGGTCGGTGCATGCGTGCGTGCGTGAGTGTGTGCACATCTATATGATTACAGCTCTGACATCTATCCCAGCTGTTTAGCTCAGTATTAAAGTCAATGTTATTACACTTTAAATCAAGTGATGAGAATTTGAAGCACAGTCCAGTGAAAAGCACTGCTGTGTTTCAAAGTAAAGTGGAGACAGTGATGTATGCCAGGGGACTCAGGGGACTGTGGTATCCCGCAATGCCGTATTTGAACCCCCACATGGGAATGGAGAGGGAACGAAGTAGAGACAACTCAGAGAGTAGAAATGAGGAGGTGGAATGAGGAAGGTAGTGATAGAGGCACAGGCGCTGGTATGGACATGAATTTTGTTTTCAAGTATATGTGTCTCATTCCGTATGTGAGTGTACTTTTGAGGGTGATAGGCTGTGGAGACTGAGAGAAGGAGAGAGAGAGAGAGCGAGAGAGAGGGTTGCTGATAGCCTCTGCTACACCAAAGAAAACCTGAGAGGAAGGTGGAATTAATAGGAGAGAGGGAGACTTCGGAGAGAGACTCCAAATCCCAGGTGTACGCAGTTCGGCAACACAGCCCGCTGCCATGGCAACGCAGCTCTGCCGCAATCCCAAAGTCCCCGTGCTGAGATGCAAAGACAGCGATGGGAAAGAGAAGGCAACAACAAGAACACATTCCATCACTGAAACACAGCGAGGAGGGAGGAGAGAGACTTGGCAAGGTGAGCTGCGGGAAAGTATACAAAGAGGGCAGGTGCAGACGAGGCTGAGAACATCCACACAAATTTATCGGTGAAGAGAAATTAGGCAGAAGATGTGTGTTAAAACAAAAGAAAAAGAAAAATGAGCCTGGAAGTGATGTGGGGAGTTGTGATATAATTATGGCAATTGGCAAATATATAGCCCTCAAACCAGATGTCCACTTCACTCCACAGAAAACACAACTCTGTCTTGCCTATAAAAAACACATCCATTAATGTTCCAATTAAAAAAACAACAACAGTGCAGATGAAAAATGCTGCAGAGGGAGGCAGCGGTTTTGGGCTACATGGTTAGCTCCAATCCCACCCACACTGTGCTCTCTGCAAATATAAGTCATCTTAATGGAGAGCGGTTGTTTGGAGAGGAACTTCATATTGGCCCCACAGCCCTGAACCCTCCCATCGAATACTAATCTCTCCCTCATTCTGTCAGCTTTTTACTCGCTATTCTTGCATCACTTGCTCCAGCTTCCTCCCTTGTGAACAGGACCTGGCTTCAAACTAGCTCTCAGTTCCAACAGTGTGTCCAATATTTCTTGATTTGAGCTATTTCATCGGAGGACAATCAATATTGTTGTTGGCAGAGGGTGATTATAATTTATCAGTGAGAGCTCGGACCTCCAACCTCAAAGCTGCGCTATAGACCTCAGTTTTGGGTGGGAACATGCAAAAGGGCACATCTGCGCCTCTCCCACTTCCTTCTTCCATTTATTTTCTCATCAATGTCTGACTTTGTCATCCTTTCCTACATCTGCCTGTAGGACACCATGAAAGTATCAGTTGAACATGATTTAAAGTAACTATAAATACAGTACATTGCAAGGAAAGTTATACTGTTTGTTTCCTGAGCCTGAAAAGGTACCACAATCAAAAGTGTTTTGTTTCATTTTACTGCCTCCTTTGAGGGTTGTGCTGTATGTATGTTTTATCCTGGGCTATGATTCTTACATTATGGCTCATTTTTAAAGGCTATAGCAGCCATTTATAGGGAGGTAAGTCAGCACAGGGACCACATTTTTGGTTTTAATAACCATGTCCATGGTCTGGCTGTGGTTAAGCCATGATAGTTTCCTTGCCACTTGCTTGTTGGCCACTTAATGTTTATCTAACCAGCAGTCAACATTCATTTGACTGACTGACATGATAAAACTTGCGGTGATGCCTCAGATAGCGAAATCACAACCCTAATTGAGAGGTTGTCTACATCCATCTCAGGCTTTGTGCACTTTCTGAGGGTTCTTGACCTTGTTTGTTGACTTCTTCTCATCATTCCCTGTTTGTATGACACCAGATGCCTCACACACACAGAAACACACATTCACATGCATGCATGCACACTCTAATACACCGACACCCCCACCTTTGCCCCCCTCCCAAAAACCCATTGAGTCAACTTTTCACCCCCCTCAGTTCGGACGCACACAGCTGCAAATGCTGAAATTAAAGCGAGACATTGACGCATATATTAGCATGCATTAGCCGCTTCCCCCTGCCCACTTAACATGCAAATCTCCCAGCCCCGTCGCCTCGCACCTTCTGCCACACATTCATTTGCTGAATTATAATTAGACTAATCTTGCATAATTAATAAGAAGTCGAGGACCCTCTGTTTTTTATCCCCTCCTCTATTGTGGTTGCAAAAGTTTAATATTGCTGTTGTTTGTTTTTGTTTTGGTAATGTAATACACCCACACACCTCCCCATCCAGAGGGAAGAGATGAGGAGAACACATGCAGAGAATTGGAGGTGGTCTTCATGTCACAGGGAAACTGCAGAGAAAGGCTATTTTCAAAGAACTCCACAAGCTTAAGTGTGTTTCTATTTAATGTGTGCCTTGTTCTTTACATTTACAGAATATTCTACTCCATAAAGCCATAAAGTGAAATGGTGATTCTGTTTGTTTAAAACGATGTTAAGTGAGTAACACAGTGCAAATAAAGCTAATGGGAAGCTTTAAAACTCTTGTATATGTCCATAATGATGAATCATTTTGTTTTCAATCGCTAACGAGTCAGTTTTGTAAAGCTGAACAGACTGTACGCAAGCGCATTATTCTCTTATTACAGAAAAAGAATATCTTCCTGTGGCATTAGATTACTAACAATGACACCAAAACATGATAAAAGCAAGCTCTTCATGATTTTTGTTGTCCCACATCGATAACAAATTTAAAAAGTAATTGAATTTCACAGAGTTTACTGTGGCCGGCAATGGAAAGACAAGTTTTATCTTCCACAACATCTACCCTCCATAGACACACTTAAAACAGGAAACACAAACAAAACATAGACCCAAGTCTTAAACCTTGGGATCATTTTCCACTGTGGCACCGCAGGGAGTCTGTTTTTTTTCTTTTCTGTCTTCACTTCTGCATCTCCGTCAGGGCCTGCAATCCCTTTTGTCTGCATCTGCTTCAGTTCCCAAGACTAAACACAGGCCTCGCAGCATGAGGCGGCCATCCCAATGGTGACAACTTGTTTGGCTAAAACTAGTTCAATGACCGACCAGCAAGGTATGACACTAAAAACAATAGCAGAAATGCAGTTTTTGTAAATATTTCCCTCCTCAGTGTGGACCCTCAGTTTCACGTTTCTCAGTCCACTGGGGCATCTGTTACACATAAGTGTTACACACTATGCTTTACATATGGCCTTAATCATGCAACGAGCACCTTAGCAGCACAGGACCCCTAACAAAAATGTTCATAGGCATTCATCAGCACTAATCACTGTTGACATAAACTGCCTTTTCACATAGACATATAACACATCGCCCTCTGTGCTCATTGTAAATGAAGGTTTACTGGTAGCAGCGGCTCTTGAAGCATGTGATGCAAAAGGCTTTAACGCAGAGTTCAAGTTAGTTAGCAACTTTCTCCACTTGTCTCCCTTTCTGGGTTTGGCTTTGGCCTTCTGCACAAAAACTGACAAATGTATGCTTTCATACAAAAATATTGGAGGGGAAAATTTAAGGAAAAGAATGAGGAGGAGGAGATTGTCATCATTTTTGTTCAGCTGACGTGGATGCCCTGCTGCTCAGACCTCGGCAAAGAAGAGTGGAGGAGGGAGGACAGAGAGGTGGAGACAGAAAAAAGAGCCTCTCCTCTTCATCCTCTTTATACATGTAACCCTGACCCCCTCCACAATACTCAATAGCTATTGATTGTAAAAAAAAAAAATAAATAAAAAGAGAGAGACAGAGTAGTAGAGGAAGAGAAAGATGAAGAAGATGAGAGGCAAAGGCAGAGGAAGAGAAGGAGAATGTTGATGTCCTGTATTCAGGGCCATCACTCATCAGGCATCCCCTCCATCACCCCCTCCTCCCCACCCTGAAAAAACAAAACAGTGTCCTGACATCGCGGTGGAGGGGAGCTGAGGGGAGGGAGGAAAATTAGGAAACCAGATGTGAAGCATTAAAACATACTGACATGCTGAGGGCCTTCCTCTGCCACACTCACACACTGAGAGCACTAACTCATACAGCAGGCCCAGATGCATGCACGTATGCATGCACATGTCACACACTGTCTGTACAAACCACACACACATTCATGCACGAGTTCACAGAGAAATACACAAAAGACAAATACCGACTTGCAAGCAACCATGTGTGCACAATCAATCATGCAAAATTATACATATTTGCAAAAATGATGCCTCAAAAACAAATGTCTAAAAGTCAGACGTTTGTACATGCTAGCTGATTTTTCATAACACATGTAAATAATGGGCAGCTCGTGCCTATGCGCTAGGATTGGGATAAAACAGTGTTGACCTAAGAATATTTCACATCACGGCATAAATCTACAGATGGGTCGTCGTGCCTCAGTGTATGGATATGCATCCAATTAGTACATGTACCCAGGCCGAGGAATGGCTAGGGGGGAGAGGGATGGAGGTGTTTCGTTTTCTTCCATGGGGAGAGCTGTGTTTGGGGGATGGAGCGTGGAGGTGAGGGGGAGGTAGTAATAAATACCCCTGGACCCAGGTCCCCTAGCAGACTGGAAGCTAGACTGGTCACCAGGGTTAACACCCGGGGCACATGACCTTTGACACTGCTAATGGGGCACAGAAAACCCTCCACGAACTGATATCCCCTCTGTCGCATACCACCACAGGACCTTTCACACCAACCTCCCAGTACAACCCCCCACCCCCACCCTCCTCCTCCTCCTAAAACATACAGGGATATCTGTGGCATCAGCTTCACTCGCCTTTCACCAGCCAAACTGTCTCCATGGTCGTCTTTTCTCCCTTTTTTGTAACAGCGTTTATAATGCACCTCCAGTCATCAATAAAACAGCTGTGGTTTGCTTAATTTTAAGACTGTTACAGTTGAAACTTCCATCCACTATCTACCTATTAGCAAATGACTGGCCACCACATTATCCTGATGTCTAATGGTCTCTCAGTGACATCAGTACTTATCCTGTATTTTAAACAACATCTGCACCAACATGCTGACATGCACCTCAAATCAGCCAAGTGATGGAGGAAGCATTCAGATCTTTTTCTCAAGTAAAAGCACCAATGCAACAATGTAACAATACTCAATTGCAAGTGAAAGTCCTGCTCAAGTAAAAGTACAGAAGTATTATAAGCAAGTATTGAAAGTAAAAGTACTCGTTATACAACTGAATGGCTGCTTTCAGTGTTATATTATCATATATTATATTACTACTAAGGTTGAGCTCATATTAAGCACTTTATATACTGTTGGGTATTTTAATCTATAATAAATGATAATATTTTACAAGTTGATGGTGTGTTTTGGGTGTAAAAATCTTCAATAAGTGTAGTAACCAGTAAGTATAGCAACATAACATTTCCCTCTGAAATATAGTGGAGTAGAAGTATAAAGTAGCAGAAAATGGAAATACCCAAGTAAAGCACAAGTACCTCAAAATTGTACTTGAGTACAGTAGAGTAAATGTACTTAGTTACTTTCCACCACTGGTGAAATACCAGTTCATTGATCAGAAGGGCTGGGTATCGAACCTTAAGGCTTTTTTGGTACCGACTGTAGCACGTAGTGTCAAAAACTGTGAACTACTGAAAGTTGGAACCGAATGCCAGGTCAGATTCATAGTCTTGTTTACTCATTCTGTTTTAGTCTGTGTTTTATTTAGGAATAGTTCTTGTCTCGCTGTTTGTATGTAGACAAAATTCAGCATTTGAGAAGTAAAGCTTCTTTTGCAAAATAAAAAAAGAATTTGCAGGAAAAACATCTTTACATTCCTCAAAGTAAGGGATCAGGAAAAGTATTGTTTTGGTATCAGCAAACTCTGCTAAAATAACTGCATTATATCTAAAAAATCCAAATACCCCGTCTTATTGGTCAGCAGTAAGAGAATCAGTGAGTGAATGGACTCCAGGTAGTCTCCGGCAGACAGCGAGCACATGGGGGAACTCAGCTCTTTATACTTTTGCCTGGTGGATTGGCTGTGCCCCTCTTGGCCTCTTCTCCGTTGCCTCCCAGGCTGGCTTCACCCCTGCAACCTCGGCCCCGGCCCACCCCGCCTCTAAACTTGAGAACTGTGACAAAGCCAAACATTTAAACCACTAGTGCTGATTTATAGAGTTTGGTAGTGCTGTAAAACCTTCAGGCTTGCCACCGCAAAAGTGAGTGAGGCACGGCGGAGCTGAGAGGAAAAGAGGGCTGAGAGGAGGAAAGTGGAGTGATGGGAAAGGTACACAATAGGCATTTGAGTGGTTCAGCGAGGTTTCTCCTGGGTGCTAAAGTGTTTTACTGCATAACCTCTCGCTGGCTGCTAAATGTACATTTCAACAATTTAAAATGAATTAATGTTTCAGTCTTCCAAGCTAAGCCAAAAGCATAGATTGCATACAAAGCTTGGCCACATGGGACTGCGGTCAGCCTGCCAAATAGACGGATATGGATGGATATTCAGAGTCTAGAGAACATGAATTCACAACCAGGACAGGGAATAGAACTCCCATCAGTGGCCTCACCTCTCCCAGCATGCTTGGTGTGTCCTGAGGGACAAGGATTCAAAATATACTCTCAACTGTCAAATGGAGACACGGATCACCCTCTGCAGCTGAATAGATTTCAAACATACCAGAAGGTCATCTGCAATACACCAACACTAATCTTGCTTTGTCGATACCCTTTCAATCAGTCAGCCACTAATCAGATTTACCAATAACACGTGTATATCAAAGCTCGACCCGAACCTTTCTCAGAGAAGAACAATGAATCTAGGATGGATGCCACCGAGAGGGAGAGGAGAGGAAAGAGAAGCAACAACAGAAGGAGAAGAGATGTCTTCTTAATTAGCCAGTAATGATAAGATCTGACAAACAACATCTGTTTCCAGAAAGAGAGGGGGGTGGCAAAGAGGGGGAGGAAAAAGGAGATGGGCGAGAGAGAGGGATAGGAAGGAGGACGAGAGAGAGAGAGAAGGAGAGAGAAGCAGCTGAGAAACCTGTGAAGCCTAGACAACAGGGACCTGCTTGTAAGAAAGTAAAGGGGGAGCGGAGGGGATGTGTAAGGGAGGGAGCGCCGTGTAGCGTGACACAATAGAAGAACGGAGGATGAGAAGTATAACAGAAGTGAGAGAAAGACAGAAAGGGGAGAGAAATCTGACAGGGTTGAGGGAGTCGAAGAGCCAGGACGAATATGACAGACAGAGGAAGGAAAACAGATCAAAATGAGAGAAAAGGAGGGAGATAGACAGACGCAGAGAAGGTGAGCTGGATAATGGTGCTGCGGGGAGAGAGGAGGAACGTGTGAAGAGATGGGAATGGAATCACTCAGAGGTCCAGGGTGCTGTAATTTACTGTCCGTGGCTAATACACAGCAAATGTGTGGAGCCGAGGACTGGGAGAGGAGAAGGGGAGCCGGGTGGTGGGGGGGCTGAAGGCAGGGCACGCAGACTGTTGGGGCTCTCAGCATGCATGCTGGGAGCCTGTCAGCAGTCACATCACCCCCTGCCCTCAGCCCTGACAGATTCATCAGGACCATTACACACACACACACACACACACACACACACACACACACACACTGACGCACACATGCATATGCATGCATCCAAAAGATTATAGTGACATTGCAATTGTTAAACTGCTGTTTGTGTTTTCCTTTTCCTTTTATTTTTCCTGCATGATGAAGAACACAACATCTGTTGCATTAAAGATTCAGCCAGCAAAACACAGAAGAGCCAGCGATGATTTCTTCTTTGCTTTAACTTTATAAACTGAAATTCAGTGCAGAAGTCTGTCCTGCACTCCATGCCGTATTCTTCTGTTAGCATGGTGTAATTAAAGTGCCAGTAGAAGTTTATAAAAATGTAGATCTATTGTATGAAAATTCCCACAGGAGGAATAACTATTGCCCCGAGCATAAGCAAATAAAGATACTTAATCAAATTTGATTTAAGAAATACTGCAGATGTGTAAATATTAGTGTTTGGAAAGGTTTTCAAAAAGTGAAAGGGTGGAGAGTTTTTAGAGAAATCTAACTCCTGGGAGAAATATAGTCAGTCCAGATTCCAGATTGAACAGACAAACAAACAAACAAGGTGGCTAGCGGGGCTGGCCCAGCACCAGGGGGCATTGTTAAGTCATTAGTGAAATTTAAGACCTTAACAGAGGAGGATGGCCGATCCCCATCACACACACACACACCCTCACAGCTCCACCCACAGCAGCAACATCCAGCCAAAGAAAACAGCCCTTGTTCCTAAATACCACTGCTAACTGGCCTCTGACTCCACAACCACCCACACACACACACACACAAGATCCTGATTACACTGATACAAAATCCCCTTACAAAATAAATGGTAAATGCAGGAATTTCACATGAAAAATAAACCCACAGACAACCGCATCCAAAGTCACACACACACACACACACACACACACCGCTCACTTGCTTGCAATCTGAAGTACCTCTAAATCACACTAATCTGCCCCCTTCTGATCCTCTGAGTGCCCCTACTTAATCTCTACACTGCTCAACCAAAGGTGAACCCTATTAGTGGCAGACAAATGGTAGGGTTTGCCCCAGCTACTCTGGGAGTGCAAGGCCTTTCAGTGTGCCATTGAGCTGCAACTCAAAACTTCCCCCAATCCTCTCTGCATCCCACCCACTCTAAAAGTCCCCCTGCTGTTCCTCCACATTAGCCCATTGGTAGTCCATTCCCATTTCCTGTCAAAACATTTCTCCACTGATGTGTGTTTCCGACTGCCCCCTCTGTAGGCTCTCTCAAAGAAAACAAACCGGGCCTACTCCTTGTGTCAGGGTTCAAGCCACAACAGCTAACACAGGCCGAAGAGGAGCAAAGGTGACCAAACACCAACTCGGCTCATAACCTACTACTCATTATACACTTCCTGTGCACACTGGAGTCCAGGATCTTCCCAGTTCACATGAGACCACATCGCAGAAAGCTCAAACCCCACAAAAGGTCCCTGAATTCATTTTCGGCAGTCTAACTCTGAACGAGGCTCTCACTGTTTGAAGCAGTACCTGTCAGTGAATTTGATATTCTAGACGTTGCATCGTCTCTCCCTGTCTGTCTTTGTGTCATTCCCCCCTTGCATTGCCCCAAGGGAGGAGCCATCCCAACAGTCCTGTGCCAGCAGCTCAGTGGTCCAGCCTGTGTGCCGCTCGGCTGGGTGAGGCGGTGTGCACTGGAGCCTCAGGGCCCTGTCGCCACGCTGCCTGGCCCCCTGCCTGAGGGGCTTGCTGACAGGGGGTCTGGAGGGACTGGACAGTACCAGTCCACCAGGGAGAGACCTGTGACAGCGGACTGAGGGAACCAGTGTGTCTGACTTTGTCTCTGTGCATGTATGTATGTGTGCCAGAGAAGGTAATTTATGCATTAATAACTGCATCAGTGTGTAGTGCAATCCAGCAACACTACGACCTGATCAGTCTGTGGAGTGCATTCAAACAACTGTAGAGATGAGTTTATTGGTACTGATACTGGTTCCTGATTGGCTGGAAGATATTCATTAGAATTATATATTGGGATACATCAAACATAGTGTGCAAGGTATATTAAACTCCAGGATTTCATGCTACAGTAACACTTACTTAGAGACTGCTCCGAGCTCTCTGAATGAATTTAAATGTTTCACAATAAATGCTTATATATCCAGTTCAATGAAAATGCAGATCTAACAAGCTAGCCATCACCAGTTGAAGGTGGTTCTGTAAGAGTCAATTTGCAACAACTTTGCCAGCATCATCTGCAGTTCTGTCTGCGGCCAGAGGCTCAAATGGAATATAATAAAAATGCGCCTCCTCCACATCCTCTGTGAGTTAGATGATGGAGGAGGAGAGTGATTCACAACAGTTATTGTCAGAGACCATTTTGCAGTCTTTTTCTCAGCTACTTCTCACATAAAGTCCTCCTTACTGATGATTTGTCCCGCCCCAACATCCTGTTTCAGAGTAAGATATATGAAACCAGGAGGAAAATTAGAAACTCAAATCCATTTGGCTACAAGATGGGATAGTTCACACCAATCATAGCGCTGTCTCTCAGGATTTTCACCTCTTAAAAGACTTTTAGACAAGTCATCTTTAGGAAAATGTGATAGAAAGGGTAATGGCAGTACAGGTACAGCATGCCAGTATCAACAGAGAAAGCTGCAGTATGAGTTCCACTTTATAGCTAAAGGAGAATTTTATACTGGGAGTATGAAAAACAATCTTCTAAAATGACATTGTTGTCTCACACATAAAACTCTCAAGTGCATATATGATGACCTGACAGGCCGACTTGGCGGCAGTGCGTGAGTATGCATCTGGGAAAGGGGAAGAATTCGACCCCTGACACAGTCCAACAAATGTCGCTGCATTTATTCTTTGGCTGATAGTTTAATGTTCTTTTCCCAAAGAGCCTCTATTTTCTTTTCGGTTAAAGCTAAAGAAGGAGGGGGCTGGTGTTCCCCACCGTTAGCAGTACAAAGAGAAACTATCCGGCCTCCTGTAAGAACAGGTAGACGGCAGTGAAAAATGCCATTCAGAAACACAGAGGGAAGTGGCCCGCGTCATCAAATACACAAGCAGGTGGATGGACTAACATCGAAACAGATGGTCAAACTGCCTCTCTGAGACACCACACTGGTTGAGACCAGACATTTACATACACCAACAAATGATATCTGAATAGTTTATTGTCAAACTGTCCAGACAGTGTTAATCCGTGAAGAACTATAAAAAAGCTATACAGTTTTACTGCACTGCACAATTGAGAGTCTGTGTGTATGTGTGTGTGTACGCTACCATACTATAAGTAAAATAGGTTTGAGAATTAATATCAGCATAAGGAATTAAGAAATAATATCTACAATAATAAACATTCCACTAGGGAATTTTGTAATTAAGCTGAAACTAAAGGTATCTAATACACATTGATTAGGGCTGAAAACTACAAAACCTTGCACTGACTAGTTGAAAACAAAGCTGTGGTACATGCACATAACTAGAACCAAGACTACAAACAGATCAATACAACCCACAACCCTAAGATTAAGAGTAATGGATTCCTCTTGGAGCCGAGCATCTGAAGTCAAGCCATCGCCCAGGACAACTAATCATTGTTCAAAAAAATGATCAACTCAGAAAGCAAAATTAGTGTTCAAAAGAAAAAGAAAACACAAAAACTATGGTACCAGTGCATTCCAGATGGAGGTTTTGTTTTTTAGGTCAGCGTTCAAAAATCAAAGCCTGATTGCACGAGTATGTGTGAGCTCATTTTGAGGTCTAGGGGAGGGAAGAGCCATATTGACAACATTGGAAAATTCTTATTGATTATTCTTCTTTTCTCTGAGCACCGGCTTGTTAAAAAAGACCCCTCTTGGAAACACGATCAATTAGTGAGATAGTGCTTGCCATTGATCACCCCCTCTCCACCCCCACCCCTCCTCCGCAAGGTTTCTGCCTTACGATGGATCCCTCCACACAGTCCTTATGACCAACTATTGATCTCAGCAAATATAAAAGCACACACTCACACTGAGCGCTGACCCCTCCCATCAAAAGCACACCATCTAATACTAATACTGACATCTGCTAGTCTCCATTGTAAACCCATGGTTCACTCATAAATACAGAGGCCAGGTTTGGCCCAGAACCAATATAGTTTCTCAGAGGTCAGAGGTCAGCATGGCAATAATCCCGCCATTAACAGATCTGCCTGGGTTAATACTGAGAACTCCTCAGAGTAGAGGAGCTTTACGGAGGGAAAAAATACCAGTATTATACATAAGGCTGATTATATTTTTCATTTGATAGATATGTTAATTATTGATTGGGTTAAATGATTAAAACTCTATGGTACAAAACAGAGAAAAGTTGCAAATTCTAACTTTTAAGGAGCTGGAACCAGCAATATTTTGCTTTTTTGCTTGATAAATGACCTACACAGTCAATCAATTATCAGAATTGCTGTCAACTAATTTTCTAACAATCGACTAACCAATTGTTTCAGCACTGATTGCCACACAATACAAACATATTGTGGCCAAATATAAAAATGTTACTCAAGAATTTGAGTTTGAAGAGTTAGTGAAGATTTATGGTGACAAGCCCAGAGGAATCAATCGATCCAGCTGTCTATCAATCCTCTAACCAATCAGTGAACAAGCCAGTCCATCAGTCAAAGATAAGACACTCTCCAAACAAGTCACGTCAGGCCTGTGAGCATAGCAGTTCACCAATGTTAAGATTAGACAACTGTAAAACTATTAGACACAGCAGGCAGTGGGGCATTAGATAATTCTCTCCCATAGGCAACTTAAGAGTCATCTCTTTGTCAACGACTGCCCTTGCCCTCTTCATCCCTCGGTCCCTCCACCCTCTATCCCTTCAACCCTCCCCATGGATCAGCTGTGATCTCCTCTCCCTCCTTTTACTCAAATCAGGATTAGGGAGAAGGGGGCAGGGAGAAGGGGGAGAGAAAACTGAAACAATATGGAAAGGAGATTAGAAAAGAGGGGGTTTGGGCCGTTTGGGGAATTGCAAACTCCCTTGTGCTTGGGTAGGTGTCCTAATGACACCGCCTAATTATGGCAAAATTAGACAGGCTAAAGGGAAGGAGGAGGTGGGGGGGTGGAGGAGATGGTAACGTGAAGGAAAAAGAAGTGGAGCAAGGGAATTAAGCAATAGGGAGTGAAGACGTAAGTGCACAGTAGGAGCAAACGGAAAAGAGCAGGGGTGTGCAGAAGTACAGATAGGAGGCGAGGAGGAAGGGAGCATGGGGCTGAGTGAGAGAGAAAAAAAGAGAAAAGGAGGAAGAAAAAGGGTAGAAAGCAGTGGCTGGGCGATAGGAGCGAGTGGGCCCCAGCACGCTGCATGTTAATTGGAGAACAGGTGTTGGGGCTGGGAGCAGGAGGCTGATTACTGGAGCCCCAGAAACAGACCGTCTCCTCCACACACACACACACACACACACACACACACACACACACACACACACACACACACACACACACACACACAAAACTGCGGGCACAAACACATGCACAAATGCACATAGGCTGCACACACACATGAATAATTTACGACCCAAGCAGTGACTAGAGAAAAAGGTCAAAGTAGGGGTCACAAAGACACATACACAATCGCAATACATCCATATACAAACATAAATAAACGCACATGGATCCCCCCACACACAAACATGAAAATATACATCTGTATATTTGTGTGCACACAAACAGTGTGTGTACATGCTCTGAACATACACACACATCTTGCCCTGTCAATCTTTTTACTTTTTGAGCGTGTGGTATACATTCATACAGTCAAATGAGAAAGTGCACATAAAGTGGGATAAAAGGGCACAGGGCCAACGCAGAATTCCATATCAGAAATTAACTGGCTGCTAATAGGCTGCTCCCTGAGGAGAGGATTTCACAGGCCAGTCAAGAGGGAGAAGCCCCCATCAGGACGGAATATGCCCAGTGTGATTAGAGAGTACAGTAGGTCAATGATTCCATTTAAATCAATCCTCACAACCGCACACCAGCCTGCACACACACACACACATACACACACACACAAGGAGTCACAAAGAGATATAGATCGCTCTTTCCTCACCAGCACGCCGCCGAGCTACTTACAAACAAATTTGGAAGAGGTTTAGCCATGTTAAGAGGAAGTATAAAAATGGGTGCGGAGGGGGTTATTGGGGGAGTAATGTGCTACAGTAAATGAGAAAAGCAGCTGCTCCAAGGTATTCTGGGAAAATTTAAAAGACAACAGCCCGATTTTTCCGTTATATGAAAACTATCTTCAGCAGAGATCCTTTGAGACACACTGTCAACAGCCAGCCAGCTTGAACTGAGGAGGGGAAAGAAAAGGGTCCTTGACGTATATGAAGTGAGTGTTTTCTAGACAGACAATTTGAGGAGAGAAGGAGAGAAGGAAGGAGAAAGAAGAGGAGAGGTTGAGGGGAGGGAGAGGAGATGAAAGTTGCGTCTATGACATCACAGAGAAAGTATTTCACATGCTGTCTGCTTATGAGCATTCATCACACTGGTTAATGCCAGGCAGACAGAGGGAGACCTCCAAAATCCCTCGGACGTGAAGGCCCTCACACACGCTGATTACAACGGTGGTCATCTTCCTTTAAGGCTGATAACTGGCTGTCAGGGTGAACATTTACTACACATGTGAGCCCGTCTGGTGGTGTGAAAGATCCACATGCTTCTGATAAAAGACGAAAAATCGACGCTTTTCGGCAGGTTTCAGGTGCAATGTCGGCTGTTACACGTAATGAGTGACCGAATTGAAACAGATCCCAGCAGGCTGAAGATAGATCAACAGATAAACAGAAAGCTGAGAGAGAGACACACATGGGAGACAGACATGGACACAGATACTTTATACTGTATTTTACCGCCTGCTTGCATTGATGCAGTGTAAACTGATGAGAAACTATGAACCCTATCCTCTATCCTCATGTTGTAAACATTAATATTTATATGTGATGTGTGCATGCACATATTAATATTTATATGTGAAATACACACACAAACATTAACACTGCTATAGAAATAAATCCAGCCCAAACATCCATACATACATATGCTGTAACTCAGGCTATGTAGCTACTCTTGTCTTGGCTGTAAATGCAACAGCTGATTGGTGAGATCTCAGCACAAGAACCTTCACATCAAACCATGCTCTCTCTCTCTCAGCTCTCTCTATATCTCTCTCAGCTCTCTCTCTCTCCTTCTTTGTGACTGTGTGGGTGCATGTATACAAAGAAAGGGGAACTTGAACATATAGTATGAAGAGGTGCTTGTTTGAGGTGTTGGACACTGTGTGGGACGTGGTTTGATCTCATTACCTGTCAATGATGACTGGGTCAGAGGGCGTCTCGTTTCGGTTGCCGCAACTTTTCTTCTCACAACAGCGGCTGAGTGGGCAGTTAAAGAGACAGAAAAAGAGGAAAAAGTCAGTGGAGGGAAGAAAAAAAACACAAATTAAACAGGAGGAACCATCGTTTGTCTGACCCATCCACATCCACAGGCCCAGACTACTCTGCCCCGCAGTCGGCCAAGATCCAGGAGCACACAAAGGAGGCATGAGAGGGGAGGGGAAGAATAGACAAAAGAATAAAAGAGGAAGAAAAGGTACAACAACACACCCTACAAACAGTGAGAGACCATTCAAAAGTGAAAAGCCAGCCAGGCAATCTGTCACATTGATTTCGAAATCAAACTCAACCCCCACGCAGCCTCATCGCGCACACACACACACACCATCCCACAACATCCTACCATTCGTCAGCAGTCCTGTCCGAGGAGCCTGCTGGCCACCCAGCACCCCCTCCCCAAAGTCCCCTTCACTGCATAACAAAAGTGCCCCCACCCCTAACCATCTGCCACCCCTACACCTCGCCTCACCCCTCTCGTGTCCCAGCTTGGCCCTGCCCTGCCCCCCTCCGCCCCCCTGTCAGACAGCCTCACTCCCCAGCTGTGACGCTTGCCCTCTGCCTCTTCGGCTCTGTTATTAGCCAGCTGTGAGTCACATTCGGGCATCTGCTGGCTACACAATGGCAAACCCCACTCCGTCTTAGCCCCTCTCCCCATGTCCCAGCCCCCTATCCTTCCCCCTGCTGCCCTCGAATCCTGGGTCACTGCCCCACTTCCAGGCCGCTCTCGTCAGCTTCTTCTCCATCCATAACCCCGTGTTCACCTATTTTCTTTATTCACCAAATAATAGCCAAAACCCTCCTGTCCATAAGGCATGACTAGACTCTTTAAACTTGCTCTGCTTTATAACAACTCTCTGATGCTGGCTGTAATACTGAAAATATACCACTGCACTTGTTATCACATGTTGACAAAGTTCAAATTTCAAATCTTGGCTACACAGGCATGCTGGAGTTACATTTTGAGGGAAAGGTGGACTGCTCCCATGAACTGTGTCTGCTGCTGTCAGCTATGGTCTGGCTGCAAAACTGCAGGCCGGAGAGAGAGGAGCTCCAGGAAGAAACAGGAGCTGGCCGGGGACATGCTGCATTACAGCAGAAAGCAGCGGGGGGTTACCACTGTAACAAGGATGATGACAGACAGGCTAGACTTACAGTTCAACCACAGTCTAGTTTTCAAAAAAAGTAGAGCCCCAAGCGTCTCCCCAAAACCACATTTCAAGCTGACTGAGACAAAGCAGAGTGAAGGAGAGTAATGGATAGTTGGATTTCGTCCCTGTGGATGAAGGTTTGAATGAGCGTGTGTGTGTGTGTGTGTGTGTGTGTGTGTGTGTGTGTGTTTCTGTGTGTAAGACTCACCTGCACATAACCTCGTGTGTGAGCAGAACTCTGCACATTTCTGGATTCTTGTTTTGTCCCTCATATGCTATGGGCTGAGAGGAGGAAATAAGGAGCGATGGGACAGATTCAGTTTCATGTAGAAATCGATTAAACTCTTATTTACATAGCTGAGGGTTACATCCTCTTTGAGAAGACTTAAGGAGAGTTTACCAACCTGTTTAGTGACGGAGTCAATAAGTCGTGCGTAAAGATCTTGCTCCGTACGAACCCCTGCAAAAACAAAACACAGAAATTGGTTGTTTAAGAACTTATTTTAGGCATGAGAGAGAAACAAATTTTCCAAAGTAACTGAATGCATGACCTCTTGCCCTCAGTGCTTTAGTTAAATGGAAACTGGGAGTAGAAGAGAGATCAAGCTAGAAACAGACATCCACATCACTGGACAAATAATAAAAGAAGGCTGATTCAGTCCACCCTAATTGCAAAATTCTACATAACCATTAATGAAGAGACTGAATCTGCACTTAAACTCCTAAACCCGTCCTCTAACCAGTCAATTAAAAAAGTACATAGTGCTGAGGATTCTCAAAATAAAGTGGAAAGATTTATGACATTAATCTTTTTTTATCTCAAACTCTGGACAAGCTCTCAGAAAAAAAGCATTGAACTCTGTCCAGCCAACATGGAGGAATAAGATTGGCATGCAGTTCATATTTTCTCTCTGATGGTTTCTGAGGGGATTGAGAGTTATTTGATGTTTGACGATTATTAGCCATGTTCTGCTCCAAGGCCAGAATTTACAACGACATTCTCACGATTTGTCAAGCTGTTCTTTTTTTGGTTATTTCGCAGTAACTTCTGATTTATTCCCCAAGTTCACTTGACTGACTGGAGATGAGCGTTAACAGGTAAAATAGTACTCGATCAGTTTGTTAAGTGGTTTTACTGGAGAGCAAATGTCTTTTTTAACATTATTTCTCACTTCTGTATAATCAGGTGTGTCTCTGAGTGAGATTTCCAGAAACACCTGAACCTCTGGATGCTTCAACACCTCTGCTGTAAATCTCACAAGATGGGGAAACGACATGTAATGAATTGCTTCTTTGGCATTACCCGAGGATTTTTTTTCCTTCTTTATAGAGACTTTGGAGAGTTTTGTTTTTAAAATGTGTTCCTCTCATCAAAGTCTCAATTGAGATGCCTTTGATATCGCTTGGGGGAAGGGGATGAGAGGAGAGGATGCAGAGGAAGTGCTTTTGGTGTGCTTGTATGAACATGTGTGTGTGTGTGTGTGTGTGTGTGTGTGTGTGTGTGTGTGTGTGTGTATGGATGGTGTATAAGGGGGTTGCTCTGGAACATGTCTTTTATCTTCTCTCCCATGGGTGCCACTGCGATGGCAGAGTAGGGGCAGCAGTGGCTCATGGGAACCGAATTTCTCTGTGTATCCCCCGATCTGATGTGGAAGCACCATGGGGGGGTTAGAGGAGTTGGGGTTGTGGGGTGAGTGGGGGGGGGGGGCAACATGTACCTCATTTCCCCATACAAGAGCCCAGAATTGTACAAACCCAGTGATTAGACGATGAGCGGAAGGTAATTTATGAGAGGAGAGGCGAGGTAAGGCAGGGGAGGATGTGGAGGAAGATTGCTTAAGTGGAAAGGTGTGTGTCATGTTAGCACGCTGGTGTCACCGGTGACCTTTTCCAACTCCTGTTACATGCAGGGCTCCGAGTCGTCATCTAAATTATCAAATTAGACACCTCACAGGGCAAAGAATCATCCAATAATCTGAGAGCTCATGTTTGACTCTACTCACCGTTGCTGTAGAGGAGCTGTAGCTTGTAGTGAGTGCCGTTGTTGGTCTTCTCTCCCGTCTGCTCCTTGGAAAGGGAGGACAGACACACACGCATGCAGTTAAGTACATTTGGGGCACAGATAAGTACAGCTGAGCATCAGTGAGTCTCTCCTAATCCCGCAGCTCGCCCCTTCTCAGCGAGCAGCATCGAGATCAGAGGGATGTAGGCTCAACGCCCACGTGGGACCTTTCGTTGTGCTCAAGAGCTGAGCGCTTAACCTTGAGTCGGATGTTCTTTGTAGAGGTTGAACTATCATGTCTGATGCGAACTCCTAAAACCTTACAATCAAATGCAGTGGTCCTGCCTGCAAGGAGGTAGCACAGGCATGGTTGTATGTGCATGTGTGTGTGCAAAGTGTGTTTCAGTGAGTGGAAAGTACTGTATGTGAGACTGAGCAGCAGTCGACCTTGACAGAAAAACTTCCTTTCTGCTATCCCTCCTTCCCCCCAGGCTCCTCACTAGCCTCTCACCCCCCCCCCCCCCAAAAGTCTCTGTCTCTTGTTCCTTCTCTTACTTTCTCTTCCTCTACCTCTACTGGTCTTTCTAAGTGGTCTCAAAGGAATGCTCTCTGGTCCAATAACCCAGGAGGCCGGCATCACAGAGACGAGAGCAAGAGACGAGGAGAGAGAACGAGGAGGTTGGGGAAGTAGAGAAACTGGGAGAAGGAGACAGTTGTGAGGAGGGAAGAAGAAGAAGTGCGGGGAAATTAGGATGCAGGAAGATAACTTGGAAAGTAACAGAGCTCAAAACTTAATATCAAAAGCGAGATTGAGACTTAACATTAGATGGATGCCTGGCTTCATAAGTTTTGTAAATATACACAGAGGAACATTTATTTCGCCATGCCATCACTCTACCTCTGCATAATTACAAAGCAAAAACAGATGCCAGGGCAACCATGCAGAAAATGAACTCCTCCACTGCCGTCATATTACTCCACACTGGCCCGTGTGGCACAAAGGGGAGCACGCTGACAGCTTTCAGCCCTGGCATTAGCACTGTCGCTCGCCCTCTCCCTCCCTCCCTGCCCATGAAATTCATAGTAAAACTATGTTTGAACTTCAGCTGACAGGACGGCGTCCTCTTGTCTTTCTCACAGGGGAGAGCTGTTGCCAGTTTAGGAGACTCTCGCTCCCCACACCACAAGGCAGAAACATCCATCAACACTGGGCATAAGGCTCCCACTCCAGGCAGTCTCCCCTCTCTAGTCTCTTTCTAACTCTGTCTCCACACTGCACCCTTCCTTATTTTGGTCTTGTCCAATCTGAGGAATCCACAGCTCCCCCCACAGCAGTATTTAGAGTATGGGGGGGGGGGGCATGAAGGAAAAGAGACTTTGATGATTAGTTCACTGTATAACTTAACAGGAGCAAGCATAATTTGCATTTTAAAAAGTAGTGATGTCCTCCTAATGAGGCAAGCTGCTAATTAGTCATTAGATATTCTTTTTCAATCCCACATCATCAGCTCATTGAGGGTAAAGCTTGTGTAAACATGTAGCCGTCAGCTGTTCGATATGCTTGGCTTTGCTGGGGATGGGGGAGATCAAGTTGAGCACCTGGTTACAGCTGAAATACAGTATATTACTGAAACATTCTGCTGCTGTTATCATTCACAGTTTTTCAGCTGATAATTCTTTAGTATTTGTGGTTTTAGGTGTTGAAAATGTCCCTGAAAGAGCTGCACAGATGAAAACTGACTGACGACATCTTCAAATAAAGACAGACAGGCGTTCAGAAACACTCACACACCTTGTCATGCTCAACAAAGTCCACAAACGCAGTCCTCTCCACCTCCACAGGTTGGCCGTGTCTGTCATAGAGCGCCAGGACAAAGTGGAAGAAGTTGGACTTGCGGAGATTTGAGGGCGGCTGCTTCTCAAAGTGAGCTCTTGACAAAGCTACTCCACTGAAGACACAACAGGAAGAGACAGTCAGCTCACACTTACCGTCATGATATTAAAGACATTCATACTGTCTTTAATAAACTGGTTTGTATTGCTAAATATAAAGCTTATTTTTAATTAAATTACCATCTAACAATGTATATAATCCATTGGTGGTAGAAAATATTTCCCAAAGAAATGTAAATGAAACAAAACCAGGCACTTTTCTCTGCTTCCAGTAAATCATAAAAACTAAATTAATATGCATTTCAAATATGTCTGATTTGCTGACACTTTAAAGGCAGTTATTCAAATGTTAAAATTGTTTTTAAAAGCATTTTATTTCCCATTGGTTACAAAGTTTTTTATTCTCCAATTGTTAAGGTCTTCAGTTTATCCATATACAATAATTATCAATTATTTGCAATTATTATTATAATTAATTTATAAATAATTGTTTTTTCCCATAACTTGAAGGCCATTTTACCTGTCTAGAAGAACCTAATATGGCCCTAAAAATTACACAAAAACCAAGGCAGAAAGGAAAAACAGGAGAAGCAAAACTTGTTGAAGGTTTTATTTTAGCTTCAAAACTGAAAAGTCGACAGTAGAATCAGCAGTTTTGAACTGAAGCATCTTGTTTAAAAATGTACATCAACTGACTGTTGAATTTTAAAAAATTAAAGATGCAAAGTCCCTCAAAAGAGACTTTAATCTCAAATCAACCAAAAACAAAAACAAATCTGCTCAACAGAGAGACTGAACAGTTTTTCTGTAAATTTAACTTCGGTCTTAAATGGGCCATTTTATCTCTTTTCAGATAACTCAAACTTGAGTAGATTATGCATTATGGAGCCGTAAACGTTTCTTCAAAGAATAAAAAACCCCGAGGGAAAATTTGCCCATAACGACTTTTTGTTTTTTAATCGAGATATTTAAAATGCTTTTTCCTCTCAATAAAGTACTTAATGATATCAAATAAAATACGCTAAATCCACTACGAATAACGTCATTGTTGTATCACTTACTAATTTTTATTTATACATTATATGTATTAAGATATGTATCATACTATTTAACTTGTTGCCCATTTGTTTTCTTGAAAACGCTTTTATTGGTGTTTACACTGTTTTCTAAACTTTATCAATTTGGAACATGAGAACACGGATTTGTGCGTGTGTGTGTGTGTGTGTGTGTGTGTGTGTGTGTGTGTGTGTGTGTGTGTGCGCGTGTGTGCGTGTGTGCGCGCGTGTGTGATTGTGTGTTTGTTTGTAAAGAAATGATAAATGTGAAGAAGATGATTGACCATCTAGGGGAATGTGGGAAACAGTCTGGGACAAGTAGAAGAATGATTCAACAATAGACAAATAGTTACTTGTGTTGTATGTTAAGAGTGTGGCCGCTGAGGATGAAAGTGTTTTCAGCTACCAGATGAAGAACATCAGCTAAAATAGCTGCATTTGGCTTTAGTCACATACAGGTTTTGAGAAATTATCTCAAAGTTAATTGTGTAAACTAAATATGCAAGTTGGCCTTATGCACAAAAGTAAATTCTCTGATCAAATGCTCCTCGTGAGTGACTTCATGTTAAATCTAATAGTTCTGATTATTACGTTTTGGCAGGACTTTCCGTTTGTGCACATAACCAGAAGTTTCCTTTTATTACTTATAATAAATAATAATAATGTCAAGTGTAGGCCTATTTAAAAAATGAGGCGATGAGTTTTAAAGTGGACTCGTGTCATCTTTTGCAACAAGTAGTTTGCAGCTCTTTTCTGAAAGGAGGCCTGTTCTTGTGTTGAATATTCACACATTATAAACTACATTGTGCTCATGATGCTGATCATGAAAATAAATCCTGTCACGCTGCTAACAAGTCTGAGCGCAGCTGATGAAAAGAACTGGTGAGAAGGCAATGTCAATAGATCAGCTGTGGGTTTGTACTGTACCTTTGCGCCGCTACGTTCGCATCCACAACGCCGACATTACGCACCCACGACCGGACTGGATCCATCTCCTCTCCAAGACTTCTCTCTTTTAATCCGCTCACTTCTCGTATCAGATGCTCCTGGATCCCGAACATTTAAGCCCTGTCCTGCTCGTGTCGGTGCACCTTTCTGAACTTGAGGAAAGACTGAGTTGGAGAGCTAAAGCACTTTGGCAAACAACAGAAGGTCCACCCCAAGGCGCTGCGCTCCTCCTGAGCGCCGCGAGAAAACTGAGCTTTCACTGAGCTTTGAAAAATAAATGACCGGCGCTGTGTGATGTTTCAGAAGGCGTCGCAGTAAAAATCCACTCACACTTTCATTTAAGGCCGAAACGATGATAGCAGATATATTCCCCCACTAATTGCAAGCATTGTCCAAGCGCAAATCTCCAGCGTCAGTTCGAGCGCTAATGATCACCTGCTCGGCGGGTTCAACTCCTCAGAGAGTTCAGAGCGAGTCCGTCTCAGAATATTCTTCAAAATATATGTGTGTGCGGAAAGTCTTCCTTTGTCAAAAGGCCAGATCGGATCAAAACAGTTGATCCGAGGGCCGGGAAGCTCGCAGTGAACCGCTGTCTTGAAGCATGAATGAGACCCTCTGCCGGGATAGAGCGTGGAGGAGGGGCCTTAGTGCCATATGGGGGACCGATTGTTGAAATGGATGCTCTCATTGGTGTAAAGTGCATCCGTTGTTTGGACTTCTGCCAGATTCAGCATCCAACCAGTGACTCTTGCAGCAAACTTTACGCACATTAAGTTCGACCAGGGCGATAATATGAGAAAAACACAACATTTTACATATTTTAAAGCAGAAACTATACGCATCTGTAGGATCTTTAAGGAAGAAATATATTATTTGCTGTGTAATTGAAATGAAAAGTCCTCTTTGTGTGCGTGGGTGAGAGGCGGGGGGAGACCTTTTCAATCGATATTATTCAGATTATTCAACCTCAACATTGTGGACAAATGTTTCTTTACAAACTGTTTTATATGTATATGTGTTCATCTCTGAATGTTTTATAAAAGCCACTTGTTAAAATGTGGGTTTAACTTCTCCTGTAACTACACGCTGGGCTACTGCCCTGAATAGTCTGTACAGCAAATCCTGTTTGGTCTTTTCATTCAAGTCAGAATTTAACACAAGTGCGCTCTCGACAGGCGCGTATTCAGCAGCTCGACCGTCTGCTCCTTTGAACGCAGTTGATTCCGCTGAAGAGGCATCGCATAAGTGTCAGCCGCAACAATGGCCGTCTGGTTGGTCCATCAATCTCCACCAGCAGCGGACAGGGCTGCGCTCTGACTGGCGTTTGGACCGCTGCCTGACAGTGCCAGAAATTTGTTCTTAATCAATACAACAGACTGTCTAATCAAATCCAAACTGGTCATGAAATGAGTTGGAAATAACGCTGATAAAACGTTATTTGGCAGTTGATCTATATAGAAAATAACGTAACGCGTGGATACAAAAGTAATCATTTTAGATACAGTCTGACAAAGTTTCTTTAGCTGCTGATTTATATTATTTCATGGCTTAAGGCTCGTGTAAAACAATCTGGGCACGGTGCTGCAATAAATCCAAAAAGTGTACAAGCCCAAAGACAATTTCTGCTGTTTAAATTCATGAGCTCTGCATTTTATATTAATATTTACATACATATTTTTGTCTCAATTATTTTAAGAGTCTACATGGATTTGTGTGTTTTGTGTTTAGGCCCAACAAAACGAAAATATCTCATGTTTTGGAACATTTTTTGCAGACCAAAAATTAATTTCTTCTCCTGTTCATCTGGCGTTGAAAAGGAAAGTTGTTGTTTTTTTTCCAGCCCCGGTTCCTTGCCCCTTACCGATACTATTGTGTCTGTGTGGAGTTTGTGCTCCTGGACAATGGATGTAAATCTCCCCCCTTGGATCCCGCCTCAACCCACCATCTGCCAGCGCGGGACAAAGTCAGATGTTCCCCCAATTATGAGAGCAGTCTTGGGGAATCCTGCTGCCGAGTCTCCGCCCTGTCGCCGTGTCCCTCGCACACTTCCCCTAACATGATTGACAGCTCTACTTAAGCGTGAAAAATCTATATATGATGACACACTTTAATAAAAATTCCTCCACTCGTTGCAAAACTTCCAGTCGGATGTTTAAAAATGCGGAGAGATGTGCTCTTTAAAACATGTTGCTTGTATGGATCTATTGGTTCTTTGACTGTCCAGTTTAAGAGAAGCACCACATGAACACTGCAGCCTGTGCGGACACAAGATGTGTTTCAGTGCACTGGTCAAAAACGCAGGTAATCGACCCAGAACGGTTGAATATGTGCAGGAAATCAAAGCTCCTGATGCTTCATCTGCAAACTGAAAGCAACCCAAAGAGAAAATAATCATTTTAAACTTTGGAATTTGAACTTAGTGCACTACAATAGCTCAGGGATGTGTGGAATGATAAAACCCTTAAGCGTTTAATTTGAACAATAGTTGCCTCAGCATACATAAGTCATTACGCTAATCAAACAGGTTTCTGATATCATCACATGAGGATGTTTGGTTTCAATATTTATTCAATTTCATAACATGTATTCATGCATTTATTTATTTACTGTATTTATTTATTTATTTATTTCAGATGACAGTTAAATCTATTTTGCCAAAAAAAGACAGTAATCACAAGTATTAATGGAGAGTGTTTCGTTTAAAAAGCCCCATTCCTGTTAATATCTCACAACCTTCACCTATATTAGCTTATCGCTTTAGATCTGTATCAATCGATACTATATTAATCATTTAATAGGGGGCATTGTGACTATAGCCATATTGTTAAGATCAAGCTGGGTGAAAGTTGTACATTTCAGCAGAGAAACAGATCATGTGGCAATAGAAAGAGAATAGAAATTATTAATAGAAAGTCCTCCTTTCGTATCCATATTGTGTGTGTTCAGTTGATTTCATGTTGCGGACCAACTTGTCTCCTCTTCAGCCCCACAGGTGCGAGAGGCTCGGCCGTGATTATCACAACCCGCAAGACTTGCTGTCTTAAATGTGTGGCTTTTTTTCTAATTTGGTGAAGCGGAGAGCCGGAGCGAAAATGGGGGATTAGTCAAACCACAAACGTCTTTCTAATCAATTTAACCCGCTGAGACTGTCAGCCCGTGTGTTGTAGGGAGGAGGTGAGGCGGGGGCGGTGGGGGGGGGAATCAGTGACTGCTAAACCAAACAATGGGGTATCGTGTGCCGCTCGTCCTCTCCAGCATTCCCCTGCTCCCATGGGACACCCAGAGCCACTCTCTGTGGATGGCAGTGTCCACGGAGGTCAGGAGGGGCGTGGTGTGTGTGTGTGTGTGTGTGTGTGTGTGTGTGTGAGGGGGGGGGGGGTGCTGGAGACGCAGCAGCTGGTTCCCGTCCCTCCTCTCCACTGTGCAGAAAACAACAGGGCTAATGCGACCCACCACGTCTTCTATCGATCGCCGTATATTGCACACTCGTTTTTTGTTGTTTACTTATTTAGGCAAAGATGCAGATCCCCCGGGGAGTGTCGGAATCCGCAATTAAAGCGAAGTGACCGCCTTGAGCCTCATTTCTTAATATCAAAAACCATCATCTGCTAAACTTTTAACAAACATTTGGATTCTTTTGAAAGCCTGTTGTGATTTGGAGTTAAACCATGTCATTAAAGAAAAATAAATAGTAGTGTGATCAATTTTGGAAGGAATGCAACTACTGAAGAGGCGTAGAATAGGCTATCTATGGTGAAAAAAATATATAGAAAACCTTGTAAGAGCCCATGATGGAGTAAAACTGTCACGGAAGCTCAAGAGTTGATTCTGAATATCACAATATCGCTGTAAGCCTCTATATTACTGTTACAGCCTGGAGTCCTTTGTCAGTTTCATAAACATTTTTTGGTTTTCTGGTGAATTAGGTCTATAATATCTATATAGTTTACCTTTAGCATCTGCTCAGCACATTATTCCAAACTTTGAATTACACTCAACCTTTCACTTTCACTGCAGACATTTTGACTTGTCATGGCATATAAAGCACAGGTTTAGGTGTAGGCATATGATGCTTCCCTTTCATTTAAGTGTCCCAGTCACTTGGTTAGTTATGTTATGTTATTTTTTGTGTCATGAACATACAGGTGCCCAGCACATGGACTCAAAAGACTCCAGAAATACTGTTGTGAAGTGGTTAAACATTTGTCAGAGAAGAACAGAGCTTCTTACATATAGCATCACATTACAAACTAATAACGTCTGTCCCAGTAAAAGTCCAAATGACAGTGAGTCTGCATGCACAATACCAAGGCGCTGAAAGTGGCCCAAATATAAATGAAATGCAGCCATTATTAATTAATGTTATTAATTACACCTGAGGTCTGTAGTGTGTGTTACAGGTTATTTGGTACGCAGTGATAACTCTTACAACCCTTTTCCAGATATCACAATGAAGCCCAGCCTGTCTTCCAGGAGTCCATTGTTTGCATTTAACAACTGTATGAAACTCATAATTCACTGGTAGGGTGAACACAACATTTGTTCTTCTACAAAAAAAAAAAAATGTTTTGTTGGTTCTTCAAATGTAAGAGGATGTCTCACCTCCAAGTGATGAAGAGCTGAGCATGGATTCACTCCCACATAATAACTCATATGAGCAACACAGATGTACTGCAGGTAAAACCCACCTAAACTCACTTCATCATTGTATCTATTTGTTAAACTTTTTACCTGTTTCCAGGCTGACGTCTTTATGGCATACTCTAAATCCTTTGTACAGTAAATCCTTTGTTCCTGAAGATCCCTGAATGTTAGCATGATTTTTATGACTTTGTTTCAGGGAAAGGGATTGCATTACACTCCTGCTGAGGAAAAATAACTCACCAACTACTGAACTGAGTTTGTCCCAGTTGGGTCTTTCCAATCAATATGCAGAGGTTTAGGGGAAACAAAGTTCTTAAATTAAGATATTGTAGATACAACATGAATAAATATCCATTCTGAACACTTGTCTTAATTCAGCTCCAAGCAATCAACTTATTTTGATTCTCTGCTTTACTTTAACTGAAACTATAACAAAGTTTAAGACTGCACGTGTTTAAAGCAAAGGTTAAACTTTATAATTTATTTAGATTTATTTATTTATTTGCATGATACCAGTATAGGCCACATGTACAAATCAACAGTTCAACTTGAGAACCAACATTATGCCCTGTATGCAGTGCAGAAACTGCAATTCAGCCAAATATTAAGGTTGTGCCTGCCTTCCTGTCCTTAAAAAATGATATGTCAGTGCCATCTACTGGCAGGGTTAAGAACATCATCAACTTTGGTAATCTGGGTCTACAAACAAATATGTTATCACCCTCTGAAGTGCTGTTCTATATCATAATATATTTCTTTCAGAGGCAGAGGTTAATCTGTACAATAATCATTTATTAATGTCAAACTTAAAGTGACTTACACTTAAACTCTGGACAAACAAAAGCGTGTTCCAAAACAAGTCAGTTAAAAATTACAGCTCTTGCAGTTGTAGCTTATTTAAGGGCTACCCGATAGTTTACATTTATTTGCCAGATACAGGCTGTACAAATTGTACTTTTTCAGAAAAGAGGCAAAGACAATTTAAAAAGACAATAAAATGATTCATTCAAAAGAAAAGAAAAATATCACATAGGTGACAAGTCAGGTAGTGCTCATGGTTTTCACATTGTTTTTCAGTAGTGAATTAAAAAAAAAAGAATATGTAGAATAAGCTTTGCCCTTTCTTTTACATTACCACTGCGAGTATCATTGCATTATGAACATTCCTTCATTCAATACAAAGCTTTTAAACAGTCAAATAATGCCACAGGTTTTTAAACATTGTGCTTTTCTGTCAGCGAGGTCCACTACAAAAAATGTCAATTTTAAGATGTTATTTTGTATATTATATTGTTATTTTTGCTTGAGAGAGGCAGTTTCCCCATTTATGATTCCTTTTAATAAAAAGATTGGTGACTTCAGAAAACTCTCAGCATGTCTCTGCTGAACTTTAACCTGAGACAAGGTCAAATCAGAATAATTTAGAGTACCTGTCTGGGTGTCCTATCATTATCTCCTTTAACCCTATTGACAGCATTTAAGGGGTGCATATTAGGCTAAATAACTGGTCAGTGTTGAGGATGCAGCTGTATCAAGAGCAGTCTCCTACTCAGTGAACAGCAGATGTCCTGAGAAGAAGCTGTCACTGGTCAGACCATTGCCACCCTGGTTGGCCACCAGCCAGACCTTGTCTCCCCTTCTGCAGCTTAATGTACGTGCTGCCACTGGCTGTTGTGTTACCGCTATTCTGGGTGGTGTATGAGTGCAGAATCAGCTCTCCATTACGCATCAGATCCAAAGCAGCATTCTGGCTGATGGTACAGTAGAACTGAAATTCGTAAACACCTGGATGCTCACAGGTAAAATACCCTGTCTTGATCATAGCTGGTTTTGGGGAAGTTGTTGCCCAGACGCACAGAGAAGGCAACTTTCTCCACTCCGTCGTTCTCCCACCAAAGACTGAAATTAGACAGTTTGGTAAAGTTTAAAGTCTCTGAATGTAAAGGTGCAGTTAACACAGCTATCTCCACATCTTTAGCACATGTCAGTCAATAATGCCATTTCAGGTCTGCTTACCGGTCTCCCTGACGGATCTTCTGGAACTGAGTGGAAATCAGGCAGGCAAACAGGGGTCCTACTCTTCCTCCATTGACAAACGGCTCAGCCACTCCTCCCAGCCACACATCAATGTTGTCAGGTGTGCCGTAGAGATCCAGAAATTTCTTGGCCAGGTCACTGTTGTTCATCTCTTTAGCCAGCTCTGCCTGATTTTTTGGTTGTGACAGCCCACAGAACTTCCGCCATGTGTTGTAGCCTAAAGAGGGACGCCATGTTTTGAGTGTTTGATCTGTAATGCCTGCAAAAGCCTAGACATGTAGGCAGAATTCATTCAAAAACATAAAGAATACATAGGTTTTAAAGACTAAATGAATACCAGGCAGTCCATGGTCTCTGCCTCTCTGCATGTTTAGCGAGGCCAGATCCAGCACCAACTCAGTGGAGAATTTAAACAGCCTGTCCCTCAGCTCATCAGACATCATGTGGTCTTGCGTGTTCAGCTTGGCCCTACGACCCACCAGTCCCCTCAGGATTGGGTCCACACCACCTGAGGAACACAAGAGATAATTTAATTTTGATCAATTGTATACGTTCTCTGTTTAGGAAAGGACTAACAAGTTAACCCTTACATACTGTTCATATTCTACACAGTATGGTCTGGGTCAATTTTGATCCGGCCCAAGAATACCCTCAGAACTAGTGTCTATACCACATTTTTAACCACAGATCTATTTAGAATGTATAAATAGCCTATCTAACATTAACAAATGGATGATTAATCTTTAATTAATGTTTCAAAGAGCAGGGAGAGTTAGTACTAATCTCATCCTGGAAGACCACATCAATGACCTCTTGGACAGAAAGCCTTGCTGCCATAACCTCAGTCACTGAAATGGCAGCTCAGCCCCCCCTCTTTTGATCTATGTTCATTTGCTGGGAATTGATTGGTTTTAATTTGAGGTTATTTTGTAACATTGCAGTTGCTTGTGCTTGGAGGTGCAGATCTCGCAACAGTGTGAAGGCACCCTCTGTTTCTTATGTGCACCATATGTGATCATGCCTATGCTGTTTTACTCTTTCACTGTTTCGAGATTCCCCCATGACACTTCAGAGACCTGGTAACCTGGGCAAATGTGGCAAATGTGGCCAATGTGGTATGAACGCAGGCAGTTCTCGTGACAGTGTCAAGGTCCCCCTTGAACTCACTTGTCACTACTGTCCCATAAAAAATATACACAGGTATGGCATGTACAGTTTCAAGATTCCCTAAAACCACAATTTTCCTTTATTTGACCCACACTGGTGGATCTAAAAATCCATTTCAGTGGTTACAGGTCAGATTTGACCTGAAACAGCCTCTATGTACAAAAAATTGTAACACCTGTCATCAAATTTCAGGCTGAAAGAATGCCATTTAGGGTGTTTTTACTGCTTTCAAATGCCAAAACAGGTTTGACCCGAACAGTATGCAAGGGTTAAAGATATTGGCCATACCTTCAAAGACGATCCTCCATGGTGCGAAGAAGGCTTTGTGCAGCAATGGGCTGGGGTAATCAGGGTGCTCCTCGTACTCCTCATTGAGACAAAACATGAAAGGCTGAACCATCAGATGGGCAAATCGGTAGGCAGCTGTGGCAAACACATTGGAGGTGCTGGGGTCTTCATCATAACCAGGGTAGGTGGACAGCTGCTTGGCAATGAAGTCTGGACCAACAATGTGGAGCAAGTAGTCTCTGAAAGTGATAACCTGAAAGACCAAAAAGAAACAGAGTTAATTGAACCATGCGAGGACAAAGCATCCAAGCCTTCTGCAACCCATGCAGCTAAGCCCCTCTCTAACCTGGAAGTATCCTCTCATGATTTTGCACGCCTCCTGGTAGAGTCTCTCTCCGTCCCAGTGAGGATTGAGTTTGGCCAGAGCACGTACCAGACGGTTGTGTTCACGCATGAGCAGCGTGTGTAAAGAGGTCAGATCAATGTTCTCGTTTCTGCGCTCGTCACCTTAAAAGTCACATAAAATGAGGAAAAAAGTGCTGTCATCTCTGTGCGATGCTTGGGGTGTATCTAATAGTTTTAAGGATTGTATGTCAGTGTTTTTGCTGCCAACTCACCAGCCAGAAAGCAGGGCACCTCTTACGCATTACTGTCATTACTAATGACAGTAATGCGGCCTCGGGTGGCACACATGTTGGCACCCATGTTGGTGAAGGGCAGGAGCTCACGGCCGTTGTCAGTGTACTGTGTGTTGACCTTCAACAGGCCCTCATCTGTGGTGAGGTTATGTAGGAAGCGAGCTTTGGTATCATCTGCACCGTACACCTGGCCCACATCAATGAAAGCTGTGAGAGAGTTCATCTGCTGACGGATATTGCTTGCACCAAAGATGTAACCCGTGTTGCCCGAACCACAAGCTGCTGCTGAGCGGAAGAAGGGGATACACTCTTTTGAGTTTTTGCCAAAGCGGGGATCTTGTTCGGGAATCTGTTTAGATCACAAGAAGCAGTTAGCATTCAGTATGTGAGTGTGTGTGTGTGTGTTTGCTTTTGATGTCTTCATGTCTTTTCTTGTGTAATGCAATGACACTGACCTCAATGGGGAAGCAGGGCTCTGTGCGTTCACAGCTCTTGTCACTGTCATCAGTTTCACAGCATTATCCATGTAGTCAGCAGAGAGCACAGCAACACGGGTGGGCCCAATAGGCTGCTTCAACAACTACAGGACGTCTGAAGGATTCGCTGCATTCCTCCTCATGCGTTCAATGCTCCTAAGTTGTGTGGAGAGGTCAGGTTTATGAGCACTTAGATGTTCAATCAATCAATCAATCAAACTATATTTATACAGCGCCTTTCGTGCAAAAAAAGGTGCTTAACAATACAGTGAAAAAACGCTTATCTTTATTCAGAATATCTTCAATAGCAATTTTATGGATATTTGTTCCTGTTTTCAATTACTGAAGAATGCGTACAGCAGATCAGCAGGTTTGTACACTCACTCTCTTCTGGAGTACTCATAAGCTGAGTCCACATTGGCCTTGGCTGCGATGACAGCCCTTTCTATGACACTCTGGCTCAAATGTGATTCTGAAAGCAAAAAAAAACAAAAACACACATTTTGATTAATTAAATTTCTGGTTCACTCTTAATACTTTAGGTTTCATTCATGCCACACAATAACAGCATTTTACAAAATATTTATTATAAAGTAACTCAAGAATAAAAGCTAAACTCCTACATTTTTTTGTGAGATCTGATATGTTTAATACAAAAATAAGAGAATTGTAGTAGGATGAGATTATTTTAAATCAACTAAATAATTCATTCACCTGAAGCTATTTGTGCTTTAAGGAAGATGATAGAGGTAGTACTCACCAGCATTCACCTGGCATTGCAAGCACAGGTAAAGACCTGCAGCCAGCATGCACAGAAACACATTCATCTCTGCAAAAAGGACAAATATTCTCCAGTCATATACACCGCTTAAATAATTTAAACTAATTCAATATCTCAAAATTTTCTTCAAAACAAATACTTGGAAATCTAATGCAAAAACAAATACAATTTAATACATTATTATTGACTATAGCATATTATTATGTATCTATTGTGTAAAAAAAAATAGTATGTGCAAAGTAAAAAATTAGGAAAGTAACCTGTGAAAAACGTAAAGCTCGTGTCCTCTTTAAAGTCGTATGGCTTCCAGATTGAACTTCCAGCTGCAGTGAGAGGTCAATGCTGCTCATGATCGATAAGCACCAGCATATATAGCAAAGAGTGACGCGTCATTTGACGCAGCATATGTTTTCTCAGACAATGGATACATTTTTTAATGTCCTAGTTCCTCCTCCATAGAATTCCTGTTGAGCAAGTCATGTGTCAAGTGTAGTAAATACGAAAACACGAAGCTGTCGCAGTGAGGGGAAAAAAATTCTATCTAAAAGGTCAATCTCAGTACAACATCAAAGTGTTTACATGGTTAGATGTTTTTTTTCGTTTTAGTTTATTCGTAGTTATAAAGAGAAATATATTTAATGAGAATAGACAGAAGTATAATGCAACACACTGAAAGACATTTTAGTGAAAAAATGTCTTTCAGAGAAAATAGTCTCAACTAGTGACACATGTTGCATTATTATTTTCGTTGTTTTATTTTTCCGTCATGCATTTTTGTCTTTCTTTGATTGTCAATTACGATCTTTTTGTAAATTCTGCTTTTCTGTACAAATAATAAAAGATTTTTCTGGATATAAAAAATGTAATAATAATTACATAGGCTACGTTTCTTCTACCTTCACGTTGCTTCGTTTATTGGATTCTAAACAAATATAGAATATAAATACTCCTTACATGATCAAATACAGCAAATACAGTAAAACATAAAATAAGCAAGTTCCCTTTCTATCTTTCTGTAAACGCATTTCATGTTCCACGAGTATGCGACATACAGTTATGTTCTTTTCTTCTTTTCTGTGCCAAAAGCGAATTTATTTATTTACTTATATATACACACACACATATATATATGTGTGTGTGTGTGTGTGTGTGTGTGTGTGTGTGTGTGTGTGTGTGTGTGTGTGTGTGTGTGTGTGTGTGTGTGTGTGTAACTTGTGCACATATTTCACACGAGTTTCTTGGGTTTCGGTATAACAGTATGTTCATTCTGTATAGTGCTATAGGAGCACAACTCGGGCGACACCTTTCAATTCGAGACCAGCCTGTCATTGTAATTTAATGACGCTCCATGTAAACTATACCCAAAACCTATTCTAATTTATTATAAACTAAAATTGTCTTATTATCTTATCATCCGTGAAGCACTTTGAACTGCACTTACCTGTATGAAAGGTGCTATACAAATAAAGTTTGACTGATTGATTGATGAAAAACTAAAATAAGTTTAATGTGAAACGTGCATTTAAACATGCAATGCTAAATTTAAAGATCAGAATTAATCCCCATTTGCTACAATTAGGTGTGTGTGTGTGTGTGTGTGTGTGTGTGTGCGTGCGTGTCATTGTGCTTGCTGGCTCACTGTCACACCGTCGTGACTTATTGGGATGCTTGAATAGAAATGTGCCATCGTTAATGTTATCAGTAACATCTGTGCTTTTCCTGTCATGACAAGTCAAAATGGTCTGCTGTGAAAAAGGCCTACGATCTTAAAAACAGCCACAGCCGATCTATCAAACTGTGCGCTCGAGTCTTCAAGTTTCAATTGGACAGAATTTTTGCGCATTAAAATGTACCTGATAAACACAGTCGGCGCAAATTGACAATTTGTGTGATTTATTCGTGAGTTAGACAGATGCCTTCACCAAGGTGTGAGATCATGACGCAATTGTCTTCTTCATTTCATTTTAGGAACATAGCCTCTGTTTTTTTTTCCTTAATAAAAGCATGATCCGTGTGTTCCGGATCAAATTCGTCCTCGTTCAAGAACAGTGGTTACTACTTTGTGCCAAGCCTCAGGGTGGTGGACTGAAAGCCCTCACGTGATTTCAGAGACGTCATAATTAAAAATGTTTCACTTATTATTATGCAATGTGACATGCAGCACTCGGCATTGCCACGCTGGTTTCTCCTTTAAGTTTAAACTTTTAGGCTTTTAAATGCTATAGGCCTATATATATATATATATATATATATATATATATATATATATATATATATATATATATATATATATTATGTGTGTGTGTGTGTGTGTGTGTGTGTGTTTTAAATATGGCTCAATTTCTAGTTTATGTGCTCCAAAATAATTCCAAGATGTTGGACGTTAAATCTCATTGTCTTTGTGTAGATATTAGAGTGACTTTGTTTTCTCTCTTACGGCAATGCAACATTTGAAGGCCCAAAGTCCCAGCCTGTATGCCTTTTGAATCCTTCTCCACATGTAAGTTCAATCTACAGTAATAAAGAAACTGAGGTTAATTTGGCAGAGAGGCATGTGAGTACACATGCTGTCTGTGGTTATGTGGTTGGGCTACAACTTGTAGCTATTATCACACCTATAGATTCATAATATCTACACTGTATATGTATTACTGTTGGCTTAAAGACCCTTTTGCAGTTCATGCAGTAATTTGAAAACAAGTGAAATCCTGTACATATTTGAAAGTACAGTATTTAAAATCAAATAAAGTATATATAAAGTATATATAATTATGCTCACACAGATAAAATTAGTAAGAGCTCAAGCAAGATGTTGATCAGTGGATCAACTTATTTTGATTTTACTTTTACATATGATTATTATATATTATCTTTATTACACGTTATTTATTTCAATATTGTCTATACCAAGTCAGTTTGACCTCTGTATGCTGTGTAGTACATTTATTTTCTCCTGGTCCAATGTTGCACAGTCCAACCCCAGAGATCTTGAAAATATTGTTATAAAAATGAAATGCTGAGTCACAGTGTGACTCTGCGTGTTAGTAACACTCATTTACTATGTTACACTTAAGGTGATTTAAATCTTATGTATAATCTGATAGCTAGCAGTCATAGCAATCACATTGCTTTCCAGAAATGAATCAAAGAAATGTGGCATAAGAATTGCCCTTTCATTTAAATTAAAAATGTAGGTAAACTGCATGAATTGGTTCATTCGACACAACAAAGCAAGCAAATATCCAAAATCAAACAATGGCACGTGTTAAAAACATTGCAGTTTTGAGGATATCAGCCGTGAACAGTATGAAGAAAGTCTCCTCCAGCAGAGCCCTGAGATGTAGCTGTCTTTAGTCAGACCGCTGCAGCGAGGGTTTTTACTCAATATTCTCCCTCCATGGACTGAGGTCAAAGGTGAGGATGTTCCTACGTTCCTGTTCCTGTTCCTACATTCCTGGTATGTCTGTGACACCAGTGTTGTCACAGATGATGCGGGCAAGTGACGTTTGCTTCAGGGACTCCCTCTGGGCCGCAGTGAAGACTCCCTTTTTACTCCCACCAAAGTCTGAAATTGACAGTTTGTTGATGTTTAGAAGTGCGGCTAACACAGCTATCTCCACATCTTTAGTACATGTCAGTCAATAATGCCATTTCAGGTCTGCTTACCGGTCTCCCTGGCAGATCTTCTGGAACTGAGTGGAAATCAGGCAGGCAAACAGGGGTCCCACTCTTTCTCCACTGACAAACGGCTCAGCCACAAACTCCAGCTAAAACATAACGCTTGGCTGTTAAAGAAAACAACAGGGAAAATGTTTTCTTACCTGATATCGCCAGTATTTTTGCAGGATATAAATTCACTTCACTTCGCTCAAAATAAGAATTTGGCAAGCAGTCTGTACCCGAAAATATGTTAAAAAATTTTTTTTTTAAAAACAGGTCCCAGGTTTAAAAATACCAGAATTACCATTTAACAGCATGAGCCATATATGTATTTGATCATGTGCAATAATTTTTCCTTGGTTTGTCCATAAGAGTGTTGTTTTTGAGTGGCACTCAAAAATTCAGCTAATCTGCTTGAAGCGTGGTTCTCCTTTTCTTTTTTCTTCTTTTCTGTTTATTTTTTGAGGTTATTTTGTGTTTCAGCACAGTGTATGATATAATGACAATGTGTGTAATAATATGATAAAAAGTTATAAATAAAAATGCACAATAACCCTAAGAATGACATGACATCTAAATGAGGTCACCAAGTGCAGTACAGACCACTAAAATATTAAAAATAAAATTTTAAAATTTTAAAAATGACAGTTTTCACTGCTATTATCAGGACAGAATATGGTGTGACTATTTATATATACAGACCTTCCACTGATGTGTAGCAAGACTATAACATTAATATTAGAAATAACCTTAAACCTGTTGATGGTTACAGAATCAGTTCCTGTAATTTACCATTTAGAACGTCGTCTTTTATTAGGTAACATTGATCCTGTCCAAATAGGACTTCAGTGTTGTTTAAATCATAACTTCAAAAAGCAGAATTTGATGACAGACACCAGTACTTAGCAACCATAATGTCATACAATTGTATTTATACTGTATATCCTTAATCGGAGAGGCAGACACAAGCATAAATATGATAGAAATTTTATTTGATTGATTGTTTATTTGATTGTATTTTATTTTTAATTAATTAATGGAATTTGGAGTTTCCAATGAGCCTAATGTGCACGTCTTTGGACTGTGGGAAGAAACCAGAGAACCCTGAGAAAACCCACGCAGACACAGGGAGGAACATACAAACTCCACACAGAAACAAGGTGGAGGTGTTTCTGTGAGGCTGCAGTGCCAATCACTGAGCCACTGTGCTGCCCTAAACTAGGGGATGGGAGGATGGAGGGTGAGGGAGGAAGGGGGGGTGAAGGGTGGAACGGAGAGAGGGTGAGGCAGATGGAGGAGGATGGAGGGTGGAAAGACTTAGGGAGTGAGGGAGATGGAGGAGGTGTGGAGGGTGGGGGTGAGAGAGGAAGGGTGGTGGGTGGAAAGGAGAGAGGGTGTGGCAGATGGAGGAGCATGGAGGGTGGAAAGACTGAGGGAGTGAGGGAGATGGAGAAGGGGTGGAGAGTAGAATGGAGGGAAGATGGAAAGAGGGGGTGAAGGAGATGAAGGAGGGTAGATGGAATGAAAAGAGGGAGAGTCAGGGTGAGGGGGACAGAGAAGTGAGGGTGGAGAGGTGAAGGGGGGAGGAAGAGGGAGCTACTGTTGTCTAGTCTGAGCTGAACATCCAACAGCCTCCTCCACCTCACTGTTGCTCCTACGTCCCAGGTGTATGCTGGGGTGGTGTTGGGGCTAAAAGAATACGCAGCAGGTCGGCTGTGTCACTGTCACGCTTCTTGTACATCCAGCTAAAAAAACCCTTTCCCCCCTTTCCTTTCATTTTCATTCCCTCCTTTGTCTGTCCAGTGTCCAGTCTATAGAGCTCCTCCAGTTCTTTCCTCTGTTCCTCCAATGGTTGTACTGTGATTACACTGGTCTGTTCTTTCTTTTTCTCCACCTGTTTTACTCTGGTTTCCAAGGTCTGTTCTTTCAGGGCCAGTTCTGTCTTCTGTTCCTCCACCTGTCTTACTCTGGTTTCCACGTGGGTTCTCTCCGGGTACTCCGGCTTCCTCCCACCATCCAAAGACATGCAAGTTAGGTTAATTGGTGATTCTAAATTGTCCGTAGGTGTGAATGTGAATGTTTGTCTGTCTCTATGTGTCAGCCCTGTGATTGACTGGGAACCAGTCCTGGGTGTACCCCGCCTCTCGCCCAATGTCAGTGCCCCCCGCGAATCATTTGCATTGCATATTTTCACTTATGCGTCTACTCACTTTTTTTTGTATAGTTTGCCTACAATTGTGACATATGTACATTTTAAAGTCGGTCTAGACCTGCTCTACTCGAAAAAGTGCCCTGAGATAACTTTGTTATGATATGGCGCTATATAAATAAAACTGAATTGAATTGAATTGAATTAAATTTGATGATGTATTTATAATTCTTTGTCTTTGAATTTGTATTCCTTATATATGTTTTTTAATTCTTATTTTTAGTCTTAATGAGCCACATTGCATTTGAGAACATATTGCTTGTGTATGTGACAAATAAAACCCTCAAGCTTTGAGTACTTGAATCTAAAAGCCTGTGTCATATAGGACTCTATACTTGTACTTTTTTCAAGAAACAACATTCTGTAGGGGGGCAAACAAGCTCAAGCACTGTACATTTCCTCTGCTCTGCTGCCACCTACTGGTCCCTTCAGAAACTGTCATCAGCTGTTATTTTCAACATGAGTTTTGGACTCTTCAGTAAAAGAACTATAAATTAATTCAGACATTTTCCTCTTTGTTAGACCATAGACTACACACAGTCTGTGGTTTAGACATTCAAACTCCAGATATGTGCAGCAAGGAGTCAAACACCCAAAGGCTAAATCTCTATCTATTTTATCTAAATATACATAGCCTGCATATAAAGTAGTAAAACTAGTGTTGGTCTACTGCAAACCCACATTTTGTCTATATTGTTGTATTTTAAGAAACATTTATTTTTACAGTTAATATAGTATACAGAATGCATGATACGATCACAGATAGGGAGTGAGTGTATCCACTTGTAGCCTATATTTATTTAACAGTGCAGTGGAAGTATAACTAGGAAGTTCAGAGATTTATGGCGCAGCCTTTAATAGCTGATATCTTTTGTTTGTTTGTTTAAATGATTTGCTCCACAGCGCCTGCGCTTTACGTCCGCCGTTCTGATTGGGTGCGCCGATCAACCTGTATTTCCGGCCCGACCCAGATAACGCAGAACAGCACGGATGTTATTATAGACCAAATCGTTTGCGCTTCATATCGTTTTGTGCTCCTTCACACCATGTCAGCATCTGGCTTTCTCCTGGTGATCCTCGCGGTGTCTCTGTGGCCCGGTAAGATGAAGACTTACTGACAGCGACTCTAATTTCTCCATGACTGTCACCTAGTCGCCATTAAATCTGTTGTCAAAGGGTATGATGGGATTTGTGACAACTTGCAATCAGTGCAGAAAAAGAGTCAGCTATATTCTGACCGATTCTGAAATATTTACTTATTTTTTTTGCACCTTTGAAATGTTCCTCTTTCTCTCTATTTCTCTCCCCATCCCTGTCTGAATGATTTCTCTTTCTGTCTGGCGGTTTAAAGGAGACTCCAGGTTCATCACAGACCCTTTCTCATTCATCCAAGAGGAATCTCTGGTGAGCCTGACTTTATAGGTTATAATACATGCTTTATAGGTATGTATTACAACCTTTATAGGTTATAATGAGCTTTCAATCAGCACAGTAAAGGAAAACACTGACAACTCTTGCTTTACGTTTGAGTTCAATTTTACTGACATGAATGTCTTCGGGCCCGAGTAATTATCTCACTGTGGCTTCTCCTTATTAGACTTTGGACATCTGTTCAGAATGCAGCCAGATCGTCCAGCTGTCTGTCAACATGATTTCCAGCAGAGATACTAAGGTAAGGATGTTGGTGACTCACTCACTCCACAGTTTCACTTTACTTTAACTTTACTAAACTGGCAGCCACGTAGTCGCCCAGTGTAAGAAAATTCCAATAATTGAAATGTCAGGTCGTTGAAATGTGACTTCCATCGCAAATGTTTAGGTTTGTCAAGCTATTTTGCGTGTGCTCGTTTTGTACTTTACAGATAAATAGATAAAATGGGTGCCAGTATCCTTGCCACAACATACACAATGCACTAACTACTGTGCTTTTGCAGGAGACTGTATATGAAATCTTGCATGCTCTGTGTCAACGCCTCCCAGGAGAGCAGGCATCAGAGTGTGATTCACAGGTGAAGATGTATTTGCCAAAAGTCCTGCAGCAATCACCTGGTCACCTGGTGGGTTTTGCCTCTATTTAGGCTTCTTTATAAGAATAAACACTTTGGTCTTCAGTGTCCACCTTTAATGCAAGATGATGTGTGTTTATGTAGAAACCAGGAGAGACCTGTATGGTTTTTGGACTTTGTGCTGCCCACAAGCAGGAGGAACTGCTGACACTTGCCCACCATGACACCAACAAAGACATATCCAGCTCCGCACTCGGCACAGACACAGGCACCCATGTGAGTGTGAGAAAGCAGAAGTGAATGTTAAATTTTAAGTTGAAATGAAACTTCTGTGGGGGGTTTTTTTCATTTTCATACTATAAATGGCCCTCTCATCAGCTAATCCTTCCTCTAGGAGCAGTTCAACCCAGTTTGCACCCTGTGTTTGATTATTATCAAGAAACTGGAGACCCTGTTGCCCCAAAATATGACTGAGGTGACTCTTTTTTTTCCCCGTATCACTTTGTATTACTTCAGGCACATATCCGTCACCATACCATCATGTTAATGTCACTGTCTTCTCTTTCTTGCCCTGCAGGATGCTTTGATGAAGCTCATGGGAGAGGTCTGCTATCTTGTACCACGGAGCTACAAGGAACGATGTGATGATTTCGTCGACAAATATGGTGTACAGATAGTCGAATTCCTCTTATCGTCTGCTGCACCTCACACAATATGCACTCTTTTGCACCTCTGTTTGTTCAAGGAGCAGCTTGTTCCAGGTTAGTCACGTGCTTGTAATGAATACATTTGGCCATCGTTTGTTTATTGGTTTGATCTGAACCTCACACTTCCACCACCAAGTTAACGCTCTGCTGATTACCCAGAGGTGTCCCTCCCCTCGGACTGTGAGTCGTGCCGCACGCTGGCTGTGCTGAGCCGACTTCACCTGGGTCCCAACTCCACCGAACCTCAGACTTCCTCTTTCCTCCAGTCTATGTGTGTCCATCACCCCAATGCCATCCCCAAGGTCTGACTCTCTGCTCCTACTAACACTAAATATCCCTCAGTGCTCCCAACTAATAAAATCCTTCACAAATCACTGTAACATTAAAATACTAAAGATTAAACCAGCCAACATATTTTGTCTGCGTCCAAAAGTAAAGTGATTTAAGCAGTTTTTAATCACGTAGAGTAAGAAAAGATGTAAATTTAAAAACTGTTAAGTAACTCTCGTGCTGTTTTCAGTGTGAGGCTTTCACCAAAATCTATGGCTCCCGACTGGAGAAGGTTTTGGGAAACCAGATGGATGTTCCACATGCTTGTGAAGTAAGAATAAGCTCTTTTTAAAAAACACTCAACATGTTCATGAGTACAATGACCTATGTCACTGGCTGGTCAAAGAGGAAACTTTCATATCCACAGGTCTTCACACAGCATTACAGAGGATTTGTGTGCAGTAAATGTTATATATCAATAAGAGACACCTTCGCTGGGGTCGAAATTAGCGCACTCATTGACATGAATTTTACCATCACTTGCAGCAGCACACTTCTTTTGGTGACAAAAAAAATTTGTTGATTTACTAATATAATTTACAACAGTATGATGGGCTGTAGCCCACGTAACGCCAACCATGAGCACAGTGTAGCCACTCATGAACACACATCATTCTTTGGTCTGGTTCATTTTCTAAGGATCTTTTGTCCCATCTGTCCTGCAGAGAGCTGATCTGTGCGTTGCTACGAAGAAGTTGGAGCTGCTGGGAAAGAATCGCTGTACTTGGGGACCAAGCTACTGGTGCAAAGACATTCAAACTGCTCAGAAGTGTGGTGTAAGTTAAAGTCAGTCAATTATTGCCAGTTTAGCTGATAAAAGTGATGCACGTTAGTCCGATTATCTGAAAATTGCAGTGTACAACATGCGTAATGTTTTTCAATTAAACCCTTTTTTTTCCATTAGCAACAATGGCCATGCGAATTATCACATCCTGGGAAGGATATTGTACAACCATCAAATCTGACCCAGGCTTTACTCATCTACAGGACTTGATAAACTCCCGCCCTCCTTAACAGCTTCTCTTCCTCTTATTTTTAAGTCCATTGTATCCAGCTTCTCTGTTGGAGATTTTACGCTATTGACTCATTACTATTGACCTGCATCGTACTACTTTAGATTCAACTTTATTGTTTGAGTACTGAGACAACAAAATGCAGTTTAGCATTCAAACAGTTTCAAGTGCTAATGTGATTTTGTGAATAACTTCAATTTCTGTTTCACATCCTTCTTGTTTTAATCTGCAGAACCAGGCCTTCTGTGAGAAATACATGTGGAAGGAGTGAAACTGCAAGCTCTGAAAATAGGTGCACACAAAGAACTACTTTCTTTTTACAAATGTGTAACTGTGCTGATCAACTCTTAAAAGTTTTATAAATGTAATGCACTGATCAACTTTTTTTTTTTTTTTTTTTCTTTTTGGGGAAATTATCCATCTCATATGCTATTTCAGTCAATCAACCATAAATATTCCTCATGAAATATTCTGGTTTTCATGAAGTGTCACAAGACAGTTTTCAGTTCAGTTTCTGCAGGGGGTAACAGTTATTAGTCAGTACACTGCTATATGTATGTTATTATGAATGTGGAAATAGCAAAAAAAATGTTGTCCATCATTACATAAGATGAGCTCTCAGTATGTATTAAAGACTACTTGGACAACTGGCTACTTAACAAGGCTGCAGAGCTGCTTCTTCTGTTATTGTTGCTGTTCTGTGATCCCTGGTGCAAATTACCACATACACAAGACAAACTCCTAAAACTAAATTAAAATCAAAGGTTTGTCGTTGAAATTTAATACACAGACAGAGACACATGTCCTGGAGCTCGTTTATTTAGAAACTTCCACATAGTAAAAAGATAAAACATTGAGAAAAAAAACATGGAGACATTTACATTTCTTTTATTTTTTTGTGGCTATAAAGAAAAAGTCCTGGTGCTCTCTCGCCACTCTCATTCTATATTCTGTTATTTCCAATCACTTAAATACCCAGTTCATTTCCAAAACGGTGACAACACTTCTGGCCGTTCACACTGAGGAAAAATCCTGCCTCACTTACACCCCTGTGTGGTTGTTTCTGTCATCGTCACTCTCTTGTCTCTTCCAGATCTAGAAGAGAAAAAAACATGTTACCAAAATGAGCACTATAAATCTAGGACTCTTTGTTAGGTTCAAAGACCATTTTTACTTTACAATGATTTAAAACTGCAATCTGGTATGAAATAAGATTCAACTGATAGGTTTTTGAAAGCTGCTGGCAATATCTTTATACTGAAACTCCTTCATACCTTGTCCTAATAATCTGCATCATTAACTTTGACAATTTTTACCAAGACATGACAAGGATTCAGTCTTCCACTAAGTTTATCCTTGGCAGAGAGCAAAGCCTCTGAAACACCAGAAGTCACCACTCAAACAGATTCATTAAATTCTCTTTAGCAGCTCTTCAGGGAGGCGTGAGACCTGATTCTAAATTTGATAGTAAAGAAAATGTATTTACATGAATATCTTTACAAAAACACCATTGCATAACAGTTAAATTCATATATGTAAAGACTAAAAAAATTTGCAGATTTTATATAATGTTTTATGCATCTATGATACAAGAGGAACCTGCATGTTGTAAAGAATAAGACTGGCCTATTTTTTACATTTATTTCATATCACTACTATTGCTTCTAAGCATTTGAGGTTAATTACACCCTAAATAGCCGATGCCACAATCAGAAACTGCAACTGTGTGTTGTGCTGAAGATTTGCCTTTAAAAATTGAAAGACATACAAGTATGCTTTGAATGCCATCAGATGAAAGGTGATGAATTTTTTATGTCATTTCATGTTGCACAGAAAATTATGGAGCCATGCCTCTGCAACATTTACATTTTCCAACATGCACAGAATGAGTGGGAGGACTTGCCTGGATGTAGGCCTCCGACAGTGTAATCATCTGGGGGAGAATGTCAGTCACCTGCAGGTCCTGCATCTCATACCACTTCCCAGTTCCCTGATTAAACACAAAGAGACATTATTTGAAGCCATATTAACACAATGCTGGCTTAGTCAAAATATAACTTAATGCATTTGTTAACGTTGTTTGTAGCAATGTCACCAGAAATCAAGCAAAATATCTGGCTGAAACATACATGATGCAGAACGTGTATTCTGTACGCTCCCTCAGTGGGTTTCCCATCATGCACTACGTTGGCGACAAGGTCATAAGTTGTGTTCTTCTCTGTAACTTGAGCTTCTTCTGTCAAGTACTCACGAAGGTCTACATTCCTGTTAAAGCACAAGCACATTTATACTGAGGAGAAAATATACACATCCTTGACATCACTTCTCACAAGAGTCTCACATTATACAATAATAATAATATTTATAATAACATGATGCACTCATTACTGTTACCAACATGCACTTCATGGTTCTGTCAGGCACTTCGATCAAGGCTAAGTATTTCGTCTTACAGTATATGAACAGCACTTACGTGATAGGGAAGTTGACAATTGTGGGGTTCTTTTCCACAAAGAAGTTGTTCTTGGTGAATCTTTTGATGCAAAAGATGAGGTACGGAGGCAGTTTGGTCAGCTGGAACCTTTTGAGAAAATTCTCTTTGTAGGTTTTGTATTCCTGAATGTAAATGAGACAGGAACATATGCACAGATGTTTAGAGTGCTCGATTAAAAAAGGATTGCATCTGCAAAACTCTGTAATTACACATTTTGTTTTAGGTTGTATGTCAAAATACAATCATCCAGTTTTGGGCCAAAAAATACTTACTTTTCTATAAATATTACTGCATTGCAACATTGCTTTAAGTCGTTTTCCCCCACTTGTATTTCTCACGTTATATATGAGACAAGAAGATGTGAATGAATCTGTACCTTCTCTGTGTTGCCATTGAATTTGCCCAGGATGTTGAAGAGAGGGACCTGCGGGATAATAAGCTGCTCCTTCTCATCCTTGTACAGTGGAGCTGTTGGGAGGTCAAGGGTCAGAAACAGGAAGGTGGACTCAGACATCTGCTCCTGGTACTCCTCTGTCACAAGCAATGCCTCTTTCTCCTCTGGTAGCTGGAAAATAAAAAAATAAAAACTCTTAAAAAAAGAACTTAAAGTTATGTTTTCACAGGGAGTCAACAAAAATAGCATATAGAGTAAACCATGAATTGACTGTTAGCAGAGTTAGACTTGAGGGCATGTGGAAATCGAGAATATTCTTTCTGCCCTTTGCCTTGTATCTGAACAACATGACCTCCTCAGTCACTTTAGGCTATTTCTATTCCTCCTGATGTTGCTTGGGTTGCTTCAAAGTTTAGTTGCAAGTATTTAACATTGTCTCAGAGAAACGTAATGCTAGACAAAATCAAGCTTAATCAGAGAAAGTCTTAAGTAATGCATGTTAAATAATGTACTTGCTTTGATTTCGACAAGAAAATTCAGAAGGAAAATAAGCTTTTTTAAACATCCCACTGTCTACAAAACACTTTGGTCACATAATTTAAAAAATATCTATGAATAAACCTGAACTATTCTATTAGTAAAATTATTCATATTCCAAATGTCAATTAATGATCTCATAACACAAGAAGGAAACTCACTAAATCTGGGTGTGGAAGTTTCTTGGAGAAGATCCGCATGGAGCCTTGAAATGCTTTTGTAATGATTGCTATGAGGGCAGAGAGACAAATGAGGAAAGAGGTTAATTTGCAATCTTCTAACAAATCGATAATATGACACATTTTAAATGCTCAAAATGCCAACTCTAAAATAAATTCAACCTTAGAGAGAGAGAAAAGTAGAAATAGAAATGTTTTTTCTTTGTCTCTTGACATATTTACCATTAATGTGCCAAATACCCATCTGAATATCACATTAAAGACTTTATTTGCACAAGTCATGACCTAACAATTAGGGACCAAACCCCTTTGCTTCTCCTCCTACTCACATGGTTTTTTCTTTGTGCCTCCAAGAGCTCCATGCAGAGCATTCAAGAACCACGTCATGAAGTCCACAGCATCTCCTGCAGAACAGAAAACAATCAGCACCACAACCTAGTCTCCATAGGGCAGCATGTGTTAAAAGCCTACTTGAGATCTGCAGTACGTAGTGTAGTACAGTACTACAGTTTCTGGCAACTAAAGCATTACCTTGCTTGGTAATTTGGAAGTTCTTCTTGCTGCACAGCACCACAGCCTGCAGCATCTCATGGGGAGACACATGGGCCTTGAAGTTTCTCGGATTCCAAAGTTTGCGCATCAGCTCACCAAACCTCTGCACCAAGAGGAACATGATGTCCCCCGGTGGCCTGCGGATTGTCTTGTAGTTTTCCTCCTCCAGGAAGTAGTTTCGTAAAGGTGGAACATTGGAAAAAGCCTATAAAGAAGAGACAAATATGAAATGTTAGGGGTTATTTAAAAAGTGTATGACCAAATCCAGATAAAGTCCACTGTGGCAGTTATTCATACCTGTAACACCACATTGGCGTAGTCATTGGCTTTGATGTTGTTGAGCCCTACAATGCCTGGCAGGTAGGTCGTACCATCGTAGGCTCGGTACAGTTTACCCTGCTTGTCCAGCCCTGCAATGTGCTGCTTGGTGAAAGTTGGCTTCAGCACATACTGTAGAGAAAGTGAAAAAGTTTGTACAGTACTGTATTTTTGACTCAGCAGCTCAATATTGACAACGTGACACTTTGAGTATGACCCTCAGTACTTTAAAACAATATTTAACTTCTGCTGTCGGGGCATGATGTAGTCTCACACAAAAACAAATCTGAATATTGTATGACTTGACTGTGATGCAACCTTTAAGATCAGGATCAGATGACATTTAAGCTACAACCTGATATAACAATAACCAGACTCCAAAATGTGTAGTTCGATAAAACTATGTAAATATTATATTGATTATTTACCTCTCAGTTCAACCCATAACATTCAGTGTGGGATTTGAGTTTGCTTTCCTAAACATGAAAATGAATTCAACCTCTGCTATCAAAAGTGTAAAAAGAACTCGCCATCAGCCTATAACACCATGACTCTACTTACTGTGATGTCTTCTAAGGAAGAGTCAATGATCTCGTAGTTGTCCGGCAGACAGTAAAACTTGAGAGTGTGCAGATTCAGGAACACATGGTGGGTAAACTGCACACTGTGAGTGTAAGCGTGGGACTTCAGACCTCGACCTGCAAGGAGGCAAGCACGCGTGAGTAAATCAGTCCCAAGCACAACAAGGTGCTCGATCCCTGGCTGAATGTCAGGTAATTCACCTACCTTGAAAGTACTTCCCACATATGAGGCAAGCGTAGACGTTGATGTGGGAGAGAGAGATGGAGCAGAGTTTCTCAAAGTCAAAGTCCAGCACACTCCTGATGGACAGACGGACAGACAAACTGGGAGTCAGTGGCGGGGCTAACTAGCACGTAGCCCTAACATTAGCTACGCACATTCAACTTTATCTTGCCTGTTTATGGTGTCAAGGTAAGGGCAGTGACGGCTCCTCCGGTCTTCTACTACCCGTCCTCGGCATATTTTGGCTGCCACTGCAAGATGAAGCGAAACAAAGCGATCAAAGTCTAGCCAGAGTGTGTTTGGACGTAAGCTAGCTACGACACGCCAGCTAAAACACGCGTTTAGGTTGTTGTGAGGCGACAGATTCAACACGCAGGGCGAATAATGAAGGACGGCGCATTTGTTTTAGCCAGTTAAAACTACACAGTAGTGGCACATGTGGACCCGTCCGTGCGCGACTGGACCGACCCGGTCACATTAGCTGCGGGCTAACCAGACGCGGGGCGGTGAATAGTGAATAGTGAATAAACTCACCTCCGTCTTCGTCGTTGTCGTCGTCGTCCACCTCGGCCTCTCTTTCTCGCTTCAGAGAAACCATCGCGGCAGGTAGCGTGCGAGCTTAATGTCAAAACAACACAGACGGCACACTTGTTGGTTTGTTTGGTAGAGATGAATGGACCGAGCACCGAGCGCGTCCAAACTCGCGGTGGTTGAACGTCGCAGACTAAAACCTAACCCGGAGTTTGAAGCCGAGGGTAGCTACGTCCTTCCTTGATAATTGCTGGTCTTGTGACGGCACAACCCGACGTTTTCGTTAAACGTTTTGTAATTTCTGACCGTCTCCCGTCATGGAGTGCTTTATAAGTTGTTGTTTTTTCTCTTTAAAAGCAATGTGTATTTTAAGTTGTGAACTCCGGGAGTGTTACAATCGGACAACAACTTACCATCGGCTAGCATGTAGCTTTTTGTCAGTGTCGGTGGATCTGACTTGTTGCAGTCGTTGGCGTTATTAGCTCACAAATACCGTCGCCGTGTTTAAAGTGCTTGTTGAAATGGATATTTTAAGAGACGACGAAGTGCATGACCTGAAATACAAACCTGGCGGCCGTCTGGATATGAGCCACGGCTTCCTGCACCATATCCGGAGGAACCAGATTGCTAGGTGATGTCCTCGACTACCGTTAGCTAATGCTAGTGGCTAGTGCACAATGTCTAGAGCTGCAAACACACATTTCTCTTTTACAGAAGTTGATCTGACGGTGAAAGGAGGTTCGTTGGTAGGCCAGGTGACGACTTACACGCCTTCTTTTACGCTCAAAGTAAAAAATACAAGGAAGGATCGCGCAGGCCTGTTGGCCAAAGTTATCCTTGGTTGAGGACACTGAAGGCAAAACAACACATTACTGCTTATTGCAAACAAATCTGAGTTGCAGGATTGTTTCAGCATTGTCAGGGGGTGAACCAGTGTAGCGCACTGTTATCAGATAAAAAGCGAAAAGGATTATGCTGGACATGTTTTTCAAACAGATCCTCCATGAGAGATATTGATGGAGAAATGTAAAGTGCAAAGCACCCTTTAAATCATATTCTGGTACTAAATTTAGCCAGACATTTTCTGTTTTTGTTATCTGTACTAGATTGGCGATTGTGTCAGATTTTTAGGGGTATGTAATGCATGACCTTAAGGCTACAAATATAACATTTGCCTTTGACACAGCGTAGCTATATGAAAAAAATGAATTTGAGAATGCCAAAATTAATTTGTCTCTGAAATACATTTCACTAAGCAAATACATAGAAAATGTAACATCAATTTACTTTTACTATACTTCTTTTTGATGGTAGAAAAAGAATAGAGTTGGAATGAAGAAGCTTAAACTCAGTATATTTTGTTTCTTTTTGTGTGTGTTTGTTTTAGGGAACAGGATTGCAACTTATCCTTATGCAAACTACAGTAAAACAAGAACAAGATTACCTTATTGCTGTTGTTAGAAGGTCAGAGAGATGCTGATACGCTATGGTGTTGTGTACATTTACAAGCAATAACAAAATGTTGATTTCTTGTCTCTTCAAGAGATGACTATGATAAAGAGGTGAAGCAAGCCAAAGAGCTTCAGCGGCGGAGGCACACCACAACGCCGAGACGACCCCGTCGACCTGATATCCAAGTGTACCATCCCCGATGCAGACGTGAGTTTGATGCACTATGTTGTTATGTTTTTTGCCAAAAGTAAATCAGTAAAGATAATATGCATGTGTGTGCTCATTTTCCAGATGGATCAGAGCCGGGGGCCGGTGCCGAGGCTGAAGAGTGGAATGAGAGTGGGTCAAGCACAGAGACGGAGACCCATGGAACTGAACTCTTCTGGCTCGACTATCAGGCGGACTCTGGTAGCATTACCTCCTTCCTTGTGCACAAGGTTAATGCACATCCCTTTGACTGATGTTTCTCGCTCTTTGATCTATTTTACTTGGGTTTGGTCCTAATTTCCTCATGTTCTTTCTGTTTCTGAAGGAGGATAAGCCCGAGAAGGTGGTGGAACGTGTTGCAGAGAAGAACATCCTGGATTCAGCCATGAGGGCAGCTCTAGAGGCTCGAATTCGAAAGGAAATGGACAAAAGACGAGACAAACGCTGAGTGATATTCTCGAACAGTAGATTATGATGACAGAGGGGCTACAGGCAAAGAGGAGCAATTCTGCATTTGCAGTTCTGCGCTCGTCCAAAGCATTAACACTGTTGACAGTGTTGGGGACTCTGGGATCACGTACAGTGACTGTCAGCAGAGATCCAACTTGATGATCCACAATCAAGCCATCTTCTGTTTTCAAAGGAGAAGAAACAGCACTTATCGTAGACAGTATGGTTGGGAGTTGACTGTCAGGTTCATGTTTACTACCTTTTTCTCACCTTGGACTGTTACCTCATAACATGATCCATAACTTTAGGGACACTGTACACCTTCAAGTTGACTGGACCTATAAAATTATGTCATTGCTTTCTAACAGTTAAATTCAGAAAGGAGTAGGTACTCTTTGACAGAGAGCACTGCTAACCTTCCTCCTCTGTTGAACATCTCCGGTGTGTTTCTCGTGTTTACAAAGATTTAGTTTTTATAAACAAGTTTTATACTTTTTGGTAAAATGCTGGGAACGGAACATCAGTCTATCAGTGATCTTATGTTTGGAAATGTGAGAATTTAGTTTCTTTTTGAGTTGGAGAGTTTAGTGGATATGTGGCCATGATAATGTGTTTGTGTGGCAACTGTGTTTCATTGTTTTCAGTATTCTAATTTATTTTTCGTTTGGTTGAAATACTTTTATTTTTGATACTGTAATATTTTTTGAGGACACAACTCTTTGCATATAAAATTACATAAAAGCCATTTATTACTGTCCAAATGTGTCTGGATGTGCACCTATGGAATTGAACAGCCATAAAATGTGAATGTTTTTTTTCTTAGCGTCTTTATGTTGTAAAAAAACTCAAATCTGTGGGGAACAAATAACAGATCAACACTTTTGTTGACTTTGATCTGTTCTATCCTTAACTATACATTGGTGGGAATACCTTTAGTATTGGGATACAGCAAAACTATCAATTTCAGTTGACTGACGAGTGTGTCTCACATCATGTCCTCAGCAGGTGGCACTATGGATCAACGTTTCAACTCTGCAGGCCTATCTTTTATGTGTCTCAGCTTTTGTTTTAATAATAAGTCAAATGAGATTTATGTCCATTAATGCAAAGTAACAGTGTGTTCTAATTTTAAAGACAAATGGCCAAACAGTGTCATTTTCTATACACAAGACATTAACAGTTATTTTCAATCATTCTGAAATGTCACAGAGGTTGTTCTGTGGGTGAGGACAGTTCAGGTAATATTTGATGAACCTGCACCACTTTTTAATCAAAATATAAAAACAAGTGCTAAACCTTGAATTTGCAGGGTCACTGGTGTATAATATTCGGTGCTGCTTGTCTGACAATAAGCAGTTCTTAGACTCTATACACAAGATAAGAAGTTACAGTCTTCAGGTATGTGTAGCTGTAGATCACAATCATTGACCTGGGACACAGAAATAAGAAAAAATAAGTTCTTAAGAAGGGTGGCACTCCCCTTTGCAGCAGTAGTGCACAGGTTAAATGTGTCGGTGTCCCATCAAACAGATAAATAGACAATCTTTTCCCAACCCAGTGCTGAAAAGTGGAAATAGAAAGTTCCACTACCATTCCCTGGCTGTGGAAAAAAACAAAGTTGACATCACATTTGGTCAGACAAGCTGTTGATCCACACCATAATAAGAGATCAATTCATTGTTTTCATTAATGCATGAAAATATGCAAACTTCATCCTCTGGCCACATGGCAGCCAAGCGTTATGCAAAGGCTTGTCAGTCTCTGCTACGCTATTGGTGAAAAAGAGACTCTCCCCTTTAGACTGTCAACGCCCTTCTCAAGCTCACTTTTCATTCTGCAGTCAGCATGTGACTGAAGTTATGAGAGGAGAGACGCATTCCTGTGTCACCCACTCTGCCACTCACCAGATTATCTCCAGTTTCACCATTTCTCAATTGGCTGAAAATTACCCAATCACAGCTCATACCGTCACACCTTACCCCCTTAGTGTAGCTTCACATTATCAACATTATATAACGCACAAGCTATTGTTTTGTAATCTACGCCCAGGAACTACCTTCCAAATGTTTTAAAGCATGAAAACAAAGCATTTTACTCAGGGGCCTGTTGTGACAGGTAGGCTGGCGGTTATGTATATGGCAATATTTGAATGTTGCCTAATATGTTACTAGTAATATATAACATATTTCCATTTCTATCTAATTAGACTTAATAGTGCCTATATTATACTCTATCACTAATTTCTGACCTACTCTAATAGTATCTAGAAAAAGATAAAAATAACTATGTAGCCACCTTGAACCATCTGTTCCTTTTTTAAAACAATCTGTTGGTTTGCATTAAAACTATTGTTTCACTTACAGTAGATGTTCGAATACACATATCGACCCATTACCCTCACCAAACCCTTTAAAGGCTGCTAGAAATTCTGTTCTCAAAAATCTCTTCTTCAACAGTGGATACTTCAGCAGCTTCAGCTTCTGTCTTATCATGGCCTACATCACATTGTTAGTTCTGATTTATTTATTGAGGTACTAAACTTTTCAATAGTTATGTAAATATCGTAAACAAAGCTCCACTGTTAAACACAAAAGTACACAATATCTGCCGTCCCTCTCTCTGTTTGCCCATCCCGGTTAATGGAGTTATGTGTACTTTGCAGGCTGATGGTATATATTTACATCCTGTTCTTTTCCCTTATTTGTTTATGTTGACACCCGAGGCTAAGGGCCCAGTCTTCCTGCGTCATCTAGCATTGTCTCTTGGTTTTTCTCTAGTTTGTAACTTGCTTGTTTTTTGTTTTTTTTATTTAAATACACTACTTTATTATGCTCACGATACTCTAGTGTAACAAAACACACATTTTGGAGTTTGTAATAGGATCAACACGTCTACTTCACATTCTTATTTTTGACTTTTCTTGTAAGCGGCTCTTAAACGTTTCTCATTCCAATGAAGCAATCTCAAAGACGGATGTTACATAACGTACTTCAGAATTTAGGCTGGGTCGTGTATGATGACAAATTGAGTCTAATACCACTTTAATAACAGTTAAGATACAATTTTGGAGCGTCTCCAGAACTACTGGTTGCACAACTGTGGAGTTGACAATGACGCAGGCTGATTCATGCACCTTGCGTGTAATCGGATGTACCTTTGTAACCTTCATCAACACAGGAGATTTTCATAATGATAAGGTGTTATTATTCAACGCCCCAAATCAAATGACAAACACATTGCTCATAACTCATAACTACTGGCTGAACACACTGAACACATAGAGCTTAATGCATTTTTAAAACATGTAGGCTCTGCAATAAAACAATATGAATTTTACAAAAGCTATTACCATAATTAGTCCAAGTTGGAAGGAATTTATTAAATTTTGCATAATACTTGACAAATTTGCATTCTGCATTAGGTGGTTCACTATAAAACATAGTCAAATACAGTAAAAGATAATGTATATATACTTCATGCCCAATGTGAAAAGAACTACGAATTGCAAGACAAGCTGTCTTAACAAACGGTTAAGAAAACATTGTGTGTTTCCTTCTATTTGGTGCAGAATCAGGAAAAACAAAAATCTGCCAAAGTCACAATTTTCACTTTGAGAATTCCTGCTGAACCAACATCAATTTTAAGTGCACCAATGTTAACAATTTGAAGTGAAATGGAGTAGTTTATGACATGCAACAAACTAAAAGAACAATCTGTGGCTTTAATTTCACCTTCCTGCAAAAGTACAGTAGAGCAACAGCAAGCTCATACAGGTATTGCATCAGCTGTCACCCAATCCTTACAAGAAATCCCAGTGACCTCAACCAAACAGCTGACCAGCTTCTGCCCTTCTCAGTGTCAACTCTCTACACTGCTCTGCTCATTAGTGTGTATTGGCTGTGAGAGAATTAAAGGCACTCAAAGACATTATCTTTCAGCCCACAACAATGTTTGGTCTTAACATCGTGCTCTGTTTTGGTATCCATAGTGCTTTGTTTGGTCTCATATGCGAGCAGAGTGCAGGTGGTTTCCTCTGAGCTCTTTGCTGTGGGAAGAATTCCCTGTGTTCTTTCTTGTTATGGAGAAACAAAGATATAATACTGTAAATCTGTATCAAACCTGTATGTGCTGTTAAAATGTCCCTTTATAACAACAATCCAAAAGACTGTGATGGCGCAGTGCTGGTGCTCATCACCAAATGAAAGCTTTATCAGTCTAGTGTGAGTGTGACGCAATTCTCTTGAGAAACAATTTCCCAGATTTTCATTTTTACAGCCCCGTGCATTTCAGCTGCAGCAGCCTCCGTCAGTGCTGCGATACTGGTGCAGCGCTGAGTGATCTTGCCCATTCAAGGCCGTGGAAGTGTAACCCCAGCACAACCTCCCACCATTCAGAGTTAAATATAGACGTTTGACTGAGCCAGTGTGGTAGTGGAAATGCACAGCTGCTGCAATTAAACTGCAAACAGGACTTGAATTTGATGATGATGATGTTACTTGAGCATGAATACTACTCATAGCTTGATATACTGTAACTGTAGTGATGTACTTTGTAAAATGAGCTGGGCCAGCTTTCAGAGACAAGGAGTACTTCCAGACATTATTTAAGGTCATAAAATGCCAGCTACTTATTTGGACTGTGAGGGAGCGGTTTTGAAAAGTAAACTCTCGTGTTTTTTCTAGCACATGCAGTAGGGAAGGTGCTTAATGCAGAGATGTACTTAGAGTTTGTGATTCAACCCACGAAAAATTCTTATGTACACCCACCATCACATTTATGCTTATGTATGAAAATAAAACATATAATGGTGTAAATCAATGCAAAATTCCACATGTACTAGGTAAAAGAAATGAACACTGCCTTCCATTAATTTCCTTACATAAGTAATACAATCAAACCTGAGTAAGTATGATTCAAGCCTTTGGTGTTGCCATGGGAGGCAAATAACCTGAAATGCAAGTATGCAGGTCTCCATAACACTAAAACTCATGCTTACGATGCAACGGCCACATGTGCAGACCGCAACAAGAATTTGTGTGGCACGGTAACAAAGCTAATTACAGGGAAAAGCTTATTGGATTACCAGTTCGGCACTGAAAAGGTTCCAGAGATCCTTTGCTAGAACAGGATTTGATGCTAAAATCTCTCTGACTGAACAGGTTTTAGTCAAGATGTGAAATAAACAAATGGAAGCGAAAAAGCAAGTTTTACATCTTGAACTAATACAGAGAAATTAGTTTAAATATTATTGATTTGTTGGTACCAGAAACAAAACAGATCACAGACCTTCCCTTGGCATTACAGCATAATTTGCTCTAATTGTATTTTTCTTTAGTCTTATGTGTAGGTAGATGTTTTACTCAACACTACATCATAGCATCTATCTTTGCTACACCCTTCAGGTGCAGACTGGAGACCACTGCCCAAACTTGTCTGGGCTGGAGATAAACAGACACTCTTGTATTAATTTAATTTGAATCTTGTCATGTGTATGTATGTTAAGCTTTCTTATATCTAAAAGTTGTGTACACTATCCACTCCACATACATTGCATTTATATTGTTTTGCCCACTAATAGAGAAAATTGTTTGGCATCACAACATGCAAGAAAGTGTCAGCACAAATATCTAGTGTCTGGATAATTATGCAGGTGTAACATTGGCTTAATGTGTTAATTTTGCACAGTATTATTTGCTTTGCACAAACCTTCAGTTCTCTTGAAATTAGTTGATCCTGGAGTGTGTTTGCTTTGCCTGAGAGGTGTTGTGTGGATGTTGCCAACTGTATAAATTTTGCACATGCTTTCATTACTGCCAATATTTCCTAAATGCCATCAGTCATTGTTTAAACTTTGCTAATGTTAACACAGTGTAGCGTCAATGTCCTGTAGGAACAATTAGTAAGATTTACGTAAGATTTAATGCTGTTCAAGCATGTCAGAAATTTATCTTGGGGTTAAGAAGGGGTGTTACATGTTCTTTGTTAAAGCTTTGTTTTATCTGTGAATTCAGAAGAATGTAGAATGTAGCTGAGAATTAGGCCACTGGCATCTGATTACCCCTTTGTTCATTCTGCGCTGCCACATATCAAATGTAGCATCTGTCAAGAACAGGGTGAGCCGTTTTATCTCAAAGCACAAAAGCCAACTTGATACACAGTGTGCTGATTTCTGTTGCCAGGGTCATGGTTATGTTGCTGATGGTATCATCTTTGGGCAAGATTTTGGAGCGTCTACATGTCTTGCTGTTTCTGAAAATGCTTTACCACTATATGTTCTGAGGGGACCATAGCAGACCACTGGATGTCTTTCAAGAACGCTGATCTTAAACGCCTGCACATTGCCAAATCCTTATGTATTGTTTTGTTACATGAATGATTGCTTACACCAAAACCAAGGCCTCCAAGATTCCTTTGTGCTTTTAGGTTACAATGCCGAAGTGTCAAAGGTACTTGCTGAAGCACTATGAGCTGCAAATGGCCAGTGTCTCATTTCTGTCCTGTTGTGTCTAACCTCTGTTATCAATTCAAGGTTCACTTTGACACGTGAAGTCCTCTGGTAATCTAGATAAAGGTCAAACCAAGAATCCTGCTGTTACTGTCCTAATAGTCAGCAGTGAAAGATGTCGGGATGTTTGGCTTTCGTTAACTGCATCCACTTTTAAAGAGATGAGAAGAAGTGGATGTCTTGAATAAAGAACTTATAAAGATTTCAAAATTATAACTCAACCATTGTCTTCTTGTATCTGCTCTTGCATTTGAAGATTAGTTTGGTATGTAACTGGCCAACAAAAGCTATATGTATTTTGGACTGTATAATTATTTTATTGACTGTAAATCATTCTGTGAAATGGGTATCTTTTGGACAGAATTATGTCTTCTTCAAAGCAGTTTTTAAAATGTGATCAAAACATTTATATTTTAATAAAAACATGCTGGTTCAACTCAGGCATCTAAATACTGTCAATTATGAATACACAAACCATTTGTTAACCCTATTATCAACAACTGTTTGACAATGATTTCAGTGCATGTTACCATTTATATTTGTATATCACTAGTTTTATGCAATAATCTGAATAGGAACAGTTAGTAATGAGACAAAAAGGTGTGTGTATGTGTAATCATGTAACCAGTGTGTTTTGAAAGCTAGCCATTTGGTTGCAGAAAGAGCAGAAATTAGCTCCTCCCTTTATACAGTGCAATTTGCATAAGGCTGACTTGTTTGGTGGAAGCAGGATTTTGGCCTTGTCCCATCTCAGAAGGTGGATATTGAATTTAAAAGGGCTGTTACAATAATAAATTCTGCTCAGGACTCCTATAGAGTGATGTCAGTGCAATTACAGCACATAATGTAGACACATGAAAAAAAAACCCACATCCAGTTACATTTTATATACAGGTATGCAGGGTGTTCATACTAGAAAAACAATAAAATACACAACGATGCATATCTGAAAATGTCTGTATGGATTATTTTTATTTGGCACAATGTGTGTGTGCCCTGTCAGTGGTCTAGCAATATCCACTGGTGCCTCCACACACATGCAATGCTGCTCCATGTTTAAGAAAGGTGGAACTCACAGTTCTTCAGTGGAGAACCTGGGAACCATCCTTGAGGGTAACCTCCGCTTTCACAGTACAAATAGGCTACCATAAAACTACTTTAACAGGAAAATCCAACACTGGATTTACCTGCTATAAAAGCTGAGGCAGCTGACTGTGCCGTTAATCTCCAAGAGCCATTATACCAGTCACACTAAAAGTAGGTTACTGACCTTTTACAGGCAGCTGTCAGGGGCCAATTAGAAGGGGTTTGGCTTGGGGTCAAATTCTGTGGTGACTACTGCTCAGAACTGTACCATGTCCAGGACCAAGATGCTTATCCTACCCTAACTACAACCATGAAACCTGCTTCAAACTGTTTCTCTCTGAAAACACCCCAATGGTGTGTTCCAGTTAATATATCACAGACCCGATTGTAGTGCTCGTTGGCTACAAAATTTACTTTTTTGAAACGTATCTTAGCTTTCTGGTTAAATGTAATTCAGTTTTTGAAGACTTGCAAAGCATACATTTAAATCTTAACAGACTAACCAACCAGACTTTCTTATGGCTGCCATCAGAGAAATGGTGACCTGTGAATGGGGATGTTTCAGCTTAGGCCAAATAATCATTGGTCCAAATTACACTTCAAATTCAATGGAAACCATACTACATTTGGAAGTGAATTAATGTTTTAAAGTTTGTTAGCTTTTTATATAACCTTCAATTTTACTTGACCCAGAAAATCATTAAAGTCAATTCTGATGAATACATACTGTAGAGTTGTTAGGTAACATGGCTAATGTGAATTGGTGAATCACAATTCCACAGGACTCGCATCAGACAATGAAAAGTAAATTGGGGATAGGTGCCCTAAACAGATGTGCTGCTCTACCCCTTTGCCAATGCAATGTTATCAGTTGCCTTACTAAAATCTAAAACTTTATTTTAAAAAGGGGAAACCAACTAATACTACAGCATCAGCTGCAATCCATGTTTTAGTAGTAAGACAAACAGGAAGTAGACAAGTCAATTTGTCACACTAACATTTTCCTACAATGATTCTGGGAACAATCTAATGTAATACAATGGGAGAATTATTACGTTTCAGAAGTACAAAGCCTCTTTACAGCTATGTCAGAATGAATTGTGGTTAATATTTCAAACCTACTTCTTCATTGTGAGAAGTTTATAAAATTAAGCACTTAACATTCTACATTATGTGCAATATCAATGAACATACAAGACACATATTTGAAAGTAGTAGTTTATTACAGAGCATAAGGAAACTACCCAGACTAGACATGAAGCATAACAGGATGAGCTACTTGTTCCTCTGGAAGTTTAACGCATGTTGGTAGGAGGGGAGAAAAGCAAATGGGGAGTAGAGGAAATAGAAAAGGCACTCGTACACTTACTGTAGCCAACGGGATGACCGCCGAGTGGTAAAAGGGAACAAAAAACTTGAAACTATCCTGCACATGGGATGGCCATGTAAACAAGGTTGGTTTCTCTGTACTACACCAACCAAATGTTGCCATTCCATTAATGAGGATAGGTAAGAGCCAAAGAATTGCGCCAGGCATTTTAAAACGAACCCACCTAAAAATGAGATCTACAATCCAAAAATAATAAAGATTGTAAAATAGTCATTAACAGTAGCCAGTCGAGGTGGACCAAAGCTTTTCTGTACAACACTCTGGAGCCTCAAACCAAACACTGAAAATTGATCAAGTCAAAAGGAATTCAAGATTCAATAACCAAGTGTGTGTTTAAGCTGCCTTCTGAAACCTCGGCTTCTCTGTATCCACGCCAAGTTTCAGAGAACAAATAAATAGTGTTGAGGTTTGAGTCCTAGCCAATAACACTCCTTTAAGGATAAAGATGGGGACCAGGTTTCTCTGTAGCTACACCTGCCATCAATATACTTCAGGAGTGAAAGGGCCTTTAGTCACTTCAAACCATAAAAAAGCGAGTGAAACTACGTTTAAAAATGGACTCATTTAAAATTGAATTCAATGCATAAACAATCCAATTTTTCCATCGCTATCAAGTATAACCGATACCTCTGCAGACCAGAGCAGTGACATAGCAGCTTCTGACTTTTCTGTATTACGTCAGAAAACAGCAACGGTCTGTAGGGGCATCTGAGGCTTTATGCTCATTTGAGAGCTTGAATAATTAGGATTTGGCTCGCCCCTTAGCCTGCAATGCATAGCATTTTTTGTGAAAACAGCAACCCTTGAATTTTAATTTTGCCATTCTAGCATCCTCCACAAAGACAAGGGAATACAGCTAACAAAAAGGATAAAGAAAACTGGGTCAGGGAATACTTGTACCAGCTTGACAGAGGAGGAATGTTTAGACAGAAGCTAAGCTTGTTTGGGAATGCGCCAGATCGAGGACCCTCCAAACTATCAAATTATGCTTCTACATGGACTTGAAAATGTTTTGATGTTGCAGACTCCTTACCTTAGTAGCACCAGTAAATTAAGAGGGGCATCGCATATAGCCTAATATGCTATTGCCATTACACCGACTACAAGACTGACGATATTGACGAGTGTGGAATGCCAAAAGGAGAACTGAACGCAGCTATTCGGGGTCTATCACAACGAGAAGCAGGGGAATCTCAAGACGTGGGAGAACATGAAGTACTAGGGTGCATGAGTTCATGGAACCCATCCAATTCTTTAAACATCAAGTTTCTGAGACATGCCTCCTATGACCAAGTATGATACTGCAACCAGCAGAAAACAGTAACAAGACAAAAGGAGGGACGTGGAGTGAGGAAGGGAGTCATGTGTTAAATGATACCATTATTATGAGAGATATAAGGGCATTTCACCCCCCGGAACCTTGGAGGCTTCTCTGTAGTATACACCAACAAGCCTGGGGGGGAAAAGCTTAACAGGTTTAGTATTTGAGTTTTTTGGGCACCTCCCATGGGAAGGAGTCTCGGCCAAAGTGGCCATAGGCTGCGGTCCTCTGATACAAGGGTTTCTTCAGATCCAGCTCCCTGGAATACATAATCAACATATTTAGCAGCAGTCACAGCCAGTGACCTCAAATGCACACATTCACTCTCACACAGGCATAACGCTCACATTTGCCAGTGGGGAGTGTTGAGAGCCACAAAAAAAACAAAAAAACAATACGATTCTGGTTTGTTAGACCAGCTGGTAAAGAGGGAAACGCGAGAAGCTTTGACACTTACCCTGCCAACCAAACTCATCCCTGAGCAGTGTTTTGACTGCAGCTTGCAGACAGAAACCACACTCATCCAATTTACAAAAGGACGCTTATCCAACTATGAGCTACAGGGCTTCATTACACCGATATCAGACATGTCTACCCTAATAAATGAGACTTTTGACCACCCCCCCTCCCCCAAGGTACATGTAACCTTCCTTTCAATTAAAGGGAAAGAGATGGCAAACTCGCAGCTTTCGATCACAGAAGCCAAACAAAATGCCAGCTGCAGCAAAAAGAAAATGGTATAGGCCTTGCAGAGTTTCACAATACATTAACAGATTAAATTAACTCCTGGGCAGGGCAACTAAATAAAGACAAAACTAAGACACAGGAATCAGGAAGGAGCCAGGGGCTGCCGTTTCAGTGAGTTGCAGGTGGCTTCAGACGTTATACATTACCTGACAATGACTCCAGGGCGCAGATCAAAGTTCCTCTTCACAATGTCAAGCAGCTCTCTCTCACTCTTGTGGGAGGTCCCATAGTGGAAGATAGAAATGGAGAGGGGATGGGCAACTCCAATAGCATAGGCCACCTAATACAACACACATTTTATCAAGCATAAAACACACAGAAAACTTTAGGTAGGAACCTCTTGCAGCCCTGCTCTCTAAAATGAAGACGGGTGTGTTTTGACACCACCACTCACCTGGACCAACACTCTCCTGCAGAGTTCAGCCTTCACCAGAGACTTGGCCACCCAGCGTGCAGCATAAGCAGCAGAGCGGTCCACCTTTGTGTAATCCTTTCCAGAGAAGGCACCACCGCCATGGGCTCCCCAGCCTCCATAAGTGTCAACAATGATTTTGCGCCCCGTTAGACCAGCATCACCCTGTGATGGAAATACAGGTTACACAGGTTGGGAACTCAACAGGCCAATTAGCTTGTGAAAGTCACACTCTCGGAAATTTACCTGTGGACCTCCGATAACAAATCGCCCACTGGGTTGCAGGTGGTAGATGGTGTCATCATCCAAATAGATGCAGGGAACAACAGCCTTTATGACTTTCTCCTTCAGGGCATCTCTCATCTCCTCCAGGCAAATATCCTCATCGTGCTGAACAGAGATGACAATTGTGTGCACACGCACTGGAAGCATGGCGCCACGGTCCTGGCGGTACTGGACAGTAACCTGCAAAGAAAGTGAAAAAAATACAAATGAGCCAAATCCCACCAACAAAAATAGAATTTATAGGAGTAATTATTATTAATATTAATAATAAGTAGGACAACTCTACCTGTGTCTTTGAGTCTGGCCGGAGCCACGGAAGGGTACCATTGCGACGCAACTCAGCCATCTTGGCATTCAACTTGTGGGCAAGGACAATTGTGAGAGGCATACACTCCTCGGTCTCATCAGTGGCATATCCAAACATCAAGCCCTTCAGAGCAAGAGACATTTACTCAGCATTTAAAAAGCACAAGTGTCATGTAAGGAAAACAAAAAAAAAAAAAACAGCCATCTGTGACTTCAGAACACACATGGCAGACCAAAATGTTGATGACCACTACCGACCTGGTCCCCTGCTCCAATGTCCTCTTCATTGCGGTCAATGTGAACACCCTGAGCGATGTCAGGAGACTGCTGCTCCAAGGCCACAAGAACATTGCAGGTCTTATAGTCAAAACCTGTGCAGGAGACATACAGCAGCAGCAGCTCAAGACACCAGTCTTAAAAATACCTCAATGAAACGCAGACCAGAAAAACAACAATATGCCACACCTTTGCAGGAGTCGTCGTATCCAATTTGGCGGATGGTGTCGCGAACAACTTTTTGGTAGTCCACTGTGGCATGTGATGTCACCTCACCAGCCAACAGGATCATGCCAGTCTTGGCAACAGTCTCTGTAAGATGCAAGAAAATTAGTAAGTCAATATAAACATCTGCTTTAAGCCAACATAAACATGAAAAGTATTTTCTTACCACATGCAACTTTGGCATCAGGATCCTGCTTGAGATGGGCGTCTAGAACTGCATCACTGATCTGATCACAGATCTTGTCTGAAAAAAAAAAAACAATAACAATGCAACTAAACACCGGAAACAACAGACTGCAGCAAAACCAGCGCGCCTGAAAGTAAACTGCGGCACGTTAGCACCACCTGCCCGGCTCAGTGGGAGTGGCTCCGAGCGTCTAACAGTCGCCATTTCATCATGTGCACATGTGGAGAGGAAGGCAGCGCGCTCAACTAACCGGGCACCGGAAGGAAAGCGCGAAAAACTTCTAAACACCGAACCAATTACATCAGCCGTGGACAAAATAAAACACCGTCACACGCCGCCGTTTAGGCCGACGGATAACGTTACCGTCGGTCATTACGTCAGTCATTGTGCCGCGTGCCGAGGACAACGTTAACCAATTAAACACGTGACATTAAAATGAGAAAACATTCAAGTTTACAGTGATCGTCTGATACGCTGTTTGTTGTCGGTGGACCTATTGAACCCATTCATCTTAAGATTAACGTTAGCTAGCCAATATTAGCCAGTAGCGCGTGTTCTTGAAACCGGCCCAGCTACACTCCAGCAGCGGAAAAGGCCGTGACGCTTAAATCCGAGTTTCGTCCACTTCTAGTTTCTTATTTAATTTAAAACGTGAAGTTGCACAGTGCGAGGGGCAAACAACGTCGTAAACACAGCCATACGTTTAGCTGATTTCACCAGACAAGCCGATAAAAGGGGGCTGGTGCGTCGGGTCTTACCGGGGTGTCCTTCTCCGACCGACTCCGAGGTGAACAAGAAGCAGTCCTCGTCAATGAGGGAGTTATGGAAACCATTCATCTGTCCGTTCATCGTCGCTGGCGGCGGCTGCTGGTACGTAATGTAAAATGTTATGACGTTAATATCAAGCTAACTCTGTATTTCTTCTCACTAGCAGTGCTGCTGCGTTTCCCCGGCGCTCTCTCTCTCTCTCTCTCAAAGCACGGCTCCGGTGTATTGATCCTCAAGCTAGAGCTTCATGGCGCAGCGCTCCACTATTTATCAGACGCTCTGACGTCACACGAGGAGGTGGACCGTACCATTCAGCCTGTCGAGGGGTTGGAGCTTACTGTAACCAGGAATACGCAATCAGACGGTGATCATGTTCTGTCAAAATGTTACAGACACGAGAGAGCCTTGCTCATTCAGCACCTTTACCTTAGTAATTACCTCATCACGCCTGTGCGTGCGCGCGCGCGCGCGTGTGTGTGTGTGTGTCAGATGTACAGGCTACAAACCCTACCAGTCTTGAATCATAAAGTTGTTAGATCTGACTTTAAACAGAATTTCATTGCTGTGTTTCTTCATTACCCAGCCTTGATACCATCAGTGTTACATACCGTACCTCAGTCATTACCCAAACACAAACTTAATCTTCATTCCAACGATAAGCTCAAAGTTGAGATCAACCCCCTAAACCTTATATCATTTATTTAAGAAGTTGGGACTGCCCAAGATGTCCTTGCTTTGCAAAACAACAACATAACAAGATATAGGATAGTGATACATTGACACCATCCTCCCCACTTCATGTCCTGTTGTATTTTAAACACTTGAAACTATAGCTGGATAGTTGTCATTGTGAACATTCACTGTTGCAGTGACAGTTATGTTTTTATGTGGTTTAAAAGCATATATTTAATCAACAATTTAGATAATAAATAAAGATTTAAAAGGCATAATAAAAGTTCAGATGTCCGACTATTTGTTTTGTAAACTGACATCCATAGGATGTGATGGCTATGTTTTATGATGTCTTTTATAACTCCTGCTCTCTTTGTGTGTGATGTATTTCATCATAGTGTATCAGACAACCAATAAATGTTTCGAAGAAACCATTATTAGAGTTTGGTATAAACCAACACTGGTATAATTAATCTAATAAATTGTATTCATTTTAGCTATCACAAGAACATCAGAACTTCCCTGGTGAAACAACCAGATTAACCTGGAAATACATTTGCAACAAAGTGAAAACTGGACAGTGGAGAGAAGAGCAGAGGCTGGATTATTATATCTCAACATAACGTGATTATACTTTACTCAAAAAGCACCCATCTCCCTCTTACCCTTCAGGCCCTGTTCTGTAATATAATCAAAAGCACTGATTGTGAACATGTTCTACCTTTATAGGAAACAGATGGGTTTAATTAATGAAGGACTGGTTTACCATGGTTTTAGCTCCAAAACAGGACCATTGTATTTATTTGAGAGGACCAAATGTCTGAAACTAGGATGAGTATCTCTAGTTTCTGGTCTGTAGTCTAGTAAGGTCCCTGTGTTTTAGCCAAAAAAGGTTAATCCAGAATGTGATTCACATGTTGGAGCTGGGATATTGTGGTTTCACATTTGTGACTCAGACCACTGGGCCACCCAGACAGCTCATACTTCTTTTCTGCTTGTCATTGTGAATCTGACATTCTGCACCCATTTATTATCCAATTTTCACAATATCTCTTAATATGAATACATGCCTTGTTACAGTGTTAAAGCATGTATGAAGGTGGGGAGCACACAAACACAGTGATGTTACAATCAAAGCCCAGTGTTGCATCATGAAGCAGAGAACCCTGGCGTTCTGTCTGATCTACAGTGAGGAGTGATAACAAGTTCTCTGTCAGTCACAGTGGAGGTCAGATTACTCTAACACTGGTTGTTGGGTAATTGTTTATCATTGTGTATGATAAAGAATAAAGGTAGCATTGATATCCTATATTGTGTACCAATGAGGGTTATTCAACACACACAGTGGCTCATATCACCAGAGGAATAAAAAATCAAAGGTTGCCTTCAGCACACACACATACTTTTATTTATCTCTTGGTGGGGGAATCCAAAGAGAAGCCAAAATTAGACATTTCAATTTTGCAATTTTGAAAATCTAGCAAAAAACAACAACAACAAAACTTTTCACACTTCTGACATTACAGGGTCATTAGTGTTGTCAGCCTGTACACTTTTAGTCTATTCATTTAATGATGTTACTCGGGCTTATGGTGTTTAGTGTCACTAAACCAAGCAACTCAATCCCTGACCAGTGTTGCATCAGAGTGGTTCAGTCATTTGTCACCATGAATTTGCAGGGTGGACACTTTCTTTTCAGAGGGGAAAAGCATGATGCAAGATGCACTTGCTGTTGCCTTCTACAGGATGTGTTGTGGCCCACCTTTATTCAGAAAGTCGAAAATAGCACGCTGCTTTCAACGGAAACAATAAGAAATAAGAAAGAGCTGATTGGTTGTCCAAAGATGAATAAAAATAAACTGGAGGTCCACTCTAATACTTGTAATCAATGAATGAAGATAAATTATTTTACACAATTGAAGATAATACATGTTCAGTACTGTTGTTGCATTAATGACCTTTATAGTCACAATGGAAATATTACCTGCACTTATTTGTGCAAAGGCTTTGGCAGCTCAGACTGTATGCTGTCAAAGAATGACATTCATGTTTTTTAAAGCCACCGCCCTTATTTACTTTGTAAACCCACATTGTGAGTTCAGTCATAGTTTCTGTTTTTTTATCTCTTCTTTATCTCTTGCACTTTCAAAGTCATCCAACCTCCTGTCAGACTGCATTACTACTTGGTTTTTAAAAGCAGTATTTCAGATGGTTGTTCTGGATATTATTAACTGCTCTCCGTCTACTGGCATTTTCCCCTCCAATTTTAAACATGCCTTGTTGTTTACGCTCTCTTAAAGAAGCTCTCTCAAAGAAGCTCTCTCTGGATCCCTCTGTTTTAAGTCATTTTAGACCCATCTCCGCCATTTATATCCAAGATTTTAGAAAAGAAATGTCTCCACTCAGTTCATCTCCTATATGTCGAACATGCCCTCTCTGTTATGCTTGGAGATGCCTCCTCCTCTCATGGAGCTAACTCTCATGGAGGAGGCATCTTCAGGTCCCCCAGGGGTCTATTCTGGGTGCCCTCTTATTTACTATATACATGCTACCCCTAGGGCAAATCATGCATAGACATGATATAAATTTTCATTGCTACACAGATGACACGCACTGTGTATAAAGATAATGCCTGGTACTACCGATATATCTCCTGTATTATGTCCTGCCACTCTGAAATTAAGAATTGGATGTCCAAAAATGTCCTGCAGTTGAATTGACTCCGAATCAGAAATAATTATATTATTATTATCCCTTCTGGCCCCAGTACCAGTAGCATTAACAATCTCTCGTCTAGTCTGGGCGACTTATTTTCTAATGTTTAAAAAGAGACCCATAACCTAGTTAAGTGTACTTTTTGACTCAGTTGTTTTTTGATGCTCAGGTGACTGAAGTGGTGCAATCCTGCTTTGTCCAACTGAGACATTTAAACAAGATCAGGTCATTTGTTTCCTCTGCAGATCTAGAAAAGGTAATCCATGCTTTTATCTCCTCCAGACTTGACTATTGCAACGCACTTTATCAGTAGGCGAAACATCCAAAGACTGCAGCACATACAAAACGCAGCTGTCAGGCTTCTAACTCCTACTAAGAGAAGCGACGACATCACACCAATCCTAGCTGCCCTTCACTGGTTAACTGTGAGTTTGAGAAATTGATTTTAAGATTTTACTGGCTTTAAAGCCTTAAATGGTCAGGCTCCTGCCCATGTGTGTGATCTGCTAACTCCCTATGAGCCTGATCGCTGCTTGAGATCCTCTGGCAGGGCCCTACTAATGGTTCAAAAATCTCGACCCGTCACTAAAGGTGACCGGGCCTTTGCTGTCCAGGCCCCTCAGCTGTGGAGCTCCAGGCAAACTCAGTGTCCTCTTTTAAATCTCTTCTTAAAACTCACTTTTATGTTATGGCTTTTTCTTAACTGATGGTATGTATTGTAATTATTTAAATTATTTTATCTTGTTTTATATCTTATATCTATGTTTTGGATTTTATTTGTTTTTACTGTAAAGCACTTTGTAACTTTGTGTTGAAAGGTGCTTTATAAATAAAGTTATTATTATCACTTTTATCTTTTATCCCCCCACCACACACGCACCTTTCAGGTAAACTAATTTTAACTTTTCAATATGTCATGTTTTTCACTTATTGTGGTGTATAAAACTATCACAACAACAATAGATTATGCTGTAATTACCCTTTTTTCAAGCAATGGCAATAAATATGAAGAGACTCAGGAAACAGACAGACAGCACAATTTGAAGTATATTATTTGTTTGGACAGTGTTGCACTAGTTTTTGGGTTGGAGAACAAAGCAAGCAACCCCTAAAAACCTTCTCCTCTCGCTGATCAGATGATTTCACAGAGATAAGCCATTCTCATATGCTAACAATCAATATCTCACAAGCTTGCTATATATATTTTTTTTGTCAATTTCATTCACAATTATACAAACACCTGTAGACAGAGCAATCTACACTTCAGACAATAAAAGCAACATTTGATCTGAATTTACTAAAATGGAAACTGGAGAAATGACTCTCTATTTATATGTAGCTCCTAATAGAAAAAGATAATAATTATCAATATTCTTTAATATCATTTTGATTTTTCCATTCAAATAATGCTCCCTCACTGGCCAGCAGAATTCAGGCTCATTTAACAGTTAAATAAGAAAATAAATACATGATTTAAGTAAAATAATCTTTGTGGCATAGATTGTCTCCTATTCTGTTTTCTACCAGAATTAATATTTGTCCTTTACATACATATTTCTTCTATTTTAGCCACACAATTACAAAACAATAACATTCTGTTGACAGAGCTTTTTTTTTCATTAACATTTCACAATAGATAGTCACTGGTCATGACTGCAGAACTGATCATACTTATCTAAATTACCTAAAGTAGGACAAAGTCATACAATCTTTTTTTTAAATATATTACTCTACACAAAGGTCCAATAGATTTTTCATTTCAAAATCAATAAAATACATAAATGCACTATGAAATTATTCAATTTTAGATTTATACAAGCATAACTGCTCTGCATTTTTTCACCTAACATTTACACTGAAGTTAAATTTTTGTACTGTCCTTACCATGTTTTTCTAACAATTTTCACAGCCACAATTATCACAAAGAGGAGTCAAAAACAGCACTTTACGGCACAAAAATCACAGTACCGGAATGTACAGTATGTCCAGCAGCAAACCATGCAAACACAGTCACACCCCATTCACCGCCACAGCTAGCTACACCTTTGCCTGGGGCCTGAGTCTACGCTCGCCACTGTACACACACACACATACACACACACACACACACACACACACACTCACCATCCAAAACACCCACACACACACATGTCCATAAAAACACATACACACAAAAATTGATTAGAGACATACACACTGAAGTTACAGCTACAACAGTATACACTGTCCTACGCCAACAGCCCAAAAGTACAAAGTGTCTAAGATGGTGCATCAGAGGTCACACGGTAACAATGCAACATGACTATTGTGACTATTGTCACTGTCAGCTAATCACCAGGATCAGTAAAGGAGGATCTGAGCAAGAGAAAACACTACAACAAACACAGGTAAACTGAAAAAAATAAAGCAAAAGTCAAAATCATACAAAAAATAATGCATTAGATAGGACCATTTCTTTTATTTGAAATATCACATTAGCATTGTGATATTTCACAATAGTGGAACATGTGAGCTTTGTATCATACTACTTACAGTATAATGCAAAGCCCTGTAGTAGCTCTACATAGTAGAGTTCCTGCTCACATTTGTCAGAGATATCCAGATTGATTATCAGTCAGAATTTTACGTGCTTCATTTGAATACGTATTAAAAATTGATTAAAACAATCATGTGATTTTTGTTTTCTGGGTAAATTATTTTAAAAAGTGACTTTGCTGTTGCGAAAAGTTAGATAAGGCCCAATAACTCACATAAAGGTACATATGTGTGTCAAAGCAATATACCGGTACTGCACGTTTCCTGGGTCAGATATTGCTAACACTCTAGTTAGCCCAGCAGAGTTAGTGGCCAACAATTAATTAACTAGTTCTGGCATGACAGTTATGCTGACAGCTAGCCTCCCACACCCACCACATCCCACTGCACTGATTTGATGGCCTATTTAAAGTCCTTTACGCTCACATTCACTCTCTACGCTGACATGTGCTGTGCTGCTGCCATGGCCAGTGGCCGAGCCCCCCAAACCCCAGTCTCCACCTACTTTGGTTCTGCTCTGTTTTTATGCACCCTGGAGGGACTTTATTCCCATTGGTGGATCATCTGAAATGCTACCTGGACGATATGTATCCTGTTGCCGTGTAATCCAATTTCTGCCGCTTGTATGCAGTCTGCTGACATGACTGCTAGGAACGTCAGTGCAGAGTTTCAAACCATTGTTGGAATATGGGGAAGATGGTTTCTAAAAAGTATTAAGTAACCACTCTTTTACGCTACATGACCATAAATCCTTGAGAATTTCTTAATGCAAGGTGTCAGCTCCCTGTACTGTCCACACCTGAGAACGGACAAAGATAGAAGAAACATAGGACAAAGTGAAAGGTTTACAAATAAAAAATATAAAATGTGCACAGCTTAATAGAACAACTCAAGGCAAAGTGAGCCCTCTGGACAAACCAGATGGCTCTTCCTGAAAAGGATGGCATCAGAAACTGTATATTTTCATTACAGAAAACATACTGTGTAGCGGATGTATTCAATAAAAGACACAACATTTGGCTATGTGACCTGTGACAACAGTAGGACTCGGTTGTGCATCACAGCCCTGAATCCCCTGTGTCCTTTTCCTTCTCCCCAGGAGCAGACATCTGGCTGTTGCTGCCCTCTGCTGGACGTCCTTTGGACTCACTCTCAGCCGTTGTCTCGGTGCTGGACGGAGAACCATCAGTGACATGAAGCTCTTTCATTTTGGCCTGCGCAGGGCTGCCAGAGCGGCTGTGACTGCGGCTGTGGCTGCCGGTGCGATGGCTGCGGTGCTTGCTCTTGTGTGGACTGGGACTGCGGGACCTTGTCTTCATGAGGACAACAGTGCTGTCATCTTCTGAGCTGAAGTCAGAGCTGTCTGAAGAACTGTTGTCAAGATCTGAAGTGGGAAGCTGGATCTGAAAATAGATGAAAAAGAGGGTAAGAGTGGGGTGGAGGAGGCAGAATATGGAGAAAGAGCAGCAAAATGTCGGCAGAGGTAAAGAAAAAAAGATGCAGATGGGAACACCAGCAGTAATACCATACAACCAATGTAAAGCCCCCCTCTAACATATTACATGTGATTGTTTTAACCTCAAGAAAGCTGTGCCAGAGTTATGATTACCTGAAATGGCTCTGTTACGCCCACAATGGTGCTCATGTTGTTGCCATAGTAACCCAAGATATAGTCCCCTGAGCCTTTGGGCAATTCCTCCTCAGTAAAGGTTACCTGGAAAACAGTTAGTCAGACATCTATTAAATGTGAAATAAAATTATTTTCATAGGAGAATTCAGCACGCATCCAGATTACCTGATGCTCTTGTCGATGAAAATCAGCTTCCTCTTGCTTGGCCCACACATATCCCACATAGTCCTTATGGTGTTTGAAACCCACCTAGGGGGGCAGCAGCACAATCACAAACGGTAACTACTTGATTCAAATAGGTCATGCGCAGAAGTGTTTGTTATGCTAGTCCTGATGATGTGCTAACATGGATTCTTCAAACGTTACGTGGTATTTGGCCAGTAGAGGAAAGACTGTGTTTACCTTGTACAGTCCGATCCAGTCCCAGGAGCTGCGAGAGAAGTTGGGCGCCAGTTTGAATTTTGCTGTGGCATCAGCAATACTGTTCCACTCATCCTCCACTATGAGTGTGACCAGGGGAATATCCACCTTGTATGGGAACTACAGAGAACATTTACCATAAACATTTATACAGTGAAAAAATACTGTAAGGTTTCTGACATAAACTTAAATGACAATGAGGGCTGAGTATTGAACCTCAGTAATTTTTGAGTACTGACCGAAAAAATGTCAAACAACGAAAGTTGGCACCAAATGCATGTTCATATTCTTAGTCTTGAGTAGATAATATTTGAGCAGATATTTCCCAATTTAAATCATAACTTTGCTAAGTTTAGACTGTATTTCTACTTAGGAAAAGTTCTTGTCCAGCAATTTGAGTTTAACATTAAACAACATTAAATATTGTTAAATGTTGTTTGATTCTCAAACTAAGGTGTTGAAAATAGTATCGTTTTGGTATTGGTATCAGAACTAAGTATCTCAAAGACTCAAGCCCTAAGTCATCTTTACAGTGTACCATGATATGTCTCACCTGTAGGGTAAAGATGGAGGAGACTGGTTTGTGGTCACTGACAGTGTATTCCATGTGACTTCGGTAGCAGTGCTGTGTCACTTTGGTCCCACTGGTCAGCCCTGAAATGGAGGCGCGCTTCCCTGCGCTGACAGCAGCGGCAGTAGGTGCGGTGGCTCTCAGGCGCCACAGGATCCGGTCGGTCCAAGCCGGTTTACGCTTCTTCCCACTGAGTGGGGGACAGAAAGAGAGAGATGGAGCAAGAGAAAAAATACCATCTTGTTTAAAAACAGTACATGGGGGGGGGGCACTTTCATGCTGCCTCCGGGCTAGTGAGGACCTTTCAGAGAGAAGAGTAGCAGTAGCTGGCTTAGAATGGCCTAGAATTCATAACAGCACCCCTGGTAGCACCAACCTAGTGTCGTATGTATTTGTTCCAATGTCGAACTTGTAGGTAGGAGGGAATTTTAGCGGCCCCTCTTGGAAACCCTCCAACACTGTCTCACTGTCTTTGGCCATATTGAGCTGAAAAAATGAGAATTAATAGGCATTATTCACTGAGGATTTCTGTTTTGCACTTACTGACAGCTCTTTTAAGAAAAGTGTGTTCCTCTATTGCCCTCTAGTGGCATTACTGACACAGTACATAGTCCACCAGACAAGAAAGAAGACATTTTATTATGTACTCTCTGACTTTTTAATGTAATTTCAGCTTGTGAAATGACAAGTCTTCACAAGCATTCTGATCTACAGTTAAGGTGTTACAGTGAACAGCTTTTTGGAAAACAACTCTGGATAAGATTTCAGTGTACAGACTACTTTTGTTCTTTACTAAATTAAAAAGTTAACCTGATCAGCTGCTATGAATACAGAGGAGCTAAGGGGCAAGTTGCATTCAGTGCTTTTCAGGAAGAACACACGCAGAGGAGTTCAATTCATTTTCACAGTCCTCTTTATACAGTATATTAGACGGCCTTTATTTTTACCTGATCCTTTTCCCACAACACTGAAAACTTGTTGCTATCGATGGTTGATTTGACCACTTGCATATCCAGGTCATCAATGCGGAAATTGAGATCCCCAAACCAGAACACCACACTGTGAAAAAAGGAGTAATTTCATGGATTCATTCATTCAAACAAGTGCAAGTACATAAGTACTTTTGCAATGCTGATTGCAACACAACTTCCCTCATAAAACATGAATATGATTTTACTGGTCGTCAGACAGATAAATAAAACTGTAAGTGTGTCTGTATTTATGTGTGTGTGCTGACTTACTCATGGTCAAGAACCCCGGTGGCAGCCTGACCCTCAAACTGCTGCTGCTGCAAGATGCTCTCAAAGTCCTCCATGCGCTGATCTGAGTTTTCCATGTGAGCCGGCAGGTGGCAGTTGAGGAAGCAGATGGTGTGACCGAACACTGACATGCGGGCGCTCACACCACCTTTATTCCCCTGTAACACCGACAAGCAGACGGGAAGTTACATAATATTTAAAAGAGGAACGCGCACTGTTGAAAGAGGGAGAAGGCTTTTGTATTTGTTTACTCATCATTTCTCTAGAGGCAAAATTAAATAAATGAATGAATGAAAGTAATATGGTCAGTGAGGGAAAAGTGACTATAGAGAGTGACTGGTATGTCAATGTTTTCACTGTATTGAGTGGTGCGTGTGTCTGCCACAGAGAAACAGGAGGTTTACTCATTAAGGACCAGTGAAGAACGCCATCAATACTTAATGTTAACAGTTAAGTGCACAGTGGGGGGACAGGATGAGTCTGCGGATTTCTCCCCGCTGTTCTTCCAACTGCTGTGACCCACTAAAACACAAAAGATGTTTCAGTATAAAATCAGCAGAATGTGCTGGGATGATTTTACTTAAAACTGAGTACTACATAACTTTTCAGAAGTCTATTAGTGCCCTCAGTGGTCAGGACAATACAGACAGACATCCACTGTGATCTTAGTTCTGTCTTAGAGCATTCCATTGACTTTTAGTAACATATTGCAGCAAACAGCTCGTAAACAAAATTCCTATGGACTGGTTGCTTGTTTGTTATAGTTCTAATTTTCATACCAGAAAGACCGTCATTTTTATTCTGCTTGGCTTTGCAAGCATTAATAACTGCTGGCTGTGCGGTAAAAACATCTGTCTCTTTATTCTCATAAAACTGGATGGAACGGCATTGCATTAGATTACCAATTATGCTCAGTAGTAGTAAAACCCACAAATTCCTCACCAGTTCTGGATAAAGCAACCTGCACTGTTTACAAAGCAGGTAGCAGTGTGTACCAGTGTGAAGAAACTGTAGTGGAAAACTAATGTCTCTCAGATCTCTATCAGGGTATCAGTGACCGCGATGCAAGATTAAACCTAGTCACTCCTCCAGAGATGTCGTCCTATGTACAGCTAAGCTTCCATGTGTGACATTTCCATAACACAGCGCCGATCACAGAGTGGTGTCAGTAGCCGTCTCACCCAGTAACCCCCCAGGCCAGTGCGGGTGGTCTCAGTCTGGACTCCGCGGAGGAAGGGCAGATGGAAGTACTTGGCAAAGACCAGCAGTAACAACCCTTGCATTCGCTGGGAGGTCACCTGAGGGATAGACAGACAGGAGGACAAAATAGGATAACATGACTAGGCACACAGTGAGAGTTATGAGGAGGCACTTTGCATAATTCTGAAAAGAGAGCAGCAATAAAGTTCTGGGTAACTGTATAAATATCTTTTTAACTTGCACTAAAATTTCAATAAACAAATTCTCTGAGCTGACTGCGGCTTTGCTGTGTGCTCGTTTTTGCTGCTCTGCTTCACTTTCTCTTTCCCTCCTCTCTCACTCTCCTTCCTCTTTCTACCCCCTTGCATTTCCATTTCGCCCTGCAGGAGCCTGTGGCCTAGCTCTCCCACTACATTACACGAAGCACTGCACATTAAGGAGGCCATAGCTTGTGGTCTACCCTCGCTTGTGGCAAAAAAAACACTTTGTAGAGGAAACGTGACGTACACACTGCAGGCACTTGATGGTCAGACCTTTCCTTTCTCCAAGCCCGCCACCATCATCTCAAACACTTGCTTCTTGTTATGCTACATAATGATGTGCAGATTTTGACATTTGAGTACCAGTGATATAAATAGGAAGTGTACATATTTTTATACTGTACAATAGGGGCAGGAATATGACACATGCATTTGTCAAGTGGAACAAGATGAGGTATTTGCATGCTATGTCAAGCCCCTCACCAGATATTTATGTTCATCCCTCCCTCCCCCTTCCTCCAGTGGTCCACATCCCAACCCCCAACTGCAGGCCGAAGAAGCATGATCACACTCTGCCTGAAATGCCCTGTGGGCAGTAATGGAGGCACACATCTCCACGTGACATAAGACCCTTTGCTTGTATACTAACTGGCTATTTGAACAACTTTGTTGCGTAATGGATTCAACTGAACCGTAAAGTGGACCGACTTTATCTGTGGTATGTGTGTGGAGACAGACAATGAGTGTGTGTGTATCTGTGCGTGTGTGTGTGTAACGTCTGAGAGAATCTACCTTTGCCTGCACACGAACTGTGGTTGAAAAGCATTTCTCATCAATGTCAGTGAACATTGGAAGAGCTCCTGAAGGCTGCCATGCTAAATTTTGGCTTAGAAAAAAAAGACATTTAAGCCCAAAGACAAGTGTGTGTGTGTGTGTGTGTGTGTGTGTGTGTGTGTGTGTGTGTGTGTGTGTGTGTGTGTGTGTGTGTGTGTGTGTGTGTGTGTGTGAGAAAGAGATAGAGAGATAGAGAGAGAGTGCATGTGTGCAGCGGTGTATGTTTGACCTTGTACATCACACACTTGACTGAAGAAGTGGGATGTGAATAACAAGTGTGATGTTTGCAGGGCAGCCGGGAAATTTGGAAGAAGTTCACTACAAAATAACGGCTTCTCATTCCAGTCTCTAATAACATCAACATCTTCTTCCACTGTGAAGTTAGATCGATTTATTGACATATGTGCTGAACAAATGAGTCTTTTAAATGAAAAACTGCAATTTTGGTGATTCCTTAATTTTGGAGGTCCCTGTTATTCTATAAAACATGTTCTAACCTAAACATTAATCATACATGTTATAAAACTATTACATTTTACAGCCTCACAGTATTCAAAATGCATGTTTAACTGCTTCATAGTGTAATGAGTCAAATGCTCGGTCAACAAATTTTGAGAAAAGGCCAATCCAATAAATCGCACTGCATACAAAAAGTTTTGCTGCAGCACATTCAATAGAGTGTGTCATGTTGCAATTAGAGATTAGGGCCAGAAAAAAAAGTCTTTGCTAATTTGCGCATCTAAATTGTAGCTTACTCAAACAGAAATGATGGTGACAATCAGCAACTGTGTGGGGAATAGCCAGAAAAAAAACGTCTTGTAGGCTCTGTGTTTCTGCAGTGAAGGGCTGATTTGAGGATGCTTTCTTGTGCTCCAGGCAGTTACAGTTTGAACCTGACAATGAGTCTTGGTGAGCAGGCTATCTCTGTCTGTCTATCTCTGGTCTGTCCACCATGTCATGACTAGACAGATTCCCACTGACACCATCACGTATCTCCCTCTACTCAAGACAAACTCCAACTAACACATCCCCTTAACCTGCTCACAGCATTAATATCCACACGAAGTACAGAAAAAGGTCACATCCACATGATTTTAACGAGCTTTAAACTAACATAGAAGACCATGATATAGCTGGAGGACAGCATCAGTCTCACTGTCAGAGGCCCATCAACACAGACAACAAAGATCCAAAAATAAAACTGCATCCTGGGAGACATTTGTCTAGCTCGATCAGCTCGACAGCTGATTCACACTCTCTGGTTCACCATGCCAACAGAGCCCAGTATCGTTTCAGAGGCAGCCAGTCGAACACCAACCACAGCTACGGTACGGTAACATGGAAGATACTAACACACCAGACAGTTCTTGAGAAAACAAACATTTTGATGATTTCTATATAAATGCTACACATACATACATACATATGGCCATTTAATGTCTTTTTTGATATACAGTATGGAATATTGCTACATCCCATTCAATGTGGGAATTACATAAAACCTATTGCATTTCTTAGTATACTACCTTCCCACTGTGGGTATGTGTAGGCATTATGAAATAGAAAGATAGAGAAAAGGGGGCAGGTATGCAGGCATAAAGGCACACAGAGGGAGACCAAGAGACAGTGAGAGCTTGACTTTGGATTATCAGCTTGGCAGACAGCGGAAGATAGCAGATACGCTGACATTACACGCTTGTTATGAATTATCACCCCATCCGTTGCTCAGGAAACAAAATGAGCCGAAACAGCAGCAGGAAGCAGAGATCTCATCAGCGATCGCATAATGCATACATTATGAATCTAAGCTGTTTAGCATTTTACTATGAGAGTGTGCATATGTGTTGATAATAAAAGCCATTACTGACCAGCACATATCCAAAGGGGCTGAGTCTCTCCATGCAGACCTCGCTCCACTGGTCTGTGAAGAGGACATCTTTCAGCCTTTTGTTAATCATAGAGTTCACTTCCTGCAGCCTTGAAGAAAAACGACACAAGACAACACACAAGGGTCAGCAGCAGAGGAGCTGATGAGTGGGAGCGTTGGTAATGTAATGGTGGATTAATAGACAGAAGAAAATCGTAGCCATAAGGGAAGAGACATCACTGTGGTTCAGAGCTGGGCTCATTAGTGACATTGTCTGCAGTGTCGATGTGGGACAAGTGAACATAAATAGACACTTCAGCTTTCATGTGGAAGAAACTGGATGACTACTGCACCACAAGACACTCACCCGATAATGTACATGTCTGTGTTTCCGTCCCCCACGTTCAGCCCCAGCAAGGAAGTGATGTCATCAGGTGGCATGGCCGAACCCACGTTCCAAGTGATGATGTGCACCCTGCTGGAAAAGGGTGTTATGTAATATCTCTTATAAACACTCATCTCCTCCACACCTCGGTGTCATAACCTACAGACTCTGAGTGAGACAGCAGAACCCTTGTATTAATATATCCCAATGTATCGTATCCTGATAACACTGACATAGTCCTTTATCTCACCAATTTCACAATATGTGAGGTCTAGACTGTATGCTTGAATTGTCTTTTTGACATCTTGTCAGAGTGACGATTGAATTGTCAAATATCTACACATCAATTACACTGTGCAAAGCTATTATAATGTAATTAATTCAGTCATTCTGATTCATATGCACAGGGAATTGCATACAATTACTGAAGAAATATTAAGTAAAAACAACAAACATTACAAAACTGAGCACAAACGGATGATTTCCAGGAGCTACTGTTTCCACGAGGTTAATTAACACCATAAATTAGGGCAGTTACCAGACAGTACTGGTCCAAACCAAAGGTTGTATAAGGAATTGTATTCACACCTTGTATGTTGTTAATTATGGGATAATTCATGCAGTGTGATTTTACAAATTGGGCAGCCTGGAAGCTCAGTAGTTAGCAATGCTACTTAAAAACAAGAAGTCCTGGGTTCAAATCCACTGACCTGAAAGCCAAGCCAACTCTGGACCAGTCTGAAGACATACAAGTTAGGTAAAATAGAAAATCTAAATCAGCCATATAACTGTGAACGTGAGGATGTGTTTGTCTGTATAAATACAGTATGTTAGCTCTCTGATAGGCTGGTGACCTGTCCAGTGTGTACACTGGGACAGGCTCCAATCCTGAATATCCCAACCTTCCTACTGTATATGTTACACATGTTTAAGGACCTACATTTAATGCAGTATTATTGAATAATTTTATTAATAATTTCTCGAATTACATGTGTGAATGAACACGCAGCTCTTCTCTGTTTCCTTGCCAAATTGAGGTAGCGACACAGGACATTTAGGGGCCATCAAGAGCCAATGCCACAGTTGTTCACACAGCGGTAGCAGATAAAATGAACAAAGCATAAATGTTACTTAGGTTTGCAAGTTTTCTTGTTCATTAAATGCCCTAAGTCAGTTTAATTAGCTGCAGCTGTGTTTTCTGTGCTGCGACACTTCTGTGGAAAAGGTTCCCTCGAGAACAAAACTTAGGTTGTTGTTATGAGCAAATATGTTTGCACATATTTTTTTCTTTTACATTTTACCTTTACTAAACTTGTTCATTGATTCAGCAACCTAATCATGTGCAGTTTACTGTACAGTGATTCACTACCTTCTGAACCAGGGAGTGGTTACAGACGCACCCATGGGAAATTTAAGCCATTAAGGGAAAATACGTCACCCTTTTTGAGGCTTAACATGGAAATGTTTTAGTCACTAAAATGGATCATATTGTGTAATTTAGAAATACATTAAATGTATCCCATGTATCTAATATTATTAAGAGAAATTATTTATTTGAATTAGACGTATTTGGTTGTTGAGTTTATAAAAAAGTAGAACAAATAAATGTTTCCAGACATAGAAACAAATAACTGTGGTAAATAATTATGATCACCACTATGTGGCTACATGTTTACTATAATCATGCAGCCTTGCAGTGTTGTCAGTGTATATACACCGATCAGCCACTGACTGGTCATAATGGAGGAACATTGATTATCTCGTTACAATGGCACCTGTCAGATATATATACAGTATATATATTCAGTATATATATGTGTGTGTATATGTATATATATACATATACTGTGTTTATATGTATATATATATATATATATATATATATATATATATACTGTATATACATATACATACATACTGTACATACATATATACATATATGTGTATATATAGATACACACATATGTATATATATACTGTATATGTGTATACACTCACACACACATACACACACATATACGATTAGCCACAACTTTAAGACCACTGACAGGTGAAGTGAAGGAACATTGATTACCTCATTACAATGGCACCTGTCAGATATACATATATATATATATATATATATATAGATACACACACATACAGTATGTGTATATATATATATATATATATATATATATACACATGTATATAGTATATATATGTGTGTGTATATGTGTGTGTGAGTGTATACACATATACAGTATATATATAAAACAAGATAATCAATGTTCCTCCATTATGACCAGTCAGTGGTCATAATGTTATGGCTGATCGGTGTATATAAATGCTAAATGTGCTGGGCATATCTTCCTCGACGTGCTGAAACATGAATATCGAGACACACAGAGATCAGGGAACTTGCCTGAAGTCTTCCACAGTCTGGGCCTGAGTGTCAGCTGTGCCTGCAACAGAGAGGGCTCTCTGTGAATGAGGGTTCATGTGAGGAGGCACAGGCCTGCTGGTAGGTGGGTGCGGGACTGAGGCAGCCCTAACCGGGTGGTGGCCGTGACCTTTAGGTCCAGCCTTAATGCTGGGTCCGGTGCGCTCTTCCAAGGGTTTGACGGCTGCAGGGCGAGAGGGTTTGGGACGACTTGCCGCAGTGCCATCAGGAGCGCACTCGTCCTGGTTAGCCACTGGAGGGGGTTCAGCTTTGGGCTCGGCTTTGGGTTCGGAGATGTCTACAGAGCCCTCTACTCTGGCGCTTCTCTGAGGCCGTCGTGGCCTGGCAGGAGCTGCAGGCTGGCCAGCAGTGGAATCAGTGGCAGGACCTGGAGTTGTTGTTAAAGCTTCTGCTGCTCCTTTTGGGTCGTCTTCCTGCGTCTGGCTTTGGCTCGGATTATCTTGGTCCATTTCTTAGGATTTCTGTGACAAAGAAAACAAAAGGAATGTTTCCACTTGCACGATGCACATGATGTTTGCATTTTAGGAATTTAACTCCTGCTCATCCAAAACATCTTACACAACTAACCCTGAAGGTAACATTCCTGTGTGGCATCAGAATTATATGGATGGATTCATGTAAGTCTCTGTGGCCATACGATGATGAAATAATGTGAAAAGAAAAATCAATGAAAAGAGGAGCTGAGAAGGTAGAGAGAGGATTTCTACCACTGAAACACTGGACAGCACAACATGCAGCCTCTTTCACAAATGACAAGTCAATCCAGCTGATGAGTCATGAGACCCTATTGACCCAGCAGGACGACTGAGTGAGTCATTCAGGCTCCCACCATCGTGACCATTCGATTACCTGCATTCTCACGGCCTTGAAAACAGATGAATACAGCTCGACATTGATAGGAGAAGACATTTGAAAAAACTAAATACATAAAAGCAACAGCCAGAGAGCAGGAAGAGACAAGAAGAGACGTATTCTCCTGCTGTCCTCACCTCCTAGAGCTTTTGGATGGGAGATTTGGAGAAAGAAAAAAAAAAAGCTTGGACACAGTTTATCATCCTCTCTACTTGTGCCTAAGCCGCCTGCCAGTCCTCCAGTAACCAGGGAGATGCTCAGTCAGTTCATATCAGCTCAGAGCACCTGCCACACACTAACATGGGGAACCGCTGCATGGTCCAGAACAGCAAAAGTCAACAGCGCGAAATAAACAACAACACAGAGAGAGGGAGCCGCAGAGAGATCAGACAGGCACAGAGAGCAGAGGAGGACAGAAATAAAGGAGGAATTTAAGCCCATTCATTCAAATAACAATCCATTCAATTATTGTGTGAACAAACGTCCACTTTGCTTTTCTCCGTTGCTGATTGATACAACACAATAGCAATTTAAGCTACTGTACACCCAGATTTTACAATTTTTTTATTTAAATGCAAAACACGTGAAGCATTTTACATCAGAGGCAACTGCTTCAATTAACTGATGGAAAATTAATAAATAACTAGGTAATTGTGGTAATATCCAACATGGCTGAAGATAAAAGACTGCCACTTATAGAAATTCAAACCTCCACGAAAAAATGTGGCCAAAAAAGGTATTAGACGTACTGTAGTCCATAAAATGTTCATCACCTAAGATAATAAAAGCAAGCTCAGGATTTCTCTGATGTTAAGCCATAAAACAACAAAATGCCACATAGATGGGGACATGTTCTTGTGCTTGTGGACATGTCTGAGCCTTAAAAGAGCTGATTTGGGCACAACACTGTGGCAGCCCGACCCAAAACCATCAGTCAGTGGCGGTAGAAACACGTGAGAAAGCAACAGAATGTCCTCGTCATATCTTTTATGAGGGTGAGAGGACACCTAACCTTTCGTTATCAGGTGCACAGACGTATCATGGCAAACATTAACACACATTCTCTACACGGTTGAAATTATGTCCTGTACATTATGGACATATTCTTGGACAATAGGGAGAGAGAGAGAGGTTATCTGCTTGGGGACGGAGAAATAACAGAGCACTCTCACAATTATTCACATGACCTTGAAGAGACGGAGGCCATGACTTTCATGCAGAGAGGAGGTGCTGCCTCTGTGCTCAACATGTGCCCAGAAACATGCTGGTCTTTCAGTCCACCAATAACCTGGTGCCTGGCTGGACATAATGTATTCCTATGGTCCATGTATGGCATTTAGTGGGGGGAGAGTGTGGAGGAGGGTGGAAGGGCGATTGGGCACACGTGGGAGTGGGTGGGTGCAAAACGAGCCGAGGGAAGCGAGAGGGAGAGCCGAGCGAGACAGCCCATTCAGTGACAACACTGTGTCTCTTTGCAGAATGTCTCTAAATTGATCCTCTCACACTTCCCTCTGGCACTGTCTATTTTTCCAAGCTTTAATCCCCCTTCTCTCTCTCTCTCTCTTATCATCCCATTTCTCTAATCCTTCCTCTCTCCCCATCCTCTCCCACACTTCTGTTGTTCCATCTTACCCACCTTCATTGCACGGGCACTGAATCGCTCACCCCGCCAATTTAGTTTTTCCCATCCTATATTTTTCCTTTCACATCAAGCTGAGCGCCCACACTATTCCTGAGTCTAAAATCTTTTCTCCTCTCCCCCCTGCGCTCTGAGGTGACACTTGTGCTCCTCCAGCGACGTACTCTGTATTGTTTCCCTCAGCCAACCACCTCACAGTCACTATCAATGACGTCAACATGCCACAGGCCCAGCGGCCACCGTCACAACAACTGGACATAGATCATAATCGGCGGTAATGTGACCATGGGAATGAGAGAGCATGTTCAAACCATATATGAAATATTGCACAACAATAGCTGGGAACGGGAAGGTGATAATGAAAGAAGGATATACTAAAACGTGGCATATGGACACTGATTAAGGTGGAACTAGCACAGACCATGCCAAACTCTAAATACTGTGCAGTTAATATTTCCAACACAAAAAAAAAAAATTTCTTTATGTATGACAGAGCAAGAGCCAAATATTTGCCTTTCTGTTAGTCATGACAGACTACCACTTTTTATTCCACTCACGTTCACCGAGGAGAGTGTGGACTGATTTGATAATAACAAATGTGTCATGGTGTTTACATGCACCTTCCTGAGGGGGTGAGAGCCGAGAGAGTCAGAAAGGATGTAGTGTAACCCAAACAGCAGGCTCTAGTCAGACTTCTTGGCTCCTCTGATGGGATTATTTGACAACACAGACATTTTTGGGTGACTGAGTCAGTCGAAAGGTCAGAAGCCATATGTCATGTCTGTCTTCTTTAATATAAACAAAGTCATCTATATCCTCACATTGAATTATCTTGTATCTTAAACCCTCGGCCCTGCGTGGTTGCCTTATGTTGACACAGTGATTCCAACCATAATGTTGATCACATTTTGCCCAACTCTTCAGTGTTTCATGTTGAAATTACAGCCAAGCAGTGTTGGTGTTCAGGGCCTCCAGGGCTATATGCCCCTGTGACAGGGATACTAATGATGACCCGGACAGAAATGACACTGGCAACTGCTACTACAGCTGTAAATGGCTCCTCTAGGTCCTAATGCCACTGAGTATCACTCCCCTGTATCCAGGGGGCCTCATCTTTCTGATCAGGTCACAGCCAAGGCTGTAGGATGTCAAAATTATTTTGCTTACAGTCTAACACTAAAGACATGTGCTGACAACATACAGCATAATGTCTGCACTGCTTATTTATATTGTAAGTTGCAATTTCAGATTCTGTTAATTAACAATTATAGAAATCAGCCAAATGGAAACATTTACTTATAGGCTTCATTCTGCTTAAAAGGCTCTCTGTAGAGGAAAACAGTCACCATGTTCTTATCAGATGCAATAGCAGCATGTGGTTTACCAAATAACTGACATTGCATTGCATTGTGCATCACACAATTACTTGTGCATTACACAGTTGACATTGTGCATACATTGCACAATGTCAAGTAATTGGGGTAAAGATTTTCATTCAGTCCAACATAATCTGACTGTGAAGGAATCTATGCAATCAAATTCAATGACAAAAACTCATTAGCGACACTAAAAATAAATCCTCTGTGCTTGGACTGGTGACGTGAAACAGGCCCAATGTGTGTGTACTAATGTCTGCATGTGCATGATGTTAAAACACTATCTTACTTACAGAGAAGACGGTTCATTGCCCACATGTTCCTTCCTGCCCAGCTACTGGTTTTTCAATATGAATGAAGAAATACACGCAAAAGAATTTGCCAAAACCTGCAATAGCAGCTTCACAGCACAGCAGTTGCTGTTCCAGTAACTACAGAGAAAACCTGTTAGGTGAGTGATTATCAGTGCATTTAGACTAAAATTAAATGCATTGTTTTGGAATCCAATGTAGCTACAGGTCCCTCAGTGCATCTGTCACATTACATTACAGTAATGCATGAAAAAGTAGAAAATGTAACTGCAATCTGAATACTACCGAGCACTGAAATGTATGGCACTGTAAGGGTAAAGTACTATATAACCAAAAGAAGGCTCTTTGACAGGATGTGTCATTTGATATCTGGCATACCCTGTTATGTAAACACTGGAACACAATTTCTACATTGTACACTTTCAGGGTAGCGGACACTTGTATTTGGCCCATGGTAGATGTACATATTTACATACTGAGTCAGAAATGACTGATGTCTCGGCTGAAAGAGGACAGTAGCAGACACAGTATCTGGCCTAATTACACTACTGCTTCAAGGACAATTTTTCAGGCTGAAAAAGAAGATGAAGGTCATTTTAATTCAGTGTTTTACCATCAGATATTATCTCAGACACATGGGTGCCTGAGTGTGCATTTCAGTATTTGTGTGTCAGCGATGAGGGAGGAAAATATCAGAGCCAGAGTGTGTGTGTACACATTTCTAATGTGTGATTATGATTCATCAGCATGATCTCTAGCACTGAAAAAGGTGAGAAAAGAGTGAATTTTGATTGGTTTATTCTTAATTACCATGGTTTTACATGAAAAAAAAATGCTGTAACATACAACTGTGACCATGGTATCAATATCCTTTGTCATGCAGACACATCCACAGCATGAGGATCAGGTTTCAGGGATTTACAGGTGATATCAGGGTGAACTAAAAGTAAACAAAGATATTTCCTGTCTTTGGTGACTGGTGTTTTTAATGTCACCACTGGTGATTAATAGGAGCATGTCTTATTACATTATAAATGCCTGGTAGGTTTCGAGCCTAAACATTACGCATGCTTGTAGATGATTAATCATCACCTTTACCTGTTTTGGTTCTGCGCTGAGGGTTTTAACAGCTGATGGATCTTGAGTAAATCGTTTCTGCAGACGTAGAGCTCGGTCAGTCCGGAGTCTCAGTGGAAAATGTCTATTTTCAAGAATGAAGAAGTGAAACGTTAACCAAAAACACGCTGAACTTTCCTTTCTAGTCGCCTCCCAGATGAAACCATCGGCATCCCAACCCCTTCCTTCCTTCCTCGGCGGGGAGATGACAGAGAGCAGGAGCAGGTGGGTTTGGAGCGGCCAGGCAGGCTACATCTCAGAAACGCAAATGTCTCCTCCTGCGTTTAAAGACACAGGCTGCAGCAGGACGCGCACGCCTGTCTCCCGTGCCCTTCAAATTAAAGCAGACGTCCGGGACAGCACGGGAGAGAGAGAGGGGGAGCGAGCGCTTCCGTAAACGAGCAGCCACTGCCTGCCAACGATGTTCGGCTGATGATTAACGCTACGGTAAAGCCCGACTCTGCAGCTCACAGAACTACAGCAGGTAGAAGGGAAACACCACGCCAATTAGGACTACAAACATGGCTTCCGTTTGCAAGCTGAGTGGGCAATCCTGTCTCTTCACGCTCGTGCACTGACCGGTTACCATGACAACGTTATCAAACCATCAATTATTATCATCATCATTAGCCTATGTTAGGGCGTGAGCCAAATTTACCATTCAAACATGTAGATGTAGATGAAACATGTTAAAAGGCTCTTACTATAACCGTGTTCCAGACCTCATCTTTCTACATCCTGCCTCAATTGTCCCGTATGTTGAGGCAGTGGTTTGAGCTCTGTATAGGCTGATGCACAGAGATTCCTTCATGCTCTTCAAACAACATGTTGACACCATTAGACTGAGACATAAAGACTGTATGACACAGTGTCTCTCTGCTAGACATGGCCACAAAATTAGCTATTATTGCAGGACCTGCTTTTAGCTGAAAATTCCCTTAAAAAATGCAATTACTCAAATTACCAAAGCCAACTGACATGCATAACATTTTTTTCTTTCATTTTCAATTCACATTGTGTATTTTTATGCTTGTAATTTGAAACATTTGTAACACAGATGTAACTTTTTGTAAAGGTTTTTCTTTTTTTTTTTTTTACAAACATAGTAACAGATTTACATATAATTCAAATCACAAAGTAGTTAACAGCTACACTGTGACGGTCAGAGGAACCCCATGAGATTTTCTGCCCTTCAGACTCAATAATCACCTTTAATTTAAGTCTTTAATTTAAGATTCAAGACTGTGCAGGGACAGACTCATACTGTAAGTGCAGAGCGGGTTCCAGAAACATGAATGCGATAGATGTTTTGAAACTGAGAAGAACTGTGTCACCAGATTTGAGTGAGCTGAGCAGCAGGGCTTCGTTTTCTTGCAGAGATCTTCAAAGTTACATGTCACAGTTTTGGCAAAGAGAGAAGATTTCAAACTTAATGAGCACAAAATCAGGATTGTACACAAAACAAAATAATCTGTCCCTGTTTCACTGTGATTAAATAAAGACTTAGACTGGAAACTTGGACTGGAAGTTCTTCAGGATGAGTCCACGATGATTTAAATGTAGTAAAACAGCAGCTTTGTTTGTTTCTCCCTCCATCAGAAAAGTTTCATGACTGATTATTTATGACCCAAAGTATTATTATATTTACTACACATAAAAATGTCTAAATAAAGACTTAACAGGTACACCTACTGCCACATAATCATTAAAACGTTTGTAAGCTAAACACCTCTAGACTGAGCCAAAGCGTGGGATAAGATGTTGCCGTGGCAACACCTGAGGCCACCTCATCAGTCTCCATGACCTCTTAAATGCCTGTGGCCTTTATAAAATTAATGAGTCAAAAACTGTATCCTAGTGTGTGTGTGTGTGCCTTTTAAGACCAGAGCTTGTTGGGAAAAGCTGCAGTACAGTAAATGTTGCGAAGATGGTCGCCCGAAGCTACTGATGGTACACAGAAGTACATTAAATACTGCAGGACGTGTTGAACGCTTTCTGCACATACACTCATATACTGTATCATCGTATGATCAAAAATAACTTATAGCATAGTACTCAACAGTACATATTGTTGATTATGGTTTTAGTTTTTTTCCTGAGAATGAGACATTTCCAACACTGCTATATCATAAAAAGTGACTCATTTCTGTGCATACTCGAGGTTGTTGGGATTTCATGGAAAGTTTGGAGTGTGTAGTACATAATTAGATAAGTACCACATTGAAAATGCTATAGTCTTTTGGCCCAGTTACTACAGAGTAAGTTGAGCATTACTGGGTACAATACTAAAAACCTTAATTTCTTGTCTTTTGTCATCCTTTCAATGGGCCTGCTCTAGTGTGGACCAGCAGTGCTTTATGTCTTTCTCTTCTGCTTCTGCTATAAATCACACTGACAACAACAGGTTTTTGTGCAGCATATAGGTCAGTGTGCATGCGTCATAACCTGTGGTCATGGTAACTTTATTCTTTGCTGCTATCCTCATTATATCCCTTCAGTGTTCCTCTATCTGATGTTCCTTTGCAACTCATCATGTTTCCCAAACTGCTTTTAAAATTGTCCACAGCTCAAATCATGTCTCATTTAGAAGATAAGAAAAATAGCCCCTAAGCACATCATCTGGTGGACACAATAATAGAAATACTAGTCCAGACAGTACAATATAATATAACCCAGAAGCCATGTAATAAACAAGGCCTCTGTAAAGTTTTTGTTGAAAGTGAGTCAGGGGTGTTAGAGGCATTAGTTCAGTTAAGATAATTTATGAAGCTTGTGGTGTTGCATTACACTGAAATGTTAAAACTGGAATTCAGTTGTGTTCAGCCACTATGTATGAGTTTGACATAAACAGAATATAAATAAACAGAATATAGATTTGAATATGAACATGTGGGTCCGACTGATAAATTTGACACAAATAAATTAAATAGATCTGCTTCATTATACAATTAACAAAATCACTTAATATGGCAAAGATCACATTTCTTGACAGGACTCTTTTTTATCACATGTAACAGTTGTCTCATGACCCCAAAGATCAATTTACCACATTCTCCCCTACATGTAGGGGCGTGTAATTATGCAGTAATGTTTGTTCAATATCTTTATTACATTAGCTATATAGTAACTTCTTTATGGTTGTATAAAGTGATATAACATTTGCGAGGATTAGGCACAGATTGCATATCAAATCTATGGGATTAACTGTATCTTGATGGGGATCTCGCAGATCCAATGAGCGCCCACTCCACGCCTCTCTCTCTCTCTCTCTCTCTGGGAGAAATATTTGACGTGGCAAGAGGTCCGGACGTGACATATAACTGCACATCATCTCTCCTCCTCCTCCTCCTCCTCCTCCCCCTCTCTTCGGCTTAGTTACCTCACTTACCTACAGATATCTGCAGGTAGGCTGCTGGTCCCGGAGCAGAGCAGAGTCCTGGTCCACGATCTGAACCAGCAGACAGAGAAAAAAAAAATGTGGCTGATCGTGTTGGCCAGTTTACTTCACTGCGCCTCGGCCTACGATGTGGATCTGAAGAAACTGGAGGGGCTGGCGAAAGCGAGGGTGGAGGTACAGTAACACAGCAGCCTTCATGATACTACGCTTCATACGCGAAAGTAGTCTGATTTGTATTTACAGTGGCGGTGTGCGGAGGCTGTGATTTGGGTTATGCGTTTTATTCCTTACATTTCCGTGGTAGGCGCATGCGTGAGCATTTTAACAGGGGAGCAGGGTGAATAGAGGTGTAGTAAACTGGATGAATCTCCATGCGTTTACGGAAACCTATAATATCTAATTAAGCACAGAGGCTGTATAGACAATATATGTTTTACTAAGTGTAATAACCATAAAATCTGCAACAAAGCGACATTTTGGCTGAAAATGGAGTGAGGGTGAGTAACTGGAGGTCAGATACCTGCACAGAAAGTGTCTGTAACTCTACCCTTCTCTTTGAGAGAAACCATGCACTTTTCCCGCAGGGTGCCACCAAATCACCACCCTGCCAGCATCACCCAAGAAAAGCCTGTTATCTGTTGCTATTGTTGTGTTAGTCACACCTGCCACTCAATACCCAAGGGTCGTATTTCTACAAAAATGAGTTAGGCATCCTTCCCAGAAACCCACTTAAATCTGTGCACTGTACAAAGAATTAAACGCTGTAGTGATACCAGAACATTAGAGAGACTTACTGAGTGGGTTTTTCAACAAGGAAGTGTGCAGCTCCACAGGGAAAATAAAGTTATCAGTTATCAGTGATGTCCCATTTCCAAAGTATGTGCGTTGCTTGTAACCATTTTCTGTATCTTATGTTCTGTCTCTTCCCAGACTTGTGGTGGATGACAGCTGAACAGGCTCAGAGAGGTAAGTTACCCTCTGTTGTGTAATCAACAGGAACAAAAACGGACAACACACTGAGAGCCAGTGTCAGAGGCAGACTGAAGCCTAATCCCTGCCTAAAAGTGTTTGCTCACTGAGAAACACAGATCTGTCACTGAAACCAGCCCTGAGTGAAAAACATTAATCCCCACCTCTGTCTGCAGGTCAAAGCCTTTGTGATCCAGGACATTCCTCTTTAGTATCCTTTGACTCAAGTACATCGCTGTTACTTGTTCCTTAGTGTGTCTGTTCCTTAGTATGTCTGTTCACAAATTGCACTGTGTAAATATTCCAGCAATTTCTCTCTGTGCCAATCCTTGACCATCATTTCCTCAGCCATAACCTGGTGATGAAGCACATTCCTGGGGCCGACCCTGAGCTTGTCCTCCTGAACCACTATTTTGAAGAGCTGGATGTAAGTCTTTAAGGTTTTTAAGGTTTAGGTTAACAGTGCATTAATATTTGCTTTGTACTTGTTTTGCAATATATTAAAGCCACAATATGGAGAATTAAATGTGATTATTGCATTTATAACATGATATAATGTGACAAAGTAAATCAGTTTCTATGTGTTGATTTCAGCACATCCAGAGGTTAGATCAGTTAAGTGAGGGGGACAGGGTCTTACTATACCAGCTACTAAAGTCAGTTTTAAAATCAACACACAGGGGATTTAAAGGTTGGGTAGGCAGTATTGTTATGGCGTCATTGGCCAACAAATCCACATTAACCGTGCACAGTATATTGTAATTCAAGTGGTCTGACAGCAAACCTCTACTTCAGCCCCCCCTCTTGGCTCTGTTTTCAGGCTTCAGAAAATCTAGCCTGTGACTGGAGACTTTAGCCAATCACAGGTTATTTCAGAGAGACGGTGCGTTTGTATTGGCTGTTCTCCAAATGCAGATGGCGGTACATATTCCTTCTGATGGTGAAAGCCTGTTTTAATGGCGGAAAATCCTGCAACTTGTGATAAATTTCCAATACCTCCTTTGCCTGCAGCAACACGTCCCTCCACATGGAGCTTTGGGCTCATTAGCTCAAGTTGTGGGATGGGTGGGAGGGAGTGATACGAGGCAGCAGAGAGGAGGAAGATTTTACTTAGGCTGCACAGATTTTGCCTACCCCAGCTTTAAGCATAATTTTAAAACAGCTTTTTTGAATACATTTTGCTTTAGCATATACAGTATAATATACTCTACATGTACATATATATATACATACATATACATACATACATACATACATATACATATATATATATGTACATATATATATATATATATGTGTGTATGTGTGTGTGTGTATATATATATATATATATATATATATATATATATATATATATATACACACACACATACATACATACATATAGCATAATGGCGTAATTTAAAGCTGCATTAATTGTTTGTTTTGGCCACTCGGGGGCAGAACTCTACATCAAGCAGAAAACCCACATCTGACATCACCTTGTAAAGCTGTTATGGCAGATTTCCTAGCAAACAGTTGCCAAATAACACATCCAGCAGACATGGAGCAGCATTAGCATTAATGTGGAGTTTTGGGCCACCTAATGTTCAATATTCACTAAAAATTTCCCCGCTGTGGGACAATAAAGGCTTATCTTATCTTATCTTATCTTTCTAGCTTAACCAACTCCTGAAAACATTACTGGCTCTTTAGCTAGATGCCTCAAAATATTCACCTGTGAGTCAGTCTCTATCAACTGTCCAATAAAGTCAAAAATGTTGAAAAAATGATCTCATATTGCTATCAAAATGCATTTAAACAGCTCACAATCATGTTGTTGCACTGACAATCTATTACTGTGAACTAAATGCGTAATGCAGTTTTTTATGCAGCATTAACAGTGATAGAAAAGCAAATTTACACAGGAATGATCTTTTACAGGGTTTGTAAATTCAAGCACTTTTCAAGCACTTTCAAGGTACCTAAACCAGTAATTTCCAGACTCTCGAAACCTTTATCGTCACATCTAAATTGTTATATAAATGCAATTGCAAAAAAAAGTTTACAGAATTCCTTTACACACAGCAAGTTATATTGTCACTTTGTTTATTTTACCAGATGTTCATATTAACTTTGATTGTATTGATCATGATTATTTAATGCTTCCTAATTTCCAGAGTAAGTGAGCAACAGAGGACTTATCTAGCTGTGAACAATGAGTGAACACAAGAAAAGAACTTTCCTTTTAGATTATGTTGAACATCAAGCATTTTTCAAGGAGTATATTTGAATTCAAGCATTTTCCTAACCTTGAAAACAAATCGGTTAAAATTAAGCATTTTCCAAAATTTCAAGACTTTGCACGAACCCTGCATTTAATAAATAATGATTTAAATGTGTGTCCTCCACAGCGGATCGCCCTGTCTGACATGACTCGCTCTGAGATCAACGAGCTGCTGGAGAAGCTGGGCTTCTACAAGAGGGCTCAACCTGAGGACAAGGTGCCGGAGGAGTTCCGCTTCTCTCCTGCCAAAGACAGCCCGTTTAAAGACGAGCCGGCGTACAATCCCTCCACTTCCTCTCTTGCCACAGAGAACGGCTCCTCAGAGCACAACGCAGAAGTCAAGCACACCGACCTATAACCCGTCAGAGTGGAGAAAAGTAGGAATCTCACAGTACCACTCTGCCCCATAGCTGCTCCACAACCAGCTGGTCGCTGCAGTTGATGACAGAAATGCTTGTCAAGAGAAGGCCAGCAGCTCATGGATCAGCCCTTGGGCAAGGACAAAATCTTAGCATCAGCAAAAGGCCTTTTAAAAGGTCCAGTCTGAGTTTGCACATATTGTTGTTGCTGTTTGTTCTCTTTTTTTGCAGCGATAATAACCCAGCAGGCTGCTTTGTGAGTGCTTTTCTACTCCCCACACGAAGACTGGAAGTGTGTGGGTTTTATTTTGTTTTTTGGGCCATCATGTGTCAGCTGACTTTAGGATCTTCTCCTCACTTGAGTTCTCTTGTGTGTCTGATTGCTTCCTACCTACTGTGAAACTGAATGAAGCCTCAGGCTGAAAACTGTCTGACTGGCCTGAGGTTGATGCTGCATGTTCTGGTGGGTTGGACTGACACACATAAGAGGATTCAAGTGGAAGGGTTGCAAAAGAGGAAAATAAATAAATAAGGAGGAAAATAATAAAATATTTAAAAAAAAGAATCTCTTCTCTGGTCCTTGCTGTGTTTAATGTTCATGTAGTGTAGATTTGGCAGATCGTAGACTCTAAAATGGCTGTAGGTATGAATGTAAGCGTGTTCGACACTCGACAGGAATAATCTGTTATGGAAAATGAAAATGTTAAGTGTTTTATGAGCAGAGCAATAATCTCCCACAAAGGCATCCGTTTCTCAAATTGGTTTCATTTTAATTCACATTTAACTGTGGTGCACAGAAACATGAAATTATAAGGTGTTTAAGCTCTTATGTACAGCCCTTACTGCTTTGTGGAAGGTATTTCGTTTTTCAGTTGGCAGCAGTGGAATAATTCTCAAATAATTTCCCTAAATCTACTAAAACAGAGCTTTATGAATCATCAAAATCAGCTCTGATCAAATTTTAGACATCTTCTCAAAAGGAACCTTAATTTTACAAGCAGAATAAAAATCTTCATTTAAAATTTTTCTTTAGCTTCATGTCGTAAAATATACAATTGGCAGTTATGTTCAGTCACGATTACTCATGTTTACATAACAGAAAGCTGGCTTTCATCAGGCCCATCGACCCGTCCAAAATGTGACCCCTATTTGTTTCACAAAACATCGTGGTAGCTTGAGCTTACTGACTCACTTTAAACGAAACTTTTAAAAGCATAATGTACACACTAACAAAATACAAAATAATATATTTCAAAAAACAAAAACCTACTCAAGCATAAATAAGGAGCCCTATAAAAGAGCTGTGTGTGAGTGTGTTTGGCAGGGTGAGGCAGTGATGCTGTGAGGTTTTTTTGTACATATGCTGTCAGTCAAGCAGTAAGAAACATCAAGTAATGATACAACATCAGACTGCAACCCACTCCTCTTGTTTTCTTTCTACCTGAATAAAAACCTGTTGGATTGCAGGCATTTTTTCTGTTAGAATAATACAATATTATGATGATACAGTAATGCAGGAGGGGTAAAATGTTTTTTTTAAATCTGAAACATGTTCTCAGTAGCACTGTAGAGTTCAGAAAGGTGAGATTACTCAGCAGTGAGCTGCAACAATAAAAATGTTGCATCCATTTGAACAATGTAGAAAGAACATCCCTGTGCTCGTGTATTAAATAGTAATATGCTAATTGATTACATCAACATGAGAATAATAACTTAATTAAAATATTTCAAGTGACCAGAGTTTAGAAAAAAAAAAATGAAAAAGTACCGAAATGAAAACCAAATAATGCATCACATGGTTGGGTATATTTTTCTTCCTCAGTTGAAATACCAACAGCAATTCTAGCAAATGACAATAATTACAAAAGTGTAGCAGAGATATAAAGTATAAATAACTTAAATATATTTCTCTTTTCTCTCTTGATGTGTTTTTCAGTACACTAGTGTAGTGACACAGCCACTGCATGTTAAATATTACCTGGTACAAAGCTGAGTTTGAGTACAAAAAAAAAAAAGTTGTAAATTTTTTAAAGCTTAAAAGGTAATCTTATAAAAACTTTGGCGCTCTCTTGCTGGAGAACGGTGGACTGTGTGTTAACAATGTGTGTTCAGAAGAGAACTGAATTAATGAGTACACATCACCACTGCCAACAAAGATAATAAGCAAACTGACACATACACACACACACACACACACACACACACACACACACACACACACACAATCCCCAACTTGTCCATCAGAGATGTGCAACTCTATGACCCCCGCCTGTCAGTGTGGAGGCGGTCATCAGGTGAAGGTGGAGCTGGGGAGGGGTCAGGGCTGTCAGGTCAGAGGTCACAGGACCGACCCATGGACATCTCGTATCTTCGCAGGTGGTTGACCAGAGACTGTACGTAGGTGAAGACACATTTGGAGTCGGGTTTATTACCCATGATCATCATGTCCTCCACTTCCAGCAGAGGCATGCAGTCAGCGTAGGTCCTGAGGAACAGGCACACAAGAGACAGTGTGTATGAGAAAGAGGAGGATGAACGGACAGGATGGGAGAGGACCAGAGACGGAGTAGGGAGGATGATATTCTCTTCAGATTTCATATTTAAAATCTTCCATCAGATGCTTTCTCATCATCATTAACAAAACTGGTGAAACAGCAATAGTTAGAATAAAGCTAGTGTTACACACACAGGAACTCCAGCCCTTCCTTGTTGTGGTTATGCTCTACTTATTCCTTTTTTTTTTTGTCCATTTTTGTCTCCGTTTTCTCTAAACCACTGTGTGGAAACCCCTTTCAAAGCTCTCTATAAATAAACTTCAGTAATACAGTTTGTTTCAATAAACATTTATGGGAACAAAGACCTCACGTGTGAGCTACGCAGAGAGTGACCACAGGGTGGCATTATCGGCACATACTGTAAACTCTCTGAGACATCCTACACAAACAAAGAGTAGAGTAACAGAAACCGCAAGAGGCTAAATCTCTTCCATGAGAAAATTAATGTCAACAACATAAAATCTGTTTTGTTATTTAAGAAACTGTAGACACGGGCCATTCTGCACTTCATTATTACAGTATCTTTAAAAAGCTTTACAAGCCAAGTGCATAAACACCTGTAAATTCAGACTTGATAAAACGTCAGTGGACAACACAGCCTTTCCGTTCTCTGCTTTGTTTCTTGACTCCTCAGTTTGAAACATTGTGATACTGCCGTTCCTTTTAAAGTGCTGAGCTGCAGATGGTCCTGGCTCTCTGCCTGGGCCATAGTCTGGCTATGCAAAAATGTACACATGGACACACACACACACACACACACACACACACACACACACACACACACACACACACAGACACACACAGACACACACACACACACACACACGCGCATACCATGTTTGGTACTTTGGACCTCAGTAGCTTCAGATTAACATGAAGGATCAAATATCCAAAAGCAGCCAGTAAAGGAGTTTTCTGAACCACCACGTTTGATATAAATCCTATGAGCTGCTTAAAACATGCAGATATACACACACACACACACACACACACTCCATCCCATTAAGTCTGTCAGAACCAAAGTGAGGTTCCTTCGTAGGCTCACCCCCTCTCTCACCATGGGTTCAGTTTTAGGTGGAGTGCGACTCTAGGAGGAGTTTTTGGTTTTAACCAGGCCCTTCGTCACCAGACCCCTGTAGAACTCCTGCAGGTACGTATACACACACTTCCAATCCGGCTCGCGCATCTTCACCATGTCGTCCACATCCAACAGCTGGGGACAGTCCACTAGTTTCCTGTTCCCGCACCCGGCAGGGAAGGGAGAGAGATGGGGGAGGACGAGGAGAGGAAGGAAAGGCAGAAACAAAGAAGAGAACAAGGAGGACCAGGGTGAAGTACAGATATGAAGATGAGAGAAGAAACAGGACAGAGATAGTGGACAAAGTGTGGGAAAGAGAAGGAGGAGGAAGAAAAAAAAACAGATAAAGCAGTGAGCAGCCAAATGAGAAAGATTCAGGGTGAAAAGACAGAGGGAGAGAGAAAGGACACAAAAAGAAACAATAACATTACATTCTGTGTTCACAAATATATCCATGAGTTGACATGCTTCATGAACATCATGATACATACAGTATGTGGCAAACACACACACATAAGACAAAACAAAATGTCAAATGAGCGTCAGGCGATGCTCATTTAGCCTTTTTGTTTGTTGTTGTTGTTTTTTTCAGTGCACTAAGACAAGAGACTTTTGACCATTTCAATACAGCTATGTTCTGTCAGAAATACAAGACACGATGAAAAAAACAACAAGGATTCTGCAAAAAACAAACAAACACAAAGATACAACCATATGGTGACTCTAAAAACACAGTGGTGCACAGGATGGTGTGTGTGTGTGTGTGTGTGAGTGTGAGTGTGTGTGCGGTGGGATTTAAGATAACAGCAAACTGCCTGGAGGGTCGGGAGTGCCCGGGGGAAGTGAGTGATAGTGCAACACAAAGGTGGAAAGACGGGGGCTGTGGGTTGAGTGACAGTCCGTTGTTGAGAGTATAAATAATTAATATAAACATCAGCATGGACATTATCCTACTGGGAGCATGTGAACACACACAGGTGGGTGGGGGGCATCACAGGTGAGAATGGTGTGATGCAAGAGGGATGAGAAAGAGAGAGGAAAAGGAGAGGAGAGAGATTAGGAGTAAAAAAAAGGAGGGAAAGTATTGGAGGCATAGCCGAGAGCTCGTCCGTTTTTCTTTAACCTGGTGGTTGTTTTGGGGAGGGTTTGCTCATGGGTCTCTGGTTTAGAGCAGACGGGGGGGGTCACAGCAGTTACTCAGAGTAGAGGACAGATGGAGAATGGAGGTTTAGAGGTGGAGTAGTTAGAGTAGTAGCAGTAATGGGGCTCGCTCAGCCTTGAGGTGGTTCGATAAACCTGGGAGAGACAGGGAAAGTTAACACCGGGACAATCAGTCAAGGAGCTTCCACATGTTTTTGGTCCGTCTCTGTACTTCAGGCTCAAGTAGATGTTGGTCGAAGAGCAATACTGAATGAAAGCTGGATTTTTACAAAGGAATGAGAGAAGGATGTGAAAAATCTGTTCAATACTAAGGAAGGAAAATGTGTTGGTTTGGGCTGGGAGCAACGCAGAAAAACTGGCTTGGATCGTTTGATTTTCATTGTGTATCCACTCCACGACTGCCTCGGCTGGAAGATAATGTCTATATCTTTAAGCTAAGCCCGCGGTAGCTTCTTCTGCCGGTTTCTCCTCATATTCTTCACATTTTCTCTGCCAAGCTTAACAAAAAAAAACCCAAAAATAAACCCAACAAAAAAAGGTTCACTGCAGTTGATGTGGTTTCTCCAACGAAGTCGGTTGATGCTCTCACTTGCAGTCAAAACTTAACAACAATAACAGAACTGATGTGGTTAGTGGACACGTTACTTGGACAAACGTGTTTTTTCTGTGTACTCACTCTGCACTGCTGAACGCCACCTCAAAGTTTTGCCTGCGGTTGCTGGGGCTCAGGGAGCTGTAGTCAAAGGCTTCAGGGAAAAAATTGTGCACCAGGGCACAAAATGCCATGCCATTGCTCCAGCTGGATGAAAAATTCTGAATATCCACATGCTGAGGGAGAAGACAAACAGAATAAACATGGAGATAGTGATAGATAAGTGATGGAAACATTCCCAAAGAAGGAAAATATTATCTCAGCCTATCTTGTCTTAATCATCAGGTTCAGCTAGCTTCCTTGGCTGACATTGAAGATGAGCACTAAGGACACAGTGGGTTGCTGTGGCTGCTTGGTTCACCTCATATGAGCGGGTCTTGGCGCGGCACCAGTCGAGCAGCATCTGCTTGATGGAGTTTGCGTTGGGTACACCAAAGCTGGTGGAACGCTGAACCTTGTTTACCTTGGCGACCGCCTGATTTCCAGGGCTAAAAAGAAAAGTCAGGTTTGTGTTAATATTTACATGCTTTGACCTGCTCCTTTTCTTTCTTTGGTAGTAATACCTCTCTGTTTATCCTTACCCGCCTCCCTCCTTCTCCAGCTTCTCTATCATGGCTTTGCGGGCCTGCATGGCAGAGGTCTTGGGCAGAGTCTGAGCCCTCATCAGCTCCTTGCGCCTCTCTGCCTGCCTTCGCTCCACGGCGGCCAACCCACCGCTGCTGCTGCGAGGCGACATGTCATCCTCGCGATCAAACACGCTGAGGCGGGGACATGTACAGCAAGTTAATTTGTTAAAGTGCGGGGATTTTAAACTTGGTGTAATTACGGTGCTGATGTTTCTTAACCTACCTGCCCACTTTTTTGCTTGCGTTAGAGGAGGAGGAGGATGTGGAAGAGGTGAAGCTGTAAGATTTTGACTGGACTGTCCCTCCTGAAATAATAAACAAACACACAGACATATGAATGATAATGGTGATGAGGCTGTAATGAGCATACAGTATATAGTAGTGTAAGAGAGCCAGAGAGCGAAATAAAGTAATGACTCACTGTCTGTTTTCTGCACATAACTGGACTCGACGACAGTGCTGCGTGTTGATCTGCTCCTATCATCTAAACACACAAATACACACTTTAAATTATTTATATATTGGACAGATTCCGTTTCATGACTGTCAGAGTCCTTATAATTTGTTTTCCATCCGCATTTACTGTTTACTTTTTACTGTTTGTTATGTTTTGCTCCCCTGTTTTTCCCCTTTGTCCTTCCAAGATGCCTTTTGTGTTTTGCAGTTGTAAATAAGAAGTCACTGTAAATAAGAATTGGTTCTTTATTGACTGTGTTACATACAAGTTCAAGAAAGGTTTAAAGAAGGTTCATAAATGCACAGGAAAAGAAAAGAAAAGATAAACTACCAGACTGGGCGAAGCGGTCTGTCTTGGTGACTTGGCTGAGGCTGGAGCCATCCGCTGACTTCTCCACCTTCCTCATAACCACCTCTCCGGCTCCGACCCCAGCGCGAACCTTCTGTGTTCGTTCTTCTCTCTGCTGCCGGAGCTCCTGCAGACGGGTCTCGCGCTCCTTTTCTCTCTGGTCTGGGGTGGGGGAGAGGAGAGAAGGGATGTAGAGGTGGTGGGGAAAGGTGGAGAGATGATGTCAGTGGAAAAAGAGGAGGAGGAGGACAAGACGTCCTAAACAAACTGCCAGCACCTCATCTGACTGCCACAGAGATGGATTAAAACAGGGCTTCCAAATTTGAGGCGATACATTTCAGGATTCTTTCCACAGTACCGTAAAATTCCTCTGAACACACAAACACCCACAGGTGGGAGGCTCACAGCCGAGCCAAAGCTGTCAAGTAATATGTATTGCACAAACATCACAGATCAAAAAGAGCAAACATGCTCTGATCGTCCCGTGCGAAAGGTTGTGCCAAGTTCAGCAATGTCCAGAATACTGATACCTTAACACCTGCACTGCTACCTCCAGCTTTTACTTGAGTGTGCAAGCATTTAAACATACTGAGCAGTGTTAATATTAGACATTTATTCTTAAACTCTCCATTTAGTTCTGTCTGATATTTTTTGTTATGTGTGCAGAGGTTAGGGCACTAAGGGCAGTCTTGGACCCTTTGTATATTCGATGCTACTGAGTGCAGTGAACTTTTACAGATCTGGGAATCCAATTAGGACGTTGAACTGTCAGCTCAATGCAACCAGACGCCTGGTGAAATCATATGGTGAGTGCTCACTGCAAAACAGAGAATACCCTGAATGTGGGAGACGTTTCAGTAACAATGCTGCAGCACACGGAGGTGAGAGTGAACGAGGATTCATGCACATTAACAAAACTGTCAACACATTCAGAGATCTGAGAGATAAACTGTTTGAAAAATTGTAGTGGTTTGACAATGACAGGATGGTGCACGCAAAAAGACAAACGCAGGCAAGTATCAATTGTTAAATGCACACTGCACACCAACCTGCCCTACCTATTTCCTCTTGAGTACATCCCAGCACAGCCTCTGAGGGCAAAATGGATAGAAATCATGTGGAAATTACAAGTTTGTTTAAAACTTGTAAAGAAAAGACTGAAAAAAAAATACTGATAATCACGAGAAAGAAAATGTAAATGAAAAATCATCAGGCTTGATTATAATGAGGCAGTGTGTCTACCTTTCATGATTTGAAAGAAAGCTGTGGAGCAAAAACTTGCATGTGGTTGGAGTAAAAGACCTTGAAGATCTGTTTTTCTTTACGCCGTTACCTCTCTTTCTCTTGCGCAGGTCTCTCATAGCTGCACGAATCATCTTCCTCTCCTCAAAGTCTTTTGACTCATCGAGCTGTGGAAGGAAAAAGAAAAAACACAAATGGAAAGAATGAGAGGTCATTCAAGCCAAAGTGGCATGGCTCTATTTATGCATGCAGTTCTAACAAAGCATTGTGCATACACATAACACTGGGCTGTGACATTTCCAAATATGCCCTCACATAGCTGGCAAGATTAAGTGTTAATACACAAACTTTCTGCACGACTGAAGCTGCTGTATTCGTTACAAAGTGGTGCTTTTAAATCTAAATCATCCAGAATTATAACTTGGGTGTGAAGTACCATTTTGTCAAGGAGCTCTTCATCCTCGATAGCAGCCAGCTGTTCAGCAGTCAGTTTTCCGGAGCGCTTGTCGGGTTTGGCCTGAGTGCTGGAGCCGTTGGGGATGGCTGGGACGTGACACGCCACCTGCACAGACGGTCCAGCTGAAAACACCGGCTCAGAGGCCACAACGGGCTCCGTCTCCATCTGCACAAGACACATAACACAAAACACACACAGCGTGAGCAAGAGCATGTACACACAGACATGCAAAAGGACGCACGGTTACATTAATTAGTCTCAGATTGCAGAGTTTGGAGGTATTGACTATATTCATTTAAAAAAAAAAAAGTGACCTTAGTGGGATATGTGCATTGCTATCTGAGAGCTCCTGCAAGCAGAATCCCTTAACCTGGAGTTCTGGCTTTAAGTTGCACACTTATGAAACCAGGATGAGGGTTTTCAAAAAACATAACTGAAGCTTGCTGACACTTACGTAATAAGCACAGGAGGATTTTAGTTAAACACACTGCAGCCATAATAGGCCTGAGTGTGTGAAATGGGCTCTCTTATAATCTCTTTTTTTTTGTACCAAGACTGCCCACTCACCGTATCTCATCATTTCTTCCATCCCCTCTGCCTCCCAGCCATGCCAGAGAGGGTGACAGTAAGCACATGAGAGCAAGAGGTACTTAGCCAAATTACTGTTAACGTAGTTCATGGAGTGTGACTGACACGCTGAGTGTCTAAATGATACCGGGCTGCTGTGAACCAAGAGTTTATGTGACAGGTACGGTACACCGCTATGGCTCAAAGATGGGAACAATGCATTAGCAGATATAAACTCAGAGGAAAAACATCCAAAGCCATCCTTTCTGGTATGTACACCACAGAAGGAGTGGTGAGCGTAGGAGCAAAAGTAAAGAGTGAAGGAGCATGCTGAAGAGGGATTAGAGCAGCATGAGAACAAACATTACGACCTATAACACTATAGGTCGTTAAGGTAAACCTGGATATCTACCAGCTTATTCTGAGTCACCATAAATCCTTCAGAAAATACCTCTTAAATGTTCATATGGTGCTGAATGCCTGTGGCAGACTATGGGCTCTAGCTGTGGCTTCATTGCTTTTGTTGTAACTGAGTCCAGGTCCAGATATAGCTCAGACAGCTGGCCCCGTCCCTATCCACAGCCGCCCAGCCCTCCTCCCTGAGGGCCCCTGCCAGGCCAGGTCTCACCAGGGAAGGACAATGCCCAGCACAGCCACAGTGCTCTGTGATCATGGGTGGCCACTGGTTTTTATGAATTTTTTGGACATGGGACAGACTGGACTGAGAGGCACTTGACCGACGAGGAATGTTTTGGGACACAACACAGCCAAACAAGGGCTCCGAGTCAGGCAATGAGGGAATGTGTGTGGGGTGAGAAAATCCCAGATAACCTTAGTGCTCGAGTCATGTTTAATTCAGCTTCAGGATACTGAAGTCACCATGGCATAAAAATGCTTTTTTTGTTTAGTTTTTCTCCAGTGGGAGAAGGGCTATAATCCTTTTGAAAGCTTTCACCACTTACACCTGCAATACAGTTCCCACCAGCAGAATTATGAATAGCTCACATGGGAAAAAAATAGCTGATACTATATAAAAGCATAGGGAAAAATGGTCAGATAAGGTCATCCCTCATTATCACAATCGTTCTGCTGATGGAGAGTAACATTTAAGAGAAGCCCATCACCTTTACTGGAGCAGGTGATTGGCAGACCCAGCTGTCTGTGCAGGATTAGACAGGAATATGAACAATGGGAGGTTGAATAACTGAAGATAATGCCGCAAATACTCAATATCCCTCAAAATGTCAACAGCACACACAGAAATACACACACTCAGGGTTTGTTATGGGATTTCAAGAGTGCACAAAGCAAACAAGGCTAAAGATGAGGGCCAAGTGGTTATCCTGTCAGTCATGAAACTGTGCATCGATCTCTATAACGGGAATATAAGTCCTTAAATCCCTGTTTTGCTTTGAAGCCAGACAAGTAAATCCTTTTCATTTATGGCTCCTTTTGAAAAACATCTAATGCTAAGTTCATGTTACTGCCAAGGTATACATTATGGATGACTGGAAGATGGCAAACTATTGGCCAGGGCCATTGTTACTATTAGAACTGGGTCATTTTTGCCTCCACCAGGAGTGTATCCACTCAACACAACACTTGCATGCAGACATACACATGAGTGCTAGCCAGGACATGATCAGAAACACATGGTGTTGGAGGATTGGAATACCTCTATGGCAGACTGCAGTGAAGTCCTCCACATAAACACAATCTGTCAAAACTGACTGACAGCTGGGATGGTCAAGTGTTTTAAATGAGGACATGATGTAAGATTAAAACCAATGAAAAGCTATGAGAGGTGAAACAGGTCAACAAGTACGTGCGTGTCACTGGCATGGCACGTAAAACTCATGGCCAGCTGACCCACAGGTATTCTCAACACTGGAACAAAAGACGTTCCCATTCTTCAAGCAGCTTATCTGAATTAAAAGAGGTCATAATCAGAACCATTAACAGAGAGCAGTACCGTGCCGTTGTTGCAAGAAATGTCTGCCATCAAAGAGGGAGCAGAGAGGGAGCGGCGGGTTGCAAAGGTGGGCGGGTGAGGGACAGGTGAAGGCTCTGAATTCTGAGGTGTGCTTGTCTCAGTAGATCCAGAGTCTGAGTCCTGGTGGCATGATATAGGTTCCTGGGGTACGTTTGATGGAGTATCCAGAAGAGTGCTAGCTGGAGTGTCCTGGGGTGCACTGGATGGAGACTCTTGGGGAGCGCAAGATGAAATATCATGTGGTGCTTCAAGTGCAGTGTCCTGGGGTGTGCACGCTGATGGATCACTGCATGAAGTTGGAGAATCATTGGATGGAGTTTTGGTTCCACATGAAATTGAAGGGGAGCTTTCCTTGCTCGGCAGTACATGTAGTAAGGGATCAGGTAGCCCCATTACCTGGCACAGGGCCTCCACTTGCCTCACCAGCCTTTCTTGTTGAATCCTCAGCCTCAGGTTCTCCTCCTGCAGCCTGGCAAAGGCCTCTGCCAAAGGAGCCACCTGAGCTGCTGCCTCCTCCAGACGGGCATCCACTTGCTTCCCAAAGACCTGCAGGTCACTATGAATCTCCCCCACTACACACTGTAATGTTAATTCAAATTTCCTTTTGCAAAACTGCTCCTCTTCATCCTCTACCTCTTCCTGAGCTAGCAGATCACCTATCACCTCCTCCAGGCCAGACTCGGCACAAGCACTATCTGGGCTGCCCAAAGCCTCTGGAGCCTGTGAGGCTGGGAGGAAGTCCAGGTTCACTCCAGGCATGGCCAGACCAGCTGCACTCAATGCTACACTGGCCAAAGTCCTTTTAGTTTAAATCCACTTAAGTGTCCCGAAAACTTAAGTTGGTGTGTAAGATCAGAGAAATCAAAAGGTTGTGGCCTTTGCCTCACATGTGAGGGTAGAAGGTGTCCTCTCTGTCCGTCTGTCTACAGAGACTTTCCAAAACAACGCACGTTCTTTATACCCCCAGCAAATCTCCCCTCTTTACTGGCCAACACCCTGACAGCCAATGAGCATGCAAGGAATCCCGTTTTCCAGGCAGCAGTAGCCCCACCCCCTTTATTTCCAGGTGCTGTGGACACGTCTATTCATCTCCTGCACCCCCATTATTCCACTGAGCCAGTCAGTCCTGAGGCACTGGTAGAGGCCAGAGGGGGAATGGTAGTGGCAACAATTTAGAAAACTCGCCCCTCCCTCTTTCAACTTTCCTTTTATTTAGAGCCCTTGTCCTTCACACCTCGATTGGCAGGCAATGAGGGTTTAGATATGGCTCTAGGCCTGGGCTGAGCAGAGTTATACGTTAGTGTTTCACTCCTCTTCAAACTGCATTCTGACAAAATGCAACTGAGTCGTGACTAATCAGGCCAGTTGTGTTGCATGACTGTGATTCAAGGCCAGCCTCCAGAGGGAAGATCAGCCCATGAAGGACACAGGAAAGTGTTTAGGGCCATGAAAGAGCAGACTGGGTGACCAGTGAGGGTGAGCTGGGGCCCAGTTCTCCACGGCTCTGGGCAAGGATGTTGGAAAGGACATCACACCCCTTTCAATATTTTGTTTTAGGCTGACTGACAAAGCAGCAGGGGCCCAGCTGCTGCTCATGTGCATGCTTCAAGTGCTTTTGCATTAAATTAAGAGCTCTCCAAGAACGCTGACAGTCAAGTCTGCTGTTTATAGTGTAAGATGCTCAAGTACATCTTTAAAATGCTTACTGAAGATTTATTGGCATATTGCAGTCCATGCAGAGAAATGAATGCAGCCTGATAAGAAGCATAAGGCTTCACATGATGAAGCCTTATGCGAACCCTCTGCTGCTATTTACAGAGAGTTTCCAAAAATAAAGCAATGCAGAGATTTCAGTCTAAAAAAAAGAACCAACATAGCAAAGAGGGGAAAAAAATTCTCTTCAGGAAATCTCAATCTAAGCAGGCAATAAAACATCAGGAACAAAACAGTGGTCTTGAAATCAGAGGAAATTCATCCAGACAGAGTCTCTCACACCTTTTCTCCCGGCTCTGCAGACCAGGCTTAAATCTGCGACACATGTGAAGTGGTTGGGTAACCAGCATGTGTCATGGATCAGCAGTATGTTAACAATGGGGTCATTATCCCTCTGTGTGACAGTGAGACAATCTGTCACTGACTGTAGGACTGTGTGTCCATGTTCACACAGCAGCACTTTACCAGTGTGACCCAGAGCTTGGCAGTAATCTCTGTGACTGCAGGAAAGCGACTGACTGTCCTGTCAGTCGCTTTCCTGCATTATTTATATTTGTGTTCAAGGCCGAGAGCAGTGGTCGCCATGGACGGACAGCTGAGATGAGCAGGAGCAGCTGTGATCACTTGGAGCAGGAGGCATCAATAATCAGCTGCCGGTCTCACCTGTCTGAAATGAACTCTCATCACTGCACTGAAATACTACAAGCATCTTGACCTTGCCATTAACTTAATCTTAGTCTTGCTTTTATAATAAATAACAAGAAGCAGCTCTCTCTCTTTAACTCACATTTGTCCTTTATTGTTTTGGAGTCTTTCCATTATTTATTTGATCTCAAATGTTTCTCTCTTGACTCTGAAATAGATTGTAATTTATAGGCTATCCACTGCAAGAGCTGATGCTATCAGCAACAACATGTTTTATTGGAATTAAAGAAAATACCACTAAAGGAAATAGTGGAGGTTGTGAGTGCTGGAGTTAGACCACCGAGAAGAAGCCCAGACCACCCAAACAGATCAGAGTCCCAGACAGGAACCACTGTGGTCAATAAACAACAATCAACAACACTAAACAGGATGAGCTTATTAAAACTCATGCACCACATACTGCCTTGATATCCACACACTCTTCTTGCTATAATGAACATATACACTAATGTTAAAAGCGTACTTTCGTATACATGCTACTTTAATATGAATCCTCCCCTGACATGTCACCTCCTCTCACACAACCTTGAACTTCGACTAAACCAGGGAAAGTCAGAGAGCAGGTGGTCTCTGGATCAGTCTGAAGGTAACCAAGCTGCCTCCCCCTAGTTGATGCTAACCAACAGTGTCTGCTGCTGTTTTTACAATCTCATTAGCCGAGTCACTCAGGCTCAGTGTTTGTACGGTAAAACTTGAGCAAATCTGGCAGAAGCAGGTGAAATATGTCGTTGACGAAAAGAGAGAAAGACTCACTTATTGTCATATGCTTGTGGTTTATCAATAAAGGCATTCATGTTGAGCCTATACAATGATGATACAGTTGATTAGATAAGCCTGTATGTGAACCACAGCCTTGTGGTGCTAGCATGCAGTCATTCCTGGTGTGTTACATTTTGCAGCCAGTGTTAAGGCCTGTGGCTTAACCCTCATCCCCAACACAGTTATGAATAGCAACAGAGTTAGCAGGATAGTAACAATTTAAGGCTAAACTAATGATTGGTGACACGTTTTAAATGAAAAAAAAACCCCACAGAATTTGTGAGGCAGATTCTTCAACAAAGCATATATATATTTCTTTACCATAATTTAAAATACATCATGTACTAATATCATACACATGTTAGCACTCGCAAAATGATGTTACCTGCATGCCGTTATGGTAATGTTGTAACCGCACTCAGCTCAGACAAGTATGAACCTCATCTCCTGCAGAATCTTTGTCCTTTTCCTGCAAAATCCCTCTTCTACAAAAAGACTCTGCTGCGGTATCTTAGTCCGTACCTGCCCCTGTGTTTGTGTGTCCCAACAAGGGCCTAACTGATGGAGACAGTCTCATTCCAACACCTTAAATCCACCCTGCAGTCTTGTGCAGCCTCCTCCCAGCCCTAATTAACCAGCTCCCTGATCCTGTAACCAGATTACCGCTGCGCTCGACACACTTACACAGCCATTAAAGAGTAAACAGGGCGCAGCTTCTCCTTTCCTCACCCTCTCTATCCCCCACTCTCCATTCATGAGGACACTTCCTTTCATGGAGGAGCAAGGAGGTTAAGGAATGGAGCAAATGGGAGTTTAGCTGACCTTCCTAAGCCCAGAGGTCACTGTGGGATGGGAGGGGATCAGTTTGCGCTCCCTGGGTCATTCTGACAGCAGTCATTTTCCCCATCAGCAAACTACTCACTTTCAGCCTATTGGAAAGCGCAAATTGAGACGCGAGAGTCGCATCTTTGGGATTCAGCCCCCTAAGGAAAAGATGCGATGAAGAACTTGTGTCAACATGTGTTTTAATGCAGCTGGATAGTAATTGGTGTGCATGAAGACAGACAGGTGTGATTTAGGAAACATATCCCAGATAAATCTCAGTGGGCATGGCCTGCCGAGAGAAAACGAGGAATGCCCAGAGCACCTCCCTCTCCCTCTCTCTCCTTCACATACCTTACAAGGACAGATGTGACTGGCTACCCACTCTGTGTTTGATAAACACTGTTCTTCCCTCCTCTCCCTCCTTTTCTCACACTCTGTCTGTCTTTCACTGTCCCAGCTCACTTGCTTTTCAGCCCTTTATAGGTGATCACTGCGACAGGGACGCAGCAAAAACACAGCGAAATTCAACTGAGTCAGTTAGGAATGAAATAGTGGATGAAAACAAAATGTTAATCTTTAACTGGAAGGGACTGGGAATGTGTTTTTAATGTATGTTTGGCAGGTTCTGTCAAGATTCTGTGGAGCCTCAATGTTGTGATAATCTCCCGGAAAATAATTTGCAAAGGCAGACTGTACCTTGATGGAGGATCCAGAGGAGAGGCTGGATGAGGAGATCTTGAATGGTGTCGCTCTGAGGCCAAGGGTCAACTCTGAAACAGACACAGTAAAAGACACAAAGGGATTTTAAGTATAAAAAAATTGATTCATGTAGATGTAGTGCACAGCTATGGGTTGAATAAGAACAAACTCCAGAAGGCCAAGAAAGGTCCTGGCGCCCATATGCATGACAGTTGAGATGTGTGCATGGTCTTGCACTGTGTTGGTGGTGGCCATTAGTCAGTTACATAAGCTGCCATACTGTCATAAACAACACGGACTCATGTCTAATGAGAGACAAGCGAGAAAATGTAGATGACGCCACCTTTAACATAAACAGCCCTTTTCATTCGCCTGCAAGAGTACGCACATGCATATCCTTGTGACCTGTTGTCAATCCCCCACACCCCATCCTTTCACTCCACACACACAAAAGCTGTATCATAAAATACAGGATTGATGCACACCAGCGCAGCACAGTGTACATTTAAGATTCTTGGTAGGTGCTTTTGAGAGAAATCAGAGACCTGATCCCAGCCAGCTTTTAGTCAGTGGGAGACAGGCAGGTTCCCAAAAAAGGAGCCCAAAACCATTAAAGCAAATTGAGCTGAAAAGAAACCGTGTGACCTTCGTGACAGAGCCCAGTGGGGCTGCCAGAATGTGTCCTGGGGGTGAGGGGGGTGTTGGTTGTAAGAGGTGAGGAGGCTGTAATTGCACAGGTCCAGCTTGAGTCTTAAATAAACTGTTTGGGTTGGAGGTCCCGGTTGCTGGGAAGAGCTGAAACTTAAGACGTCTTGTTTGGACAGACCGTTACAGCAGCTGTAGCAGCTTTGCTTCTGAAAAGGACTGAGATTCACGCTATTCATGTTTTTGTTTCATCCAATTAATGAATTCCTGCTGGTACTGTTTGCACTGAGTATGTACTGTGCTGAGTTTGTACATTACATTACAGGAACACTGTGTTTTTAGGAGACTGGCCCGCTGCTGAACGTGCCTATTAATGATTTGACAATAAAGAGACTCTGTCCCCCAACACAATGCTACATATTTTAGTAATCAAAAGTTGCAAGTAGATTTTTTTGTTGTGACATGACATTAATTCATTAATTTATGAAAAGCCTGATACTGTTAGCTCAGTACAGCTGATAAGGCCATGCATTTTTGATACTATTTCAGATATTTATACATTTTCTTCTTCCATCAGCCACCATATTCACTACTTAGAAAACAGGGAAAACTGTCTCGTTATTTTCTTCCATTAAAAGTTATATTCACAGTGCGCCCTGGTGGCCTAGAGGTCAAGGCGCTGATGATGAACTGCAACATCCCTGGTTTCGCGTCAGGCCCGGGGACCTATGTTTCATGTCCTTTCCCATCTCTCTCCTCTCATCCCTCTACTGTCTACTGACTCTAACAAAAGGCATAAAATGCTCCCCCCAAAAATTGTTTTATAATTATTTTCACCTCACTCTTTCAGTGTAGTTTACAATGTTAACTACAGGTGTTCACTGAGTGCTGTTATATCACGAGTTATGGTTTCCTCACTTTTGACACAACAGTTGTCGTGTTGCTGAACACAGCAAAGTGTCCTAAAGTGTTAGCATGGAGCTTCAGGGCAAGTATTCAGCCAGGTAATCATGGACACCTTTTCAGGAGACAGGACACGCGACGACAAAAGAAGGCAATAACAAGGTCTCCAGCCACGTTCAAACTGAGGACGTCACAGTTTCTAAAACTGCTGGGCCACAACTGGTTAACTCATGACTTTGGTTTCTATGTTCTCATCTCGTCTCAGGCAAAGAGCTCAATGGATTAGTTTAACGAAACATCTGTCTCGTTCAAATGAACGCTCAAATGAATGATGGAAGTAAGTGCGAGTCATTTTACATAAATGGGGGGCAGACAATATCTATAGCATGTAACAAACAAAACACTGTACTGTGTGGGGTAGCAGGCTAATTCAATTGTACTTGAATAACACTGTGCTTGGGATTGCACTCTAACAGTATTACTATTCAGTCTGGCCTGAGACAGCCAATTGTTGTTTCTTTTGTCCCAATTTACTCTCTGCTACTACTGACCTCACCCCCTCCACACTGCTGCAGCATGCCCACTCTATGACAAACACCCTTCAGTACAGCCGTGCTGCTGTTTCATACTCAGCCCTAACATCTATCCCCACTCATCCATGTGCTTTGCTTAGCCTCACAAAAACCATTGTCATCATCCCACTTGTGACCGATTCCTTGGTGCCGGTCGCCGCCCACAGCGACTGGGATTCCATTGTGATTTAAGGGTTATTAGCAAAGAAAGACATAAAACTGCTAAATTAAGATTCATACCGCCTGAAACAAAGTGGGCTGCAACTTTACATACTGTACCAACTCCATAGAGAGCTTTAAAAGGTCAATATAATCAAGTTTTACCTAAAAAGCATGGTGCATTAGATGGTTAAACAAAAGAAATAGTTGTTCTGTTCTCATTCTAATCCTGAATTAACACTTTGGAAAATACTGCATCATGTTAAGTGAGTTATTTGAGCACTGACTGAGTATGAGCACTGTTGCTGTAAGGTTGATGCTCCTACCTGCTCTCTGTCCCATAGTATTAGTGGTGATGCGTGGGGTCATGTTGGTGATGGGTACGATGTTGCCCCTAGGGGATGTAGAGGAGGTGGTGGTGGTGCGCCCATCCTTGATCTCGATGGTGAGGAAAGTCTTCATGTCCGGGTCTGCCTTTCCCTGGGTGACCTGCTGTCCAGCTGCTCTCCCTGGGGTTCCGTCTTCCTTTGAGTTACTGGAGGCGTGCACATCTTTTTCAGCTGGATGCCTCGTCCCACCCATGGAGTTCTGCCATTGGCCAGCGGAAGACAGAGGTTTGTTAGCCACCCCTCTTGGCTGAGGTGTGGCCTGACTCTGGGATGCGGCAGAGGTGTGAGAGTCCACATGTGGCCTTGCTGGCGTGTCTCCAGATGTGCTGAGGGATGCTGTTGTGTGTGTAAACAGCTCAGTAGCTCTGGAGAGATTCATCTGTCGACTGCCGGAGGTCGTCCCATTCCTCAGAGGAGCTTTCTTCAAAGCTGGGACGTTTGGGCTCTGGCTGGGCTCTGTGAACTTGCGCATTCGGTCACGTACAGAGTTGGTGCGGTTGAATTGTTCCAATATAACATCTTTCTTCTCAGGTGCTATAAAGACATAAGGCAGGAGAGGAGTTGAAATCACAGAAAAACACTCAATACAGCAGAGACACAGAGCCTAGATCTCTTCCACTATTGAGGCTGAATTTAGCACACGTATAGTCTCTTGCTCTCATCCTCTCCTCCTCCACATCAAGAGCCCTCTACAAATCCCATTCCTCTTTTCCTCCGATCTCTAGGTTTTGTTCCAGACCCTTTATTTTGCTTGACTTAACCTCCCCCGTTTCACCTCCTTTCAGTTCCTACTTTGTGGACTTTTCAGGACATGTTTCTTCCACTCGTGGATATTTTTTTCATTCTCTGATCCCTAATAATGTCAGATAATGTGTACAAAGCTCACGATTTGGCACTGACCCTCCAATGGAGAAAAAAAAAAAAAAAACCAGACTGGTGATTAGAGGAGAAGATATTCACTGACGTCATCCTAACAAAGGAAAAGAAAAGATGTGCTGTTTGGGAGGAAAACCACAGTTTATAGTACAGTGGACACAGCACAGAGCACTGTCTGGTAGAAAGAGAGAAAATGGTGTGTATAACACCATCCAGCCCTCTCCGGTGAGTGGCCCTATATAGTCACACTAATGGCTGTGATTGTCTCCATATACTGGAGTCCTACAGGCAATGAGCCATCTGGTGTGACATTATCACACACTTTTAAGTTCCCCTGATGAAGACGACAAATGCAATGAGCAAATAAATCTGTGGATATAGAGTTTAGATCTGCAACTTATTATTATTTTCATTATCAATGAATCACTTGATTATTTATTACAGTTAATTCATTAATCATTTAGTCTATAAAATGTCAATGCCCATCGCCATTGTCCAGAGCCGAGAATATTAAAAATTGCTTGTTCTTTCCAATCAGCAGTACTGAACCAAAACATATTCAATTAACAATGATTTAAAAGAGAGAGATGCAGCAAATCCTTACACTGGAGAAGCTGAAAATGATAAATATTTGGACTTTTCCTCAATAAATGTCTTAAAAGATTATCAAAATTGATGTTGATTTGTCAGCTCAGGACTAAGTATTGGACTAGTTTCTTACCAGAATCCTTTGCTTTGCCATGAGTGAAGGGCAGATCGCTGTTAATTGTCATCTAAAAAGGGAAAAAACAAAGAAACATGGCAGAACAATCAGTAGAGGAAGAAGAGGAGATTAAGCATTAACATGCACTGTGCCTGGATTGACAACCACAGAGCTGCTATACTGAACAGCTCCATGTTTAACAGGGCAGCAATGCACATTCATGAGGGGCTAGAGCCTACATGGATGGCTGTGGTGACAACTACACACACACACACACACACACACACACACACAGACCTACACAATCCTAAATACAGAATCGACCGGTGGTGTTTTCATTATGTAACATTTGTGTTTGGAGTGAAACAGTGGGCCTCTGTTCTTTTTTTGGCAGTGGGGCCATGACGGGCCCCAGAGTGTTTACATTACTCTCAGGAGACTGAGCATCAGCGTATATTGCAGGGAACAATAAAAGAAGTCCGGGGCCAGCCTTGGGTAAACACATTTAGAGGAGCGACACAATGGCGTCATGGTGACTCCAGCCCCCAAGATGGGAAATGTTGCTTAACAGTTGTCAGTGCAGAAACAGCAGCTCTGTGTGTTTGTATGCGTTTTGTACTGTGGGATGAAGAGAGACAGAGCCTCTGGCCTGTAACGCTGTCTTTCCCTCTCTGACAGCAGGTGAGGCTGACACGCCGCTGAGGTGAAGCAGAGCCACTCAGGTGCACAGTTTGTTTGTGTAGCCAAGTAACAAAAGTTAAACAGGAGCTCAGCATGGTGTGTTTATGGATGCCGATGTGACCTGGGTGTCACTGAAGAATGGAGTGTCAGGGTTCCTTGTCAGGCATAATGGAAAGAAAGAGAGAGCTTGGATTGCTGGTGCACGTGACAGTGGCTATATAGCTAAACACCCCACTCTAGTGGTGCAGTTATGATAAACACTGTGTATCGTTGTTGCTATTCAGCTGGCTCACACAAGAAAAAGCAGCAAGTGTCTTAGTAAGCCTCCAGAACAGCTACAGTGCCCCTTAGCACAGACTCTACAAGTCTCTGTAACTCATAAACACTGTTCCTCCAAAAGATATTCACCCATTTGGTGTTTTAACAATGGTGGAAAGAGCTGGACCACACCAGCATCTTTCTGGACCAAAGGGACATTTGCAGGTATGTTTACATGCTATTTAATGTGCTGCAGCTGAGCAGCTAATTAACTATCTAGCCTGCAAACTGATGTTAGCAGTGCCCTTTTCCCCGGTGAATGTTTGATTAATTGCTTGTTCAACAAGCTAAGGTGCAGGACAAGACATGTGTTCATGTTTATAAGTTAAATAAGAAGGATACTTTAGCAGGAAAGCTAATGTCAAGCCAAGTCTGTGGCTCTCGTGTTGTGTAGCAGGATGCTGTCTGGCTCAGTGTGACGCTTCTGATTTTTTCTCAAAGGAGAACACAGGACAAGTGATTTAAAGATTAGCAGATATGTATCCTGTAGCAGTCAAAATAAACTTTAAAGACTATAAAAGTGTTTCATTTGATTAAGATATGGTGACTGTGAAGACTTGATCATTTTCATACTCATCATACCACTCAGTGACCACTCTTGCCCTGTATGGAAGCTGCATCTGTTATGTTTCTCCAATCTTTTATTCAGGTTTTTCCTCTCATTTATCACCTGTCTGTATGTTCCAGACTCAAAGACAACAGACTGTATACGCTACCTTTTGTTTCTGGAAGTCAATTTTTCCCGTGGTGCTGCCGTTGAGAAGGCCATTTGCAGGATCTCTCCAAGATAAAACCGCCCCATCAGGCTGCTCCTGGTCAATGATGGGGTCCTGGTTGGACAGAGTCTGGAGGCTGGCTGGACCTTGGCTTCTGCCCTCGGTTTCTGAATCTGTGCTGTAAGTTGAACTGCTTGTGGCGACCTCCACCTCCTCCGCTGGACCCCTCTCCTCAAAGGACATACTCACACTCTGGTCAGATGTCCCTGAGTCATTCCGCTTCCTTGACAACAGGCCAATGCTGTCTGAAGCCCCAGAGCCAAAACGGGGTCTGACGCCGGAGTCAGAGACATCTGAGCCCAGTCTCTGTCTGACGTAGGAGTGTGAGCTGACACTTCGCTCCGATGCCCCAGAGTCTAACCGACCACGCTGGGAGGGACTCTGGCTCCTGTCTGAGGCTCCAGAGTCCAGCCGGGCTCTGACGCCTGAGCCCAGACTCTTCTCTGAGGCCACAGAATCCAGATTGGACCTGGACTGCACCGAGGTCACACTGCGATCAGAAGCTGAAGAGTCTGACCTTTGACGATGAGCCAGGACCAGGTCAGGCTCTGCGGTCACAGCTTCTCTCTGAGGCTGGATCAGCAGAGGTCCAGAGCCATCATCCTTCACCAGGTGATCGAGAACCAACACCATGCCTGAGTTGGAGCCTGCAACAGAAAGCACAAATGAAAGATGAGCAACAAACGTGTTTCTGTACCTTGTGGCTTTTCTGACGTTGTAAAAATTGATTTACATGTTCTATTCTCCCTCTCACATCAGTAGTAAAATAAAGTGAAGAGAGTGTTACTGTATGTGAGCAATGGAAGCAGTAGGTGGTGAAGTTCAAGATTTAAATGACGGAAATGAAATACTTCTGCGGCCTCGGGGCCCCACGAGAGGCCGGGCTAGAAAATATCACTCGGGATCACAGAGGAGGCACATGGAGACATGAGGGGATGTAGGCATTTCCTCCAGACTGGCCTCAGTTCCTGAGCATGATTTGTGAGATTGTGTTTGTGGATGTGCGTTAAAAAAAAAAAGAGAAGGAGTGGTCACAACTAAAGAGAGGGAGCATGTGGCACAACCATAGGTGGTAAGCAAGTCGAGTTAAGGAGGAAGTGGGGGTGAAATAGAGAGTAGGACAAGTACTTCCCCTCCCCTCTGTCCAACTTCCTTCACTGCTCCTTCTCTCCTCAGGAAACCACACTCCAAACAACAAAGCGGTGCCCACATCCTCCCCCTGTGATAGTCTCTAACACCCCATGGTGCTTCTAGTGACGGAATATCTGAGGTTGCGTACATACCGCAGATAAGGAAAACAGAGAAAACCAAGACTGTATCAGATTCCCACATCCCATGTACACACCAAGGCATGAAAACACTTCTGTTTGACTTAAGTTTGCACCATCTCAGCAACCAAATGAGGTTCACCAATTGTCATTTACAAACCAAATCAAAGAAGGACTCCAGTCTGACCGGCAGTCGCAGCAATCTCTTTCAACCTTCGAGAAGACAGGATCAATTGGGACATTCACAGCTTCATTTAAAGCAGCTGATCTTTCTTTTATTGCGTAACACCTCCCCAAAAAAAACGATGCTCGCTAAATTGTGCGCATTCAAATTATGAATGACAGCAAGTTGCTGATTAAACAACCAAGTGATTATGTAATATGGTCTGAATAGAAAACGTGATTATGATACACAATTAGGAGAATAAATCGCTGCCATTCTCACATGTGACACCATGAATGGGCCACTAGACAGCAGTGTCTATATCTAATGATGCACTCAACCCAAACTCAATTACTGCTCAACTGTAACTGAAGTGAGAGCCAAAACACACTGCTGCTTCTTCTACAATCTCTCACGTTATTGTTCATGTTTTTGCCATTGAGGAGCTGTCATGTCCATTGTGTAGCGATTTCTGGGAAAATCCCCACTGCTACTGGGTAATGAGAGGCTTGCTTTTTACTTGAAAATAGCTACAAAAGCAGCCTGCACTTGTACACTCTGCTGCCATTCAATATATAGAGCACAAACAATGGCCAACCAAGGGTTTTCTTTATATTTCTGTCACACTGAAGCAATGACCTGAGGAAAGTTCATGTTTGTCATAGCTGTGAACGGGTCAACACAGGTTTTTCGACTCTGCCTCACCTGCTGATGACCCGGGTTTAACATGGGTTCATCACACCTCTGCTTTAGCGTAACATGTTTCTGTAGTATACCACTGTATACGCTTCTGTGGTTTAGCAGTGACTTGTATGGTGCTATAGTTGCAGACCAAGGTCAAGGTTATATATATATATATATATATATGCAGGACTAGTGGCCTGGTATTAATGGTAATACACAAGATGCTCCTGTGCTCAGTCCTATATGTTCTTCACAGGGTTTTGGTGTGAAATTGACATTAGTGCCAAACTTTAAGTTGAGCAAGTTTCTCTCTTTTGGGAACTTGAGAAAACACAGCACATTCCACTGAGAGTTTCTGCAAACATTTCATTTCCTAAATCACAGCCTTACCAGTTACAGTTTGCACTAAAATGCAGTACAGCTGGACACATGGTCACTGAGGTAAAGCTTGTAAATATAAGCTTTTTTGTCTGAGAGGTAGAGGTATGTGTTTGTGCTACGTTCAAAGACCAAAAAGAATGCGCCACTGAATCTCTTATTTTCTGCCACTTTCACTCTGCTGAAAAAACAGCCATCCTTTCAAGAACCACCAGCCCACCCTGGCTACACTGTCCTTTCCCAACCACAAACATCCGTGTCTTTGTTGATTGGTGTCCACTTTAAAAAAGGCGTCTTCCTCCTTTGCTTTTCTATGGTGGTCTTTTTCTGTTCACCCTAGCTTCACCCTGGTTTAAATTGTAAGGCAGGGATAAATCAGGAACAGTGGGGAGTTTCTCTGCCAAGTCAACTAGGCCTTAGTTCGGTTCTGGTATCAGCTTTATTTAGCAGAGGTGTGGCTGTTGGGTTTCCCTCTGTTGCTTCCCATAACCCCACCACCAACCCCAGGTCCATGAGAAGCCACTGGGAGACACTGGGAGCCAAGTCCAGGGCAGACCAGGCCACACAGAATGACACTATTATGGCCGTCAGCCTCAGGCCAACTTCAGGTCAGCCAGGCCCGGGCTTAGATAAGTTCAATTTTGTGTCATATATGAAGGGGATTGTCCAACTAACAGTTTGTCCTGAGGTGTTTAAATTGGACAAGCTGTAGGTTGGTTTCTACCAACATCTATGACTTGTCAACAATGCACTTTTGACATTTTACAAGCTATTTATCGTCAGCTCTGTCCCTGCTAAGTTTTAAGGATTTAAGTGAACGAAGCACATTCATCCCCTCCTGAAGGCTTGCATTCCTACTACTTTATTAATGGTTGGGCTAACAGAGTGGTTAATGAAATTACTTCACACTTAAGAAGCCAAAGTCATTAATCCTATGGCTGTGAGTCACTCCAAACAGTTAATAAAGTTAGATGAAGGAGCTTAAAGAGCCTGAACTAATATGACCTCCTGACCACCACCTCAGGAGAATGGCTCCTTCAGCTGACTATTTTAATAGGCAGTGAAGAGGAAATTGCATCAAGACGGATGTATGCAGTCACACATACACGCAACAGAGATGGTCAGTGTTGGCTTCGAGTTATAAGTGCCTTCCCAAACTTGACCTTTAGGTGAATGTTTACAGCATATGAAAGAGTTTGTTTCAACGATTCCAGGAGTGTGGCATGGCTACACATGATGTAAGTGTGTATAGCCTGCAGAGTATATGTGTTAGGCAGTTGAAGAGCAGTCACAAGCAGTTTGCTACTGAACGAGTGTTTCTTACCTATTCTCTGCAGCTCTCTGCTTTGTTGTGTCTGCTGGACGCGTAACTCCCGGATCTGAGATCTGATACGCTCTCGCTCACTGTGAGTCTCCCGCTCTGTCTCCTGTACAAGAAAAAAAAAAAAAAGAACCACACGTGCATGCTCAGTGCATATCAATAAAGCTATAAATCATGCTCTTTAATTTCTCAGGTCACAACGTCTTCAGGGTTTTAAGAGTGCCAACCCATTCCTCTGATCAAAACCAGAGTGAAAACATCAGTCCTGAGATCATCTGTTTAAGGTCAGCTGGTGATCACAACAGTCTTTTGTTGGAGGTTGAGGTCAAATGCTCCAGCCATGATGAGCAACATGCTTGGCCAGCTGAAAAAGTAAAGATCTGTTTTATTTTCTATATGTCTGAGAGAGAGAGCGAGAGAGAGAGAGAGAGACGCCCAAAGTGCCAAAAGAGCCAACATACTGTATACAGTCAATGTTGGTTCAATACTGTGTTATAGCTCTGCTTTACAGCCTGGATCCATAGGATCCTTCAAGATTACCTGCAGTCTGACAGCAGCACAAAATACAGCTCTTTCTGCGGCACTCAGGCCCTAACCTGCACTGATAGAGGAAAGTAGCAGCAGGAGGGAGATCTTGGAGGAAAGGCAGCAGTATTTTAGCATATGGAGAGGAAACGGGAGAAGGGTGGAGGGGGTTTAGATGAAGATGCCGGCACTACTATTAGGCCTCTGGTGCCCGACCTTGAGCTACTCCACAGGAGAATCAGCTGCAAAAACAAGGCTCCTTCGAGCACGTGCGCACACACACACACACACACACACATACTCTTAATCCACAACACTTGCAAACTTTTCTATTAAAGGGCATAAAGCTCTTGTGTGTGGAGCTTCAGGTGGTATGCATCATTCTGTAGCGCGTTTGAAATGAGGAACTATATCATCTCCTTAAAGGTGTTTTACAAGAGGCATCTGGGTTAAGAATAGTCCAACAAAAGTCTGGGTGGATCTTAAAAAAATACACAGGACATGACCTTACATACTGAAAATATAATACTTACAGATTTACAGCCTACTATTACTTCAAAACGCATTCACAAGCTTTCAAGCAAGCAAAGAAAGCACACACACCCAACCACACAATCACACGCCATAATCAGTTTTCCATGTGTAAACAATGTTATCCTACGCAAGAGAGACTGCTAATAATTGTGCCAATTGACAGCAGTAGCTACGGTGTGAGAATCTCATAAATCCCACCTTTGTGTTTAAAAAAGCTTTTAATCAATGCAGTGTGTGATCAGAGAGAGGACGCTCGAATCTAAACACAAGTGAGAGGCAGAGGTGAGAAAGGACTGGAGGCTTTCTGCTCTGTTGACTGTGACCTTCCCCACCTTGAGGAGATTACAGGGCAGAGCGGCTCAATTACTGAGGAGAAAATGAAATCAGACTCTGTCTGAGGAGGCGGCAGCACAAACAGGAAAGGTGAATCTGGGGTGGCTCTGCTCGGGTTATAAACAAAGACACCGCACGATTAAATGCATCGCATAATGTAGTTAGATAAGATTTTTTTAAATGAAATAAAATAGAAAATAAGTAAAATAAGTTTTGTTGCTAAAATCGTCCAGAAGAGCTCAATCAATCAGCTAGAAAACTGAAATACTACATGTGCCATCATAGCAATATAAATCTATACAGAAGGTGCTCCAATGTCATTTTTTCCATGCCTTACACTTTTTTCCACATGGAGCAAAAAACCTAAGTAGCAGCACAGATTTTGGGGCATAAAAAAGTATTTTCAGCTTTTCAAGACAACGGTAAATGTTGCTCATACAGACTGGGACGCCACAATTGAGTGGAATGCTTATTTAATAAGTCATTACAGTGTCTGATGAGTTTGGAGGACGCAAAAGACTGAGGGCACTACAGTGTAATAATGCGAGAGGTCACACACAAAAGGCACTCTCCTTCTGAGTGAAGTCACTCAATCAAAGAGTCACAGGGGGAGATAATTGTGTTTGAGCCATAAACACAATTAGAGAGGACAAGTCTCTCCTCACCCGCCCCTCCTCTCCCTCTCCTGCTTCTACCAGGAGTCAGACAGACAGCCATCATTTCACAGCTCCCACTAAACCACAGGGAACATATTTCTCACAGACAGCGAGGCAGAAGGGAAAAAAGGGGAAGATAAAGTGGAACTGGAGACGCAGACCAGAGCTCGGGACCTGCTGCCAGCCACCGTGCTGTCATTAGCGGCTTCACTCTGGCCCCGACAGTCAAGACCTGACAGAGCGGAACCAACGCTGACACCGTCCCACTCATCCCATCTGGCCTCAACACGTTTGTGTTGGACTATAATTGCAAAAGCTCAAACCGGTAAACACAAAAACAACTGTCCTCTCTTGTGACCACAGCAAGGCGTGGGCCATCTGGATTCCTCTAAACCCTCAACTCCACAAAAAATAACAACAATGAGGCTGAGGCACACACCTTCTCCAACAGGCAGCTGAGATCAGCTGCAGATTAACGCACTGGCTCCCAAAGCTCCAGTTTTCCATGAAAGTTAAATCCATCACTATACTGGTAAGGTCAGACCATTTGAGGGTCTTCCATGCCTCCATGTGGAAGAGAAAAGAAACCTGGCGGCTCATTTTCCATTACTGCAGGCTGAGGAACCACACACACTCGGCTTACCTCCAATAACTGAAATACAGTAGCTGGAATGAAGTAGCAATCATCTCAGTGTCACACACACACACACACACACACACACACTTAGTCTGGAGTGAGGCAACCCACAAAAAACTCAGCCCTGAGCCTCATTCCCATTTTTACTTACTGCACATCATCACATGCCAATCTAAGCTTACTTTCTGGTCTTCTTTCAAAGTGGATCCACTGGACTTTTTCCCCTCCATCTATATCTCCAAAGTCCGCCAAACCCCTTCTATCGCAAACGCTGGGCCCAGTTCAAGGCAGTTAAGCCACACTTTCTTCAGGTCTCTTCTTGCGACATGTTTATGATGAGATCAGAGAGCAAAACAAAACTCTGTCTGGAGCTGCAACACCCGCCCACCCAACAGCCTACCTGACCTCTCCCAACACACCTACACAGAATGTAAGCCTGTAGCCTCAAAGAGACAACTTATACGGTTAAATCACTTAATACATTTAAAAGTACAAGCATTAAATATTCAAGATTTACCTTTAATTTGTTGTAGAATCCTTACCAGCTCTGCATGTGTCAATGACCCAGTGTCATCTCACACATCATTAATCAAAAGGTGTCATCTACGTCCTCAGAGTTAAACTGTCAACTTAAGTAAATAAAAATGGTCTAACTCAGCAATAAACCATTAGGTACACAAACCTGAAAGGTAAACAGAGAGGCAGGTACGTCCCATTCTTCAGACAGACAGAAACAAGCGCAGATTGATGAGGACAGATGTTTAAATGGCTTTTTAGTGCAAAAAAAAAAGATAAAGAAAGAAAGAAAGAAAGAAAGAAAGAAAGAAAGAAAGAAAGAAAGAAAGTCAGAGAGGAGGGTTTAGTCTGTGACACATGACAGCAGAAAAATCAGAATGACATTTACCTTCTCTTTACTGAACCGACTGCCTCTCTCTCTCTCTCTCTAAGCAGTAACCCTCTTGGAGTCAGGACGTCCACTATTCTACCGCTCTACTCCCTCAGCCACATCATACACACTCACTCACACACATTCTCACACACACACACCACCACCAACACATAATACCAACAAGCCACTCCCTTGACTTCCCCTCCCTCCCATTCTGTCTCCATAGGGATGTGACCCCCATCACACACACACACACACACACACACACACACACACACCAGGTTAAAGGGTTGCCTGGTTGACACATTAACTTCCGACACACTCTGCCTTTGTTTTGACCTCTTTTTTTTCCATTTCTCTAACTGCTGTATTACTTGACATATTTTTCTGTACTGTAATTTAATGTAATATTTTGCACATTTTTATGTTACAATAATGAATAAAGATTATTTTTCCTACTGGCATTTCCTACTTTTTTTTACGACATACATATAATTAAAGTTTTTTATAAGCTGTTACAGTATAGTTTCTCCCCAATGACCAAAAGGAAACTTACTGTACTGTCAGCTATCCCCCTGCATGTCAACCATGCCCATTAAAAACAGTCATTAACTTCTAATGGGTGTTGGATTCTGGTAAAATTAACAGCTACATGAATCCACTAATTAAACAAGCATATATTTTCCATCTTAAGCTTTTCTTACTCGAGTTCTTTAGCTGGTGTTTGTTTCAAGCTGCTGGCAGTGTACACATATTGCATGTGTGTGTGTTTATGTGTGTGTACTGTGGAGGCCTATCTAGGACCTCCATCTGCCACGGGACAATTGCGCGCAGCTCAAAGAGATCCGCCGCTGTGATGTGAGTGGAAGGAGCCCTGCTGCTGCTGGCTGATGTTGTTTTTGGCCACGTCCCCATTCCAGCGCAGACTACACTGCTGAGGCACAGCTGGTGGGCTGCCCGTCTGTCTGTCCGAACCCCTCCCCCTGCCCTCCCCTCTCCTCACCATCCAGACCTCGCAACCCCCATCGTCCATCACGCCACCTGTAGCTCACAACCCCACCGCCGTATGGCTCAGCTGTCTTACAGGAAGTGAGGTAAAAAGGCTTGAATGGTAGCGCATCCTGTGACGCCAACAAGCTATCATCGCTCCCCATCTGAGGACAATACACACACACACACACACACACACACACACACACACACACACACACAAAGGAATGCATACAAGCAAAGCACAGGCTGTAACAGACAATGGGACTGATACTAACAACCTTTCATTTCTCCCCGTTGATATCACTGTGGCGGGGAAAAATGGTTCCTTTCACCAGAACCCTGATAAAGTGACTGATTGTATTCTCCTTTTAAGCATAGATACTGAAGGTGTTCCTCCACTTCCATCACACAAAAGGCTCAACAACAGTGACCGCATAAAGTAAGAATTAACTTTGTTTTCCTCCACAGAAATCTCATCCAGTGGAAACAGGGCATTTGTCAAAAAACTGTGATCAAACACAGCAGATAAGATAACGTCGAGCTCCTGGCAGACTCTCCCAAACAGTTAAAGCCTCACGTCCTCACATCGTGCTCGCAGCAACAACCATATAATTCAATCTGTTACGCTGAAAAAGATGAAAGTTGGGTCCAACTCTGAAAACACAGTCCGCTATCATCCACTAGAGGGCCAGTCAGCTGAGAGAGAGAGAGATTTAGAGAGTGACTGAAGAGGGATTAAGAAACATGTGGTGAAGTCAAAGGCCATTAAAATGTAATAACACCATTAAAGTATTTGTTAAAATCAGATAAAATTTAATTAAAAGTCTTGCACCTCTTGTCTCTCTCTAACACACTCTGAACTTTAAATTTCTCTGAACTTTAAATTTCAGTGTGCAACTGTCTCAGAGTGTGAAAGGCTGCACAGATAGATGAGTGTGAAATGACAGTGGCTGTCAAAAAGAATTTACTTCACTTTCACTAAACACCAGGCTCAGAGTAAATTTTATCTTTCCCCTCATACTTGGCCAAACCTGAATGAGGACGTAAAAAAAAAAAAAAACACATTCCTCGCTCCGTGGCAGCCAAAGCACGTCTTGTGTGTGTGTGTGTGTGTGTGCGGTGTAGCCACATTCATAACACAGTGTGTGACTCGAGTCACATTGCCTGTTGTTGTTTGCTGCATTCTTCATCGTGGCAGCAGAGAAACCTCAGTGGTCACTGTTGCCATGCAAACATACTCAGCACCCGCAAATTGGTCTGTGCTCGGTCCATTTTTGCAAATGGAAGCTGACATGAGGGAGTATTAGACTCGAGACAGTTTACCCATTAGTTGTAATGTGATGTTCAGGGTATATCCGGATAACGCTGTGACATTTAATCATTTCTCCTCACATAAATGACACTGATTAACTCTGCTGTACTCACCCCAGTTCCCATGCTGCTCTGGGGCTCCACACTCTCAGGCTCCAGGCAGTGACCAGGAGCTTTACCCCGCTCCACAGTCCCTAAACACACACACACACACACACACACACACACACACACACACACACACACACACACACACACACACACACACACACACACACACACACACACACACACACACACAATAATTAGAATGAAGCAGATGACTCATTATCCCATCTGATGTCAAACTTCTGGTCACTTGTGAAATTAGAGGAAGAGTAAAACACAGATGGGACACAAGCTGAGGTGACAGAGGACGAGATTATCTGAGGTGTCCTGACGGGGCCCCACAGGAGGGCACTCTTTCGGAGTGACAGGGGCCTCACACAGACCAGACAGCACTAAGGAATGACAGGAATCCACTATCTGATCCAGCATCATAGTAGATCTGCCACGTAACTATGGCGACCACATGAATTATGCATACACACAACAATATGTATTTACCCTGCAGGTTTCTTAAAGAATAATTTAAATGTACGGTGACCTAATTTAATAAATGAATGCACTTTGCAAGGACTAATAGGTGTGTCGCAAGTTTTCTGTCAACCAGAACATAATTATGGCCTTTTGAAATCTGACCTTTAACTATTCTTCAGACTAATCAGTTTAAGCTGCCAGAACACAGTGACAAAATGCATCATCCTTAAATGTTTTGTTACAATCACACAACTGGTGTCACATTTAAGTGTGTACATTTTCCTCTAATCAGTGAAAAGATGCATCTTAAGTTTCATCTTAACCAGACCAGTGGCATCATATTTAACAGATATAGAGACACAGCTTGACTCCAATTTATCAAACAGCTGGACTCACCTTGCTGCTGATCATCTCGGATTTGTCGGATGGCTGCTCTGATCATCTTCCTCTCCTCATACTCGCTGGCGGCACGGAGCTTCGCGCAAACACACACACATATACACAAAATCTCAGTGCACACAGGACAAGCATGCGGTGTCACCATATTTCATGATTTTTGTCCGTTAATACTCACCATTTTTGTGAGCTCATCGATGTCCTGGATTGATTGCAGTTTTCGCGACAGGACGTCCAAGTTCTCACTGGATTCAGACCTGAGAGAGATGGTGAAGTGGTTATAACGGCGGTCATTACGACTGAACATCAACTTGTGCTCATGCAGCAAGTGACAAACTGAAAATTATAGTATCTTAAAACAACAAAATACAAATCGTGGGCTTCACTGACTCTATCCTGAGGCCTCTCTGTGCATGTGAAAGGCAGCAGAAGACAATTCCAAGATAACACACACTTTTCTTGGCTGGGAGAAAACCCATCAGAGGAAACACTCCCCAAATCGAGCGTGGAAAAAGTGATACTCTGGCATAACAGACTTGACAGCAACGACACACAGAGCCTGAAAAAGGCTGCTCTCATCCTCCCTCTTTTCAGCCCAATTTCTCTCCATTTCACTGCTTGCTTTTATGTTGGTTTCTATTACTCCTCCAGTTCTCTCATTATCTTCGCTTTCCTCCAGTCATCGGTATTAAAGGATGTGTGGCACGCTGGAGTGGAATATTTCTCATTCCACCACTGAGAGGCACAGGATAATGCAACTTTCAGATGGGTTTTGTGTGTGTATATGCGTGTGTCTTAACACGTGCGTGCATTTGCTACAACAGTATGCTTCCTCTTGCAGCTTCAGTGTTACTGTAACCCAAGTCTTCTGAGAGCAGCAGTGAATGGAAGTGATTAGGCCCGGCCACTGGTCTTAATAGTGACAGAGAAAGAGAACGGCAGCAGAAGGTTGAGTAGTCCTGTAACAAGACTCAGTCCATCCTGATCTGCAGAGCTCAGGATTTCATTTCATCCTTCCATCATCAAGCTTTAAGTTCCCATACTATTATATTTTTGTGATTTTGTTGTCAGATACGATGGCTAAGGAGAGCAAAAGGTGCTTCATGATGTTCTGGTATGATGCTGAATGACTAACAGCTGTAGCTTCTCTCATCTCATAAGGTAAAACCTGCTGAATGTGGGCTTTCCAGCTGAAATGTTGCGAACTGCTGTGATTTGATAGATTTTAGGAATTCTTTAGTAACAGAGCCAATCAGGAAAAAGTTTAGCTGTTATAGGTTTGCTCGAGTTCGTCAGAAAAAGCAAGCACTGATCACCCAAATTACATACATCACCCCTAAACATGTTTAAATATCTTTATCTAACATTTTTAGTAAAAGTAACATGAGGTTTGATGAAGACTTATATTCCTCTAAGCCTCCTTAAAATACAGATATTCCCAATGTTTACAGTAACATCAAGATGATCTTCTTCAATAAGTAAAGCCTGTTTGTCCTGTTTCTCATTCAGTTTTCCCGCAAAAACTTGTTTATTGACAAAATGGGAAAAGGTGGCACTAGAGCTGAGTTTCAGTTTATCCATATTCCTCAGCTGAATGACAGGTGCTGGGGATTGTGTATTACTGAACTGATGAAACACTGAGAAGGCTCTCAGTAGGCCAATAAAGACAAACAAATGATCTGAGAAAAACTACTGTGGTTGCAGTTTTCTGTCCCCTATGATTTCCTGATGTGACTTTTCCAGATTTTTCTCTTTTCCCACTGGAGTTGAGGAATGCTGCATCTGGGTTTATGACTGTTTTCTCAGCATCTCCAGTTCACCTGCACTGGTGCAGTTTGTCATCAGGACAGATCTGTGTGTGTGTGTGTGTGTGTGTGTGTGTGTGTGTGTGTGTGTGTGTGTGTGTGTGTGTGTGTGTGTGTGTGTGTGTGTGTGTGTGTGTGTGTGTGTGGTCTTACCTGTGCTGGTTCTCCTTGTCCTCCTGCTGCTTGAGGTGTGTGGGTCGAAATCTCTTGCTGGCCAGAGCTGCCTCCATGTCCTCTATCTCCCTCCTCCTCAAGTCCCGGATGGCTGAACGGATGAGCCGTCTCTCGTCCAGATCTACGGTTCCATCCAGCTGCACGTCCAACATAAAAAGACACACAAAAAAAAAAAAAGAGGGCATGAAGCCGACTGCAAGTGTTAAAAGTGTGCCAACACAACAGGACGCCGCACAGGACGACAAACATTTGGCTTGCAAAGATTAACCACTCGTCATGCTTATATTTACATCTGTGAGTGAGTACACCACAGAAACATGGTGAGGAAATGGCCACACAGTTATATAAGAATCCACTGCTACAGTAAAGGGTCACAGGCTTGTTTTCAGTGTAAATACAGGGCGGTGAAAAAACAGAACCGTGGGGCTCATAGCGTAAAGTCGTAGCTCTAACTTCTTTCAGTCACCGTCTCTTGCCCTCTGTAATTAACCCTGCCAAATAAGGACAATATGCACTTGTTTACAAGAAGGGGCAGACTTTGAGCCAATCTGCCATAACACACAGCTGTCCCGCCAGAGAGACAGAGTATCCTAAAAAGTTTAAGAATCCACCTTCAGGGGAATTTGTGATTTTTAGCCATGCTAGCGGTTGGTCGGTCCACCACTTTGGTCCAGACGGAAATATCTCAACAACTATTGGATGGATTTCCAGGACATTTTGTACAGACACTCATGGTCTCCAGGGGATTATTCCAACTGACTTTGGTGATCCCCTGACTTTTACTCTAGCACCACCAGCTAGCTGACATTTGTGGTTCACCAGAAGGTTAGCATTGTCATTGTATTGCTGTGTCTAAGTACAGCCTCACAGAGCAGCTAGCATGGCTGTTGACTGTAAGTTTTGTTAATTGCGGCCTATTCAGAGTCATAGCTGACAGATAATACTTTTTTTTAAAAAGACAGATAATAAATATAAGTATCATTCAGGTGTGTGACTTCCAGACAGTTAGACTGAACGGCCCTGGCTTAGTTTTAAATGTGTGGCAGGGAGCTACGGGCTCAGCAGGGCCGATAAACAGCTTATAGATTGGTGATGACAAGTGATCTGACTTTACTAATGTGAAAGGACAGGACCACCTGAGCCAAGAGTAGAGGATGAGAAACAGGCACGCCAACAGCTGGTGCTCAGCTATAAGAAAGAAGTGCGCTCAGCTCTCCGGGTCGACCCAACACCCAGGTGTCTTCCTCTCTGGCTGTAATTCATCTCGGTTGAACAGTAGCCCGGCTGCAGGGGGCCCCAGAGACTCAGATGTTGAAGTGGCTCACTTCAAACACTCACTGAGCCATTTCATCAGCTCTGAGTGACTATTAGTTAAACGGTTTATTTTTTCAAGCAAAAGAGGAGCAATTAAGGTGTGCGAGTGTGTGTATAACAGCCTGCCTGCAGACAGACACGCCAGTCAGCGAGCCGGATGCTTTCATGTTAGCGACAGCCGTGAGCATGGGAGGGTAGAGGGAGCCCTCTCCTGTCATGTGAGAGACAGATCTCTGTTTTGGTCGGCGGCGGGAACCTGTCATCACATGCAGAGATGAGCAGCTCCTGCTTTCTGATACACTTCACGCACAAACACACACACTTTAAGGTTTCCTGCTGCACCAGTTACAACCTGCAGAGTCGAGACACAAACCTTTGAATGCCAACTGGTTTCTACTAGAGGGAGCTGGATGTGGTTGTTAAGCTAAGCCTTACACCCTGAGGAGTTGAAAAGGGGGTTGACGTGCCCCCCCCTACTGGGCCCGGAGGAGGAAGGGGGGGGTCTCACAAGAGATGAAGAGGGCCAGTGGTTTTGAGGTCTCGCTGTGGTTTGACAAAGTATGCAGCCCGAGCTGCACTAGCTCAGAGGGGCTCTCCTATATACTGTAATTTGTGGAAATTTAAAGTGCTGAGCTGACTGAAAATAATGGGTAAAAGGAGAAAGTGCTCAGAAAAGAAGAAAGGATATGAGGAAAAAGGAGAAGGATAAGAGGGGAAAGTAAAGCGGTTAACAGGGAGAAAGGATGACAAAGAGAAAAATGAAAGAGAAGCTGGACTTGGGTATGCCTAAAAATGGGCAGATGAGAGCTGGGTGGGAAAGGGCCAGGCCTCGTACAGGTCATTCCTCACATTCCTGCTGACTCACAAGGAAAGAGATGGTAGTGAAATCTGCCGATCAGGAACTGGGTTTGGGTCCAACCCAGCAGTGAGATGATATGACGACCAGCAGCCACAGTGGTGAGTTTTTGATTGTGAAGCAAGAACATTACGAGAGGAGGGAGGAAATGAGAACACACTTGCTCATTTTTATCATTTTCCAGTGTCTCTCTCCCATCCCTACACACACACACACACACACACTCTAACCAAACACTCGGGGGAGCTGTCTGTTACCACACTGTCAAGCTTACTGCTGAATGAATGTCGTGATGTGATTATACAGCCAGTCCGCTGCCAAGTTTTAGGACTTACTGATTTATTTATTCATTATTGAGATATAACAGAACAGCCTCAAGCCTGGGCTTCAACTCAAAAACATTAACTTCTCCTTGGCATTTCAAAACATTTGGCATTGCATTTTTGACCCATGTACTGTGCATATCACTTTAAATATGAAGCTAAACCACATAAGAAAATATTCAACAGACAAAAAAAGGCCAAGGACGACTCAGAGCATGTGATAGACTGCAGAACTGTCCAGATCAGTTACAGTAATCTTTCTAAATACAAGCACAGCGAGTGGAATTAAAGTCATGATGTGATAAAAAGAGATGAAAAACAATCCCTACATGCACACATCAGCACTTTGACTTTTACCTGCTCTAACACACAAGAAGTTTTAAATGGGCCAATCAGTGCGCAGATGTCTGCATGTCGAGTGTTTGGATTGGTTGCAACACGTATTTACTAAATTCAACTGGCCACAGCAGCTGGCAAAAAGCTGTAACTGACTTTTCCTTTACGTATTTTGAAAAGAGGAAAATAAAAAAAGTTGACCAATAACTTCCCTGCACAGGAAAGTAATGAGTGGGCGTAACCCAAGCAAATAAAACACACCTTAAACTTGGATGCCTGCCAAAGAAAGCAGAATAACCGTTAAAGTACCAGAGACGGAAACACACACACACACACGTAGAAACAGAGTCCATTTGACAAAACCTCACATGACAGTGGTCTTTACAGAGAGTGAACTGTGTCAGTGGGAGGGGAGAGGAGAGGGGAGGAAAATCAATCCAGTTACACAGTGACAGAACCTTACACCATTGACCATCCCCAAAGGCATTTTTCAAACCAAGCCACAGACCTCTGGGTAACCAACTGTGACTGAGGCTCAAAACAACAACAACACTGCGGCCCAGAGAGCAGCCGTTACACCCAGACAGAAAGCTTTTCATGGTTTTTACTGCTAACAGACGTATGAGTCAGAAATAACACATAACAAACAGGTCACACGCACAAATATGTTTTACTGAAAACGTTGCAGTCATCGAGACGTCACTGAGCTGTCAGCACCTTTAATAACGGCAGGGGGGGATCGTCACGTTACAGTCTGGTCTGCTCTACTTACTGAAGACTCATCATCGGCTCTGGGGAAGCTGCTGTCACACCTGTTGGCCTCTCACCTGACTCACCTGGTGAGATACAACGTTAGGAACAGGATGGAGGAGGTGTTTATGACTGACGGGGTGAGGAGAGGAAAGACTATCCTGTAGAAACTGGGACGACTGCTGCCAGGGCAATGCTTACAGATGCGTATTCCCAACTCTTTTTATTCAAATGCATTACTCACTGATAAAAAACTAAAAATTATTACCTAATTTGGCAGGAGTCATTCTGTGGTGAGGAGTAAGATACAAAAAATGTTTTAACATTTCACAAGCAGGCCTGCTAAGGCTTGTACTGTAGGTCGCTTTGAATCACTTCCTGCCGAGCTGCAGCTTTCTATGGAGTCAAAACCTCAAACCTATACAAAGACATCCGACTGAAGCAGCTCAATCAATCACGGCCAATTAGAAAGCATTCATGGTTTAGCTGTAATCCTGACCAGCTGGTGACACACTCCTGAGGACGGAAACACTCTCTGAACTCATCTGCTACACATGAGAGAGACAGATTTAAATATGATTTTTTAAGTTTGTGAGGTTGGTTTAATTTATTGCGCCACACATGGAAACTGCCTCAGAAGTGGTCAAATATGGCAAGAACTCAAGGTTCTTCAGGTAGTTGAAATATACTGAGCTACTATTTAGTGGGTCTGCCGTCCATAGCTGAGCATGTGCTGTAACAACTACCTGTGGGTGCAGCACTGAAGTGCAGAGAGTCAGACCACTCAGCTAAATTACTGTGCAAACAGAAAGCAAGTTCAGATTTGTCTTAATTACACCCCTCCATTCTTCTCCATTAGAACATTTAGTCATAGCAATTGAAACATGGATTAATGTTAATCCACTACTCATGATATCTCAGATAGCTAAGATTTGTCTCTCTACACTGGGATGAATAGCAATACAATTGTTGTTTACATACTATTAGGGCTGGGTATATTATAATACATACTGGTGTTACCAATGAAAATGTGTCTGTAGCACTGAAAGTGGGTATTGAATGCCAGGTCTGATTTGCAGTCCTGTTACTCCTACAGATATTTTGGAATTTAAATCATAATTTCTTGGTATTAATACTAAAACTCAGGTATCATTTACAACACGAGTATTGCAGAATTTCAAATACGCAGCCCTACATACTTTGTGTGTGTATCTCCAGTTGTGTTGTGTGCTGTGGTTTACAAAGGTCAGGTCAAACATCACAGCCCGGTGTGTGGATGACATCTACCTTCACCCAGCCCTGTCTGGGAGCACAACGACCCCTCAGGCCGAGTCCCGACCTTTTGACTCCCAGTGGGTGTGCACGTGCTTGGCTGTTTTTGTACTTAACACTTTCTACTTTGTGAACTATGACGTGTCGAGCAAATTCCCTGACACAAAGGAGTATGTATACTTTCTGCAAGAAATCTGTATGTGCACGCATGAGTCCATGTGCATGGGTATGAGTGAGAGGCACGGGGGGGTACTGTGTGTTTGTGCATGAAATGAGGGCTACAGTAATAATTTCCAGAGCAGGCTGAGGTTAGAGTGCAGCCAGGCAGCAGATCGGATCAGTGCTTTAAACTCACTTGTGTCAAGCCCACAAGTGAGTTTGCCCTTATAAGGAAACACGGGACACTCCTGGTCGCAGAGCTGAAGTGGATTACCAGCTGCCACCGAGGAAGCCGGACTGGTACGGACATTGACACAGACACAAATAAACAATCGAGAATTACTGAAATGGTGAGAAAGTTCAGAAATATTTTTATCACCCTTCAATCTGTTTATTGCCTTGCTTTGGGGCAAAACTCCAATCTGAATCAGGTAAAATCCTGTAAATCATTTCTCAACACCTCAGAAAAACAATACATGTGTACAGTAGGCCGGCTCACACACACATACACCACACCCAGAGAAAAATGGGAATATAATCAGGATATATGAGAGCCCTGCAAGGCATGGGTTTTTCAGAAGAGGGAGTTTCAGTCACGTCTTGGCTGAAAACTTAACAAAGAAACGAACCAGATTCAAGGTTAAAACTCTTTGTGCTACAGAGCACACTGAGCCTTCATTGTCTAGGGTCCAAAAAAGAAGGAGTACCTGTGAAATATACGAGCCAGGGATACAGAAAGATTACTGCACATGTTGCAACAGGTTCTTTGTGAGTGCAGCCACATGTGTGGGAAGGCTTAACCTTTATTAATAACTGGATGGTAGAACAGAGGCCCAGAGCAGATCTGGGAAAACAGTGTCCCCTTTACACTTGAGGTAGCGCGCATAAAGAACGGACATATGGAGGAATGCATGTGGGTGAGAGGGGGGCACAGGCATCAACAATGTTCCATAGGACTGTAATGATGAACTGAAGACAGATCTGAACTGACTTACGCTCATAGTACAGTCTTATATTGGTGCAGTGGACTCTGCTGATGGATTAATCAGCGCACACTTGATTGCGCACACGTGGTAAACGCTCTGATCTAAACTGCAAAATATTGACCTTTCAGCTCTGTGCAGGACCTCAAAGTAATTTCTAATCTTGCAGCATTGTTGCATATCTGACTACTCTAACTTATAATGGTCCACAGTAGAACATATTTCTCTTGGGCTTGATCTGCCGCCTCTGAGACGTTTTGACCCATTTCAGCTGTCTGGCTCCACACACACTTCGTCCCCTCTGAATGCGCCTCTCTTCAGGTCACAGAGAGGGATCCATGTCAGTTACAGCCTGGTCGGGACAACTGTGCCCCACATTTGGGAGAAGGCCTCAAAGAGTTTCATATCAGCCAAGTAGACAAAAAGCGTTCTCATTATTCTGCTACAAACTGCTGTACAGAGCTGTATAATATATTGTTAAAACCTACACAGTACGTGCTAATGTAGCCTCGAGCCGCCTGGCTGTAGATGAGGAGCGGGCTACAGAGGTCTGGTAAGCGCACTTCTTTCTAACTCCACTCCCCAAGACTTTTTTTCATTTTCAAACTTGTAGTCTTCAGCCCCAACCGACGCTGACTCAAGTGACATCACTTGAGGCAGTTCATTAGATTTCGCTCAGCTCCCCCTTGAGCCACAAAAGGCTTTATACAACATTTTTCACATATGCAGTAGTTCTCCCCAAGATGTGTAAAATCAAACAGTCCTGGGTTGCTCTTTCCCAGATTTTTCTTTTTTTACCCCAAAACACTCTCCACATAGTCAAAATATTCCAACCATTGAACAAATGGAGGGAAATATTTTATAAATAAAGTACAATATGTACCTTGGCCAATTATACTGTATAATCCATGTGTTTGGATGCCAAGATCTTCACTTTGTGCGCCATTATATTGAATCTCTAATGCCACTGCATTGGTTTTAACATCATCATACCCAATCATAGGAAAGCAACATAGTAAGGGAGCTGTCCACAGTTTGTTAGTGCAGTATATTGGTATCTTCCCTCCGTGGTCACAAGCAGAAGATTTGATACAGTACAACAGATACCAGCAGGAAGGAGCCTTCATAAATAAAAGATAAGAAAGACTGCATTGGATCATGCACTTAAGCAGGCCTTGTCCTGTGAGCAGACCCAGGTCACAGCAGGAGCTGGAGCATGATGAATCTTCTCCAAATATGGTACATCACTGGTCAAACTGAAGCCCTGCGTAACCAGCTCTTTTGGTTTAATGAGGGAAGAGCCAGGAGGTGAGAGTGGTGTCCCACAGGAGGAAAGAGCGGGGAGTTAAAGCACTTTGGGAGGCTGCAGAGCACAAACAGTTTGTTCTATATAATAGATCCATGACAGCCAGCCATGCTGACTCTGAAAATCCACAGTAATTATGTCAACAGGAGTGAGTCACACACTGACAGACAGACAAAGCCAAATTAAATGTAAAAGATCTGCTGTCACATCTCAAGAATGCCACAACATTAACAACAGCGGGCTGGAAAGCAAAACATCAACATCCGCTGGATGATTCCTAGTGTATCTCAGGAAATGGCTCTTTCCTGGGGGAGACAATATAGAAAAGGCCCAAACCACAGAGTTTCTACATTTCTCTCTGCTCTCTGTCTTTCTCTTTATCTCTTGCTCTGTCTCTCTCTCATCTGTTTTATTTCCCATTTTAAAAGCACCATCCTCTCCTAAGCTGGTGAAATGTGATAGATTTAACTTTTTTTCTACTGGTGTAATTCACTTTGACTTGGCAGAAAACCCAAAACATTTCTGATCCTGCAGAGTGCTGCATGCTGTTTCCTGTACGCTATTTTTCTCTTTAAACAGAGCCGCACCTTAGTATTTCAATATAAAGCCAAAGCCCTGCTATGGTACCTTACAACTGAGAATCTGTGTTTGGGTAAAGCAAATGGCTTCTTAAAAGCATCTCAGCAGTGACGAGAGTCACAGGTTTCTCTTCCCCTGAGAGAAACACAGCTTCCTTATTTCTTCTAAAGTGGACATTAACCAAGTTTCAGGTTAAAGTGTCATAAGTTTGCACAAATTAAACTCATAGAATCTTCAATTTGATCTGATAAAAATGGGAAATAGTGAAAAAAGTCTACTCGTATATTATAGATTAGGCATGGAGACCCACTGAAACAGTAGCCACAAAGCAGATTGTACACATCTGGTAAGTGTTTCTTCTGAGTCTAAAAACACCTGGAAAATAGCCTAAACAGAAGATTGTAGTGTTTGTCAATAAAACCCTCTGAGCGCCTAAAGCATTAAAACGCAAACTGGGACTTTGCTAGCCAGAGACGCCTGGTGGCAGTGAAGGAGACGGAGGATAAAAAGCACACCGTCAATCCGTTATCCAGACCTTTTCCATTTGGCAGAATGATGATCCAGACAGATGGGGATCAGTCACAGAAACCCTCTCTGCTGGATCACTCACCACACAGCAGCTCTGACAGCAGAGTCTGTCTCATATCACATGCTCACAAAAATTGGTTCATCCCTAGGTTGACATTCCCATTCATCAATGCAGAATATACTGCATTAATCTATTGAGTCTATACTGCACAGATCATATGATTGAGGTCAGTTTTCTGCAGCAGTAGCAGCTGGTGTCGCCTCTGTTTGTCAAGCTGTAACTCTTCGGCCTCCCTCTGTAACCACAGGTTGGTTCTGCTGTTTCTTCCCCCTCCTGTCACACTCAATATCTCACCACTGACTACATTTTGACTAAAACTTTATCCTATGGAGGTTTTGACCACTAGTAGCGCTATGGAGCAATGTTTTTACAAGTGGGTGCCCTTTTGTTTGTCATGCACACGCACGCAGACGCACCAGCACGATGCAATTCACATCCTGCCGCTGGTTTCAAGCTACTCCGCTGATCAACAGTCGGAGGTGGTAAAGTGCCAAGAAGCGTAGAAATGCGCCAAAAAAGTCAGTGAAGAAGATTGCAAGCTAGCAAACATGGATGTAAACATTGCATGATTTATAAGGTTTAAAAGCATTTGCAATTGGTGTTAGCACATTTGTTCAATTGTCTACATCTCAAAAAATGAGGTAGGATATTTTCAACATATTCCCTCACCACAGAACTGCATAATTCATAGACAACGAGCATATGCAGTAATATATATAGTTTACACCCTGAAACACATGCTCATGCACAGTCACAAACCGTCAATTCACCTACTGTAAGAATGTAATCACATTACCTCACTGACACAAGTCAAATTAACCTCTTTGAGGTTTGTTTGTTATACTAAATGTTAAACTGCCACATTATTCTTTTATGTCATTTTAAAATGACAAAACAGCGCCTGGTGTCCTGTTTATTCATGAAATACTGCTCCTCATATTCAAATGCCAGTTTCTAAAAGTATCCCATATTTCCAAATGACAAAACAATACCTCTAAAAAGTATCCTCTTTAATAAGGAAATACGACATGCTGAACTCAAGTGTGGAGTAAATGTTTGCTGAAATGCATCTGAAAGCGAGCTCCATTTACTCAGAATTATTGTTCCAGAGCAACTAACTACTTAAAGGCCACAGACCAAAAATAGACTTTGGTGGAGTTTATATGCACATCATCTCAAAGTTCACTGCTTTTCTTTTCTCATCCTTTCAGAGCCAAAACTGGCAGGCTATTTATAGCAGTATCCAGTAACAAAAGTTTCCTGTCTTATCAAACAAACAAGTGACTTCTTATCTCTCTGCTCCCTGCCCGTGTATTTGGATATTCGCTGTCAGAGGCTGAAGTCTGCAGGCTGTAACTCAACTGTTCTTGTTGATGCGATGGACTCTGCAACAGTAAAGATAAGTCTGTTTCAAAAGTGTCAATTTAGAAGGAAAAACTACCCCGGAATGATTAACAGCCCATTTCTTCGTTGCCTCCTCGCTGACACCTTTGAAACTTGATCATACGGGAAGTGCTTTGTGGAAATGTGAAGGGAATAAATACCTGTGAGAATGATGACAGGCTCAGCAGGAAAAAAAATCAGGTGTGCACTGTGAACGCTGTGCTTGTAGTTTAGAGCCCAAATGACTTTTTTTTCACCCCACAGGAGAGAAACGCTTACAAAAACACCCTGTAAACATCTACTGAGGTCAAAGGCAGTTATATTCGCCAACTGCCAGCATAAACACAGAAGCAGCAGGTGTTATCAATGGTCAGGAGCATAAAACACTTAAGACTCTTTTCTTTTCCATGTGAGTGTGTGTGTGAGTGTGTGTGTGTGTGTGTGTAGCAAGGAGTGGGGGAGCCATTTTCAAAGGAAGATCTGTTGCTTGCAACAGCTTGCATTCAGAACACTCTGCAGCCTCTTTGAAGAAAGAAAAATGGTTTTCACGATTGTTGACGAGGCTCAGGTCAAGTCTTGTATTGTCATGCTCCTCCAGCAATTTAAGACTTTCTCTGGAAATTTACTTTACGACTGCAACTAATGATCATTTTCACTATCGATTAATCTGACGATTTGTTTCTCGATTTATCGTTTTGTATACAAAAGGTCAGAAAATAGTGAAAAATGCTCGTTATAATTTCCCACATCCCAAGGTAACGTTTTCACATGTTTTGTTTTGTCTGACCAACTGTCCAAAACCCAAACATATTAAGTTTCCTATCATGTATGACAAAGAAAAGCCCCAAATCTTCACATTTGAGAAGCTAAAGCCAGCAAATGTTTGCCATTTTTGCCTAAAAATGAAGCATTATTATAATAGCTGCCAATTACTTTTCTGTCTATTGAGCAATCGCTGCAGCTCCATTTAACTTTTACTTTAACAAAATACAATCGAAATGAAAAAAGAAGACATTTCTAAACAAATACTGCCCCGATAACATTTGCTTCAAGTGTAAGACAACATAAAAAACACACAGCACATATATCTAAAAATGTCCCAGACAGTTATATAATGCAGCATAATTTTTCCGATTTATTTGTTCCTGATGATGAGGCTGACATTTTGGACCATGTCTCCGGGGGGTAAGGAGAAGCTGGGACTGTACTGAGAGCCTACAAAACAAACCCATTCTTCCTCTCCGACTGTAACCGTTGAGCCCTTGTCAACGCACAAAGGGTCCAGAGAGCCATAAAACGAAAGCCCAGGGGTCCCATATATCATCGAGGCCGGACCACAGAGTGAAATTGCCCTATTTTAAACATGTGTGAATGCTTCTTGCTCACCAGGGAGAAAGGATGGTCACAAGGGCTGGCAAGACTAGTTACAAATCATTATGTGAGACATGCAGCATGTGAAATCAGCCCAGCAGGCGCCACAGTCGGAAAAGTCTCCAAGCGGTCGTGTCAATTCAAAAATGAAAGGGCAGACTTGTGCATTAGCTGACCACAAACCATAAAAGACAATCGGACAATGGGATTTCATGCATATAATGACCTTTAGACTTTTCCTGCAAACTTCCGATGATGCGGCGCAGCAGGGAGGAGTTTTCAGAGATAATTAGAAGGAAGATCAGCGTGCGGCTGACAGATGCTTAAGTCAAACCTTATTCTTAGCCAAGTAGGCAGGTGCACAAGTGCCACAACAACAGACACCTGTAGACCTGGCTCGTCCTGCAGGTTTGACACATGCACACAGGAAACTATTTCCACACAGCAGATTCAGCGGTGTAACAACTGATAATCATCATCCTCCGAACTGTCAATCAGCTGATAAAATCTATTTTTAAGTAATAGCGGTTGGAGTGGTTTGACTGGAAAGAGCTTTTCTCCGACTGGCCTCGGCAGTCTTTTGTCTTTTTGTGTCCACAGATCTTGAGCACCATTCAGACAGATGACCCGCAACAATCATCCCCTCACAAAGAAACTGGGACACCAACTGATTATTTTTGTGGATATTTAAATAATTGTGGTGGCCGAGAGAAAAGAAAAATGCTTTTCCTGGTTGCCATGGAGGGGATTAAATGAGCAATATAAAAGGCAGTCTGGGCTTTGAATAGAACTGTAGAGATGGGATTAGTGGCGTTAAGAGAGGCCGCCATATGACCTTCTGACTGTTTAGTTCATTAAGTACAACACAGGCCTGGAGTATGTGTTCGTTACCCAAATGTTGTTTAATAGCAGCTCCTATACCCGACTTTACTACCAGTTCAATTAAGCCTGGGCATCTCACAGCCCCATATGAAGTTTAATCAGAGTTTGTTTCCTTTGAAACCAAGTTGACTGTGGAAAATCCTGACACTCGAGTCACCACAAACACCATCAGTGAAAATGTGGGATCTTGGTGACCTTTTAGCTGCTGGTCACATCTGAGGGAGGGAAGCTGTGGGGAAGACGCTCAGCACTGAGAAGAGGAGGCATTTTATATCTGCCTCAGTAATGCGTTGAGCGTCAGTGTCACATGATGATAAACCCCATGAATTCCAACGTCTGCATGATAAGTGTTTAATCCAGCTACTGCAGCTCTCTAGACAATGCCAGCATTTTAACAGCGAGCTCCTGCAGGATACCGGCCACACAGGAAGATTCAGACAAAGCTTGATTTCTCTAATAACAATGAGCTGAGGTCTGATTTAGTGTAATTATTGCACAAACATATATGAAATAAAATATTACTGAGATAAAAAGCCGGCGGAAAGGAGTCCTCTGACTCAGATACACCTGTAAATCTGCAGCTCTACTCAACTAAATACAAAACTACAACAAACACAGTATTAGAAAAGTAAAGAGGTCCAGCAAAAAGCTTGAGATGTCTTTATTATTTCCACTGCCAAAATTTGTAGTGACCATTTTTAGTCCTTCCTCCTTTATATTCTTCTTTATCCCATATTTCCTGCTGTGTTCCTCTATAAACAAACTCATAAATATCCTGATCAAAGCAATAAATTCCCTGGTAAAATGTAAATCATCATGCTATTATCTCCTTGATGTATTCCTTATCTCCCACTATTATAATGTCACTCGTGATAAAGGTTTGCCTTTAAGTGATTTATGAGAAGAAAGCTCTTGACCAGACAATTCCAGACTTTGGGGAAATAAAGGACCGGCTGTCTTTATACGGTTTAGACTCAGACAGGTCAACAAAACAGTACATTTATACCCCGCCTTGTTCCAAAGTAAACAGCCTTTTCTTGTCAGGTTTACTGATCTTCACAGAAGTCAAAATGTTTTTTTTATTGAGATGGCCTCTTCTTAAAGCGCACAGTCTTGGGAAAGCAGCTGGTGAGGATAATGACTTTAGAAGTCAAGTTAAAATCAGATACTGTAGTTCAATCTGACAGATGGTCGACAACACCACTGTATTTCACCCCTAACTCACTCTGACTTTAATGACACAAACCTCTTGTTCATTATATATTTATGTTAGTTATTATTCCAGAATGAAAAACCATAGTAAAGACAGTTTTGCCCAGATGTTTCATGTACAACTGTTGCGTATGTGTAAGAGTGATTCAGACAAACCCAGTGTAACTATGTCTAAACAAGGACAGGCTGACTCATGCATCCTTGGAAATGTGTCTGTGTTACAGGTGTCATGATATATGTCAGACAGACAAATGTCTCACCTTCCTCTCTTTAGGAAATAATTAGGACATGACTAATGCTACCGTGAACCAGGAAGTCTTCTTTTTTTGTAGGCAACATGTTCACTTAATCCATACGGATTTTCTGCTCACACTTGTAACTTCATGTCTACTTCAGAAATCGTAATACATCAACGTGAATCACCTACAAGTGAAATGAATCTTACTTTCTGCCACTATTTAGTAATAGAGAGACGTCTGCTGTGTGTCATCATGAGGAATCACATGAATCCTGAACATTTACTTGAGTCAGTTCGTCTCTTTATAGATTAAGATTGGGCTAAAACTAACATATCTTATTCATGGATCAATCTGTCAATTACTTATTTGATTAAATGGATTAATTGTTTTAGTGTATAAAATGTCAGAAAATAGTACAATGCCCATCGAAATTTCCAGTGACATCTTCAAATTGCTTGTTTTTTTTGTTTTGTTTTTACAATCAGCAGTCCGGAAACTAGAGATTTTAAATGTACAATGATATAAAACAGAAAAAACAAAACAAATCCTCACATTTGAGAAGCTGCAACGAGCGAGCGTCTGTGAGTTTTTGCTTGATAATTGACTTAACGGTTGATCGATTATCAAAATAGTTGGCAATCTGACTAATTGATGAATCAATTTATGGTTTTAAAACTAGTTTGATGCTCACAAAAACACCAAACAAGTCTCTGTTTGACCAAAGTGTTCAACAGCTGCAGTGATGACACACTAAAAGTTTACTACTCACCTGACTTCTTCCCACAGTCAGACACACTTCATTAGATCTGCAGCTAACAACTACTTTCATTATCCTTGAATCTGCCTATTATTTTCCCAATTAATCGATTGTTTATTCTATGAAATGTACAAAAACAATAGTGAAAAAATGTCTCAGGCACAAATTGACCTCTTGAAATGTCTTGTTGTCCGATCAACAGCCGAAAAACCAAAGATATTAAACAATGATATAAAAAATGACTGAAACAATTCATCAGTTATCAAAATAGTTGTTGATTATGTCTTATTATTATTATTATTATTATTATTATTGTTGTTGTCTCAGCTCTACACTGAGGATGAACTGTGCAGACCACCTGTCAGGATGTACAGTATGAATTATAAAAAGGAGAGATGCCATGAAAATGACAGTAATGTGTAATACTGTAGTATTATGGTTAAAAATGTTGGCTGCCCTTGAATCAAGTTATTATGTTGCACTAGAGTATGTTTTAACAGTAACAGACCAACACCAGTATAATGAGAAATTAATTCACATTACTTTTTAACCAATCTAATATGATGTACAAACTAAAGATAATGGCGATAAAGTGAGTTACATCAGAATGTTATATTAATTTAAAAAACCTCGTCTTTCCCAGACAGGTAGCAGTAACACACAGTGTGACTTCAGTTCAGAGCATCTCCCTTCATCTACTCACCAAGGCTCGGAGAGAGGACTCATCCAGCGCAGAATAACTCTCCACAGACATTTTAATCTTTCTTGTCAGGCTCAGGTGAGACGAGACGGTTGTTGGTTCTGGGTGTGTGTGAGCAGGTTCCCCGGTCAACGTGTGGTCTACCACCTGCACGACCTGTAGTTGTTTTTTGTGTCTTTTTTTTTTCTCCTCAGTGCAGTCTGTCTCGATCTTCAGCGCAGTTAAAGTCAGAAACTTCTTGTGAGTCAACGAAACTGAACCCGCGTCCCGCTTATGGAGAGCATATTTCGGTCCTCTTTTGTCGTCTCTTGAGTTGCAGTGAAAGCAGACACAGGCCCACACTCTCTTACAAGGGGACGTTGGCAGCTTTTTGAACAGAGGATTCCCACTGAAAGGTGTAAGCCCGCCCCTCTCTGCCTCCGGCTTGTCCCGGCGCTCATTCAGAGCGCGCCGCTCTGTGGGAAGACGCGAAACAGCCTCCATGTATGGGGGGTGATTAGTGCCACTGTTAACCACTGAAGCCATATGTGTGTGTGGAAACTCAAATATAGGAAGTATAACCGTTTTTAATACTATTGTCTGCATTTTTTCCAATAATAGCCATTCAATACATTCTGTAATTACCAATATATATAGTTTTCATTGTTAGTGGTAACAAAGACACATTTTATTTTTCATTTTATTTAACTATGAGATGTTTTAAATAGAGCATTTTATTTATTTTCAAGGAAATTCCTCTGAAAATTAACAACAGCTTATGAACTCAACACAACTAATTTAATAACTCTCAAAACATTAATTTCCCTATAATTATTACCAGATTACTGCATTCTTTCTTGGAAACTTCCTAGGAAAGTATAAGGATATTACAAACCTGGAAAACAAATGAATACAATTTTATCCCCCCCCCCCCCGATATGAAGGTCTAAATGCTGTTGAGTGTGAACATACTGGAACTGACCTAAAAACAATACCCAACAAGTGTAAATTTATACGTGTAGAAACTCTCAAATTCCTCATAAAAACGTTTAAAAAAACCAAACAAACATGTGGGGTCACATTTGTTTTATGGTGACTCCTACAGACTTAGCAATTCAAAGGAAACTGCACTCACTGTTTGGTTTTGAAGACACGATCTTGTGGACTTAACATGACCACCACTTTAAAATACATCAATGCAATATAACTTTTATTCCCCTATTACCCTTTCTGAAGTAGCATATTTATAGGCAATAAAAGTCCCATGTTTGATATTTTTCCCTTCAAGAGGTTTAAAAAAAAAAGTGGTCCTGATTCAGTCAATGAATATCAAACATGAAGTGTATTTTAAGGTTGATTTTCCTTTAATGACAGTCAACATTTACATTACAATGGGTACACATTTCTCCAGCTTTATCTTATATTTTGTGTATTGCTTTTATTCAATCATTGTAATAGGTCTTGTGATAACTGAACAAATCTAAAGAGAACTGCTGTATTTCTTCCCATACTCTCTGTATGGTTTTACATCAGTGTAGTTTGTTGCATTGTTGTCAAAGCTGCTTTTGCTCCTCTGTGACATTTACCACCCCTCACAAAGGGCACCAGATATGATAGGAAGTTAACAAGACAAGAAACAATCATGAAGTGGTTAAGTGGAAACGTGAATTAAAAAACAGATATTTTAAGCCTTACTTCTATGCAGGGTTTTGGTACCATGACTGGTGAACTAAGGTGAACTAGACATATAAAGAGGTATGAAACAAAACTGACAGAAAACAAAGTGAAACCATGAATGTCCTCATTAAACATTTAATAGCAACACAAGACAAAGAGCATCAAGACAGTTGTTCTTAAACAGGAATATTCATCCATGTGCTATGAGTGCCTATAGTCCAACCAAACAAGACGCCAGGTGATTCCACTCATTATTTGCTCCTCATTTGTTGATCAGAGATTAATCAGGAAAATGCTCTGGTGTTCTCAAGACTTTCAACCGTCTGAGGCACAATGTTGCCTATTTTATATGTATTTCTAAAGTGGACCCTATGTTGCACATAAAATACTTCTTATCAATCCTATTCGGAGGAGCAGCACACAACATTTTTCACACTACTTAAAACAAGATTGGACAGGAGACACTGCTTCAAAAGCCATCTCATCATAACGCCACATATATATAGTTCTATAGCTATGATTTAAAAAATCAAAATATTACTGAAGAGTATTAAAGACAAATGTTCGACAGTATAAAAAGACAAATGTTCGATAAGTTGTTTTTTTTTCTTGGTCAAAGATGCATAAATTTATCAAATGTGTTCCTCAAGCCCTTTTTAACAAAATAATCTATCAAAGTGCTTTAGGTTACATAACAACGCAGAAACCAGGAAGAAACTGACAAACAAGGGTGAAAACAAAATGTCCTTGGCTGAAAAAACAAGGTAAAGATTAAGTTAGACAAATGCAGACTGACAAAGTCATGCGTCTGTGTCTGATGTTCCCAATGCTCTTAAAGAGCCATGACACGTAAATAAGCGTAAATAAAATCCATTTTATAAGTTATCCGTTAAGGCTAGATGTTAGACATACAAAACGTTTGAAACAAATCTTGAAATAAAGCAGAATATGCATGAATAAACCAAATTACTTGCTTAGACTTTAATAGTAAAATTCATCAAAATATAACTGCAAGATACTAATACTCACACAGGCACTTATCAGATAGGTATACGTTTCATTTTCAAAAGTGTGCAAAAGGATAAATGAAAAGCAGAGTAGGAGATTTGGTTTTTCTACTTCTCCAGATGTTCCTGCTCTCACTCTTCCTGCTGCTCTTCATTCTGCTTCTTGGGCAACTGCAAATGGAAAAAATACAATTGAAAGTCTTTTTACAGGCACAAAAGTATGTTGAGTGGCCTTAAAGGGAAAATACTGCACGTCTAGGTAAACCTTTTGCAGTGGCTTCTCTCAAAAATGTGGTTTAAAGAAAAAGAAACACCTAGAAAAAACACTTTACTGCACACGTCTATATCGTTTCCCACCTTCATAGCTTGAATGCACAGAGGTTAGTAATGTGTTTCCACTTGGACCACATACAAAAAGAATTGACATCATCCCTGCAGACAATGCATTCACTGTACTGTCCGTCATGTACAGTAAACAAGAGAACGTGATAGAAATAGGAAACCTGAAGTGTACCTTCGTCATTGGATTCCTTATGTTCCCTCTCCCTTCTTTATTTTCTGGCAGATGTAGTCTGGTGGACAAACGCAGAATGTTAATAATTTACTCTAAGATTTTCTTTAGAAAGTTTCCAAGGACTGTAATATTGCTTTTACCCCTTTAGAGATGCAGAACCAGACTTCTCAGTGTCACAGAAAGATGACTGAGCCCCTTCTGCTTCCCTGCCATGCTGAGGTCTGTTTGTTACAGACGCATCACAGTTGGACGTCTTCCTTTGACTTGGTAGTCCAATGTAGCCTCTCTGCCATTCCCTTGGGTTTTGTCCTGGTGGTGTGTCTCCGTCAAATCCAAAGTCCTCCTCCAAGAAGTCGCCTATGTGTGGAAGGGGACACACAATATGTGTAAATAAACACACATGCACACAGTGACCAGAGAAAAACTACTACTACACATCAACAAAACCTCCAAAATATAACGCAATCAAATAAAACAGCTATACAAACTAGCTTTGTGATGTTGACCGTTTCATGCTATAGTTTGTGGTGGTGTTGTATTGAATGCTAAATACTTGTCCTCCCTCATTTACATACATGTGGAAGTAAAATGTTGGAAAAATATTACAATATAATGTATTCTAATACAAAAGTACCACTAACTACCCTTAAACATTTAGAGTTTTATCAATACCCTTTAATGAGAAAATGAACATGCAAGTTTCAAATAGGTAGCATTTTAATTTAGTGCTTTTTTCCCCCACATTTTGTTTTTATACATCAAAAGGTTTCCTACTGCTAGAAGACACTGTTCACTCATTTTACAGTGAACATAAAATCAATAAATCTATAATAAACAAAGACACTGTAGCATTTTGTACTGCAAATTGTATTTTCTGTTGAATTTCTGCATTATTGATTTGCTTTCATCTAATTTTTATCTGTTTTCTAATAATTAAAATACATTCTATGTAGTACCTTGGTGCTTTATTCTCCTTTGAAAATCTGAAGACATCCCGCCAAAGGTGTCTTTACCAGGGCTCAGGGGTTTTTTGATGGATGTTCTTGTTAAATTATTCAGTGGATGGGCGGTCTGAGGACGCATATCGCATTTGTCCTAGATATTAAAAAAAACACAAAAAATAAAATAACACTAAACATTACAACAAATATTTCCATTTTATTATTTTACAGGGACAATACAGATTGAGCAACATTACTGTAAATATTTTTGTTTAATATTCAACCTTTATGAACACATGTTCAGAAGTTATTTTTACAGGCTGGTTGTTCGGGTCATAATGTGGAAATCTCTTTAGAAGACATATTTGAATTATGTTTAATTGCCAATAGTACTGCCACATTTTTAAGAAATCCTACAACAGGTCACTCGTGATATGTGAATAAATTTAGACTGGCCATCTAACTTGATTAGTGACATACCTGATGGTGAAAGACGACAGCCTCCTCCAAAGCAACGCCACAGAATTCACATGGAATGACCACATCGCCCTCTAGTGGACTGGCTGGAGGACTGTAGGAGGCCGGGGAAACTGACCGAGGGAACGTGGGGATGTTTGAAGCAAGTGAGTCGGGCAGGCTGCACATCAGCCCTGGATTATTCCTGCTCATCCTGTCCTCTTTAGGTGGAGACGTGGGCTGCTTGCTGAAAGACGCAAAGGCGGAGGCGGGGCTGCACCCAGTCTGAAAAGTATACAAAGATTGAAATCTGTGTTAAACCTGCTTAAATCAAGTCATCATGTCCCTCCTATATGGACATGAGGGCCATATGTTCCAACAGACAAAGGCTGTTACTGGACTGTGAACCGTCTGAAACAAAAATAAAGAAGAGTGTGCAAATGTTTGCATGCCATGTGATATCTGACTGGATCTGAGCATTTTACACCCATTAGATTTGTGCATACACAGATTAACTTCTCAACCATTTGACAATGCAGAATCTTAGTGGGAAGGGAGGCGGCCTGTGGACCGGTTTCAGAAGAAGAACAGAATGCACCATGACAAAACAAGTCTGAAATCAGGTTAAATTATTTCAAAACATCAGCAAGTCCTGAATTCACTAGAGTGAACAGAGTCTGTTAGGCTGGTTGTATCCGTCAGTCAGGTTCTGGTGGTATTTTTCACTTCTGTCACGTTGTCATGCATGCAGATATGATGCACTGACCTGGAATTACAAACTGTCTGCCCTCCTTTTCTCCAGTGATGTGTTGTACTGTAGAGTACGTCAGCTGGGCAGTTTTTTCCTCCAACATCACATGTATATTTTACTTGAATATGGACATGAATTCTCAAAGCAGAACTAGCATTAGATTATGATGTTAGTGTGTCATTGATCACAGGCTCCTTAGTCCAAAAAACAAAAAAAAGGTGTCTATCGGTTACCAGGCTAAAAACGTTAACTACATGATGGACAGATAATATCATATAAACAACAAAAAAAAAGCTAATGAATCTGCAACTATAATATGCACACTTTCTCTCCACATACAAGCTTTGGGTTATTGGTCTTCTTCAGGCATATATTGAAAAAAAAAAAAAAGAGAATGAAAGAGGTCTTAGATTTATATAAAGACAATCCAATTACTTTAACTACTCTGGAGGATAACCAGCAGTTCATTTGTGTTTTCTCCCTGTTTTTTTAATTCATTTTCTATTACCGAAGAATTTCTGAGCTGCCAAGAAAACCTTTCGTAAACTAAGATGTCTTCTTACAGCTGGAAGCACAACAACCTTTGGAAGCATGGGGACATGACGTCCAGGTGCAAAAAACTAAATTATCACTGAAAGCCAAGATTCTACAAGTCTAAAAATGTGAAACATGGCAGTCTATTTTAGGCCACATCTCAATTTATTCTGAATGTAGTGCTTTTGCCCAAATCAGGATCTTGTGAGCACAGTGACCCCGTTTGGTTTGCAGGCATGTTTAGATCCCACCATGCCTCAGTCACGATTTAATTTAAGAGATCCTTGCCAAAAAATTTTGTCTAACTCATTATTGGCCAGGGTTGAGTGCTGAGTTAGCTGGCTAGCATCATGAGTCAACCCCCTGAACAACAGTGTAACCAAAAGAATAAAATCACATCTCTAACCTGGTGCAGAATGAGGTCCTCTTCAGGAAACAGCTCTTCGCAAAACTCACAAGGCAGCATGGTATCTACAAAAACAATTTAAAATCATTAACAATGTGACAACAGAATAACTTGAAATATTTTAATCAACACTAACTTACCTGCAGTGGTGGAATGTAACTAAGTACATTTACTCAAGCACTGTACTTAAGTACAATTTTGAGGCACTTGTATTTTGAATGGGCCATTCTAAATAATGTGTACTTCTACTTTTGCTACTTTAAGTTTATTTTGATGCTAATACTTATGTACTTTTACTTAAGATTTTGAATGCAGGACTTTTAGTTGTAACAGAGTACTTTTACATCATAGTATTGCTACTTTCACGTAAGTAAAAGATCTGAGTACTTCTTCAACCACTGCTTACCTGTTTGATCATGGTCCTGGACTGCACTTGTGCTTGTAGTGAAGTTTGGGTAGTTGTTGTTGGGAGGAGAGAGTGGAGAGTTTACAGAGGTATTAGACGTCTTCCCAATCTTGTGGTCCCAGATACCACTCCACAGGTTGCCCTCTACACCTCCAGCCAGTGATTCCCCATCACTCTGCAGGCTGAGAGCCAACATGTAGTCCAGGCCTGATGAATCCTCACCCAGCTCACTATGTGGCCACGCACTACTGCTGCTGCTGCTAGTCAGGAAATCACTGTGCCTCAGCACTACAAGAAAAAAATAATTATATGGTTATTTCAGAAAACAATTATAGCTGCAAGAAGCAGCACAGCAACTTTGTTCCAGCCTATAAGTACAGTTGTTGATAAAAAGTTCCTTATTGCTGGTCAGGCAAACCTCAAACTTTGAATACACACAATCAAGGATAGCAATAAAATGCAATGTGTTCTTTGGCCCACTGTTAGGGACCACCTCAGCCTTTGTTGAGCCAGCGAAATCTCTCTAAATTGATACAACATATTTTCCGGGGGCATCTACTGTATGTCCTCTGCCTGCATAAGGGAAAAGTTAACAGTAACATTTACAGTCACATATTTTTGTGTGTCTCAAATTTTGAGAGATATTGAACAAGATGTAAAGATTATGTGAAGCAAATTTGGTGATACTATAGAAGAGCTGAAAGTTTAAAAAGGTACCCTGGGGTGTTTTTCACCTTTAGTAGTGTTATGGAGCAATGTTTTTACAAGTGGGACTCCGTTTTGTTTGTACTGTGCACATTTGAGGAAACGGGAGACGCGATACACATTCGTGCTGCTGGTTTCGCGCTATGCCGCTGACTGACAGTTGGTGGCAGTAACACAAAGAAGGGTAACAATTCGCCCACAAAGGCAGTAAAAGAAGAAGACAGCTAGCAACAAAAGATCTATGTAAACAATGAACATTCGACATTTCTGTTACACCTCATGGATACACACAATGTGTTTGGGTAAGAAACGCTGGATGTAAACTTTTGTAATAACTTTTGTTTGTTTACAAGAAAACTCCACAGGGCACCTTTAAAAATTGCTTTTACATTTCTTTAAAGCTACATTGGTAAATGTTTTGTCCAATACATAATTAAGCCTGGTGGGCAATTTAATAATCAACAGGTCAGTGATGAACTCACAGTGGCTAAATGTATTTCTCGGGGCAGTATTCTTCCAGTCTGCTGAGCCTTGAGGTCCCCTTGAAGTGTTATAAACGCTGGGATCAAATGGCCGGGGAAAGGCCTGTTGTTCTGCTGCACTGATGTTATTATTCTTTGGGCCTCTCTCTTGGGTTCTTAGGAGGTTTCGGATGGAGTGGGCTTCAAACCATGGTCCAGGAGACTGTGGTTCTCCTGGACTGCGACTTGTCCGGCTGTTGTTCCTCTCTTGGGGCGGTGTAAGGCTTCCACACAATAATGGATGCTCAGCTTGTTCCCTCAACATTACATTGCACTTGCACTGTGAGCAGGGCTCGGTGCGAGTACCGCAATAATCCTCATGTTCTTTGGACTGACTGAAAACAATCTCCAGTTCACAGTATTTGCACGGGACCAGCCGCTGAGAACATTCAGAGCTCTGAAAGAGACAAAAATTAGTGAAGAAGCACAATTTGAGAATTTAATAAAGATGGTTCAATATTAGAATTATAAATAGGGAATAAAAAAGTAATTCAGAAATACCTGGTGAACATCAATATGATTCTTCTCAATCTTCAAACCACACTTGCATGTAATCTGAAATGAAAGTGAACAAAAAATGGCATTTTCACTCCTGAGACATAAAAATCACAAGAGTCACAGTTTAATTTCAGTTTACTGGTTCCTGGGTTTGGGAAAAATAACTAATGTTCACAAGTATTGATTTAACCGTTCCAGGCTATGCAGATAACACACGTTTCCACTATTTGGCATTAGGCCTGACCTTAAAAGCAGCACACATCTATTGCAGGAATTATATTAAAGTTTCCAGTATTGCTGCGTAAATTGTACCTGTGTATGCTCCTGCTGTTTGTGCTCCTGCAGATCTGACCGGGGCACCGGCTCCTGGCAAACATCACAGAGTGCGATGTTTCTTCGACAGTGGATCTCATGGGTAGTAAAATTAGCCTCTGGAATATCATGTTTACTAAAAAAGGTAAAGAAAATTATGAAAACCTGTTTTCGCCAGCATATCAAAATTGACCGATCGCTTAATGCACCTTGTTCACACTTACCAGTTGCCACAGAACTGTGTATTTTCATCTGCCATGGCTTCACCAAAGCCTGTGGACAAAGTGTTGGTTATTAATGACCTTTCAGGAGAGAGTGACTCTGTTCTGGCGACCTTTACTAATGTTTACGACAGGTAAACATGCATCGCTTGTAGCTACAGAAGAGAGCTCGTGGTTAATTAGTTCAGTGTGTGGTATTTGGGTTTCTTTGGCGTCGAGCTGATTGAAGTGGCAACGACGTCTGTTTTCTGAGGTTATTTAAAGACGGCCCGTACTGATAGCCAGGGCTAAAGGAAAGAGTCGGTCGTTAAAACAAACCGGCCGGCAGCTCTTTCGGTCCGCTCACCCACTGTTTCCAGGCAGGTAACGTTAGCTAACAACGCTGGCCTGGATTAACGAGCAGATTTCCCGTTAACCTCAATCAACAAGCATCTTGAACCATCTCAAAAAATAAAGCCGGACAATGTTCGCCGCGTCGCCTTCAGCTAGCTACGTAGTTTGACTACAAACGCGATGTTAGCAGCCACCACGTAGCCTCCATTTAGCTCAGTAACTTTGTGCCCTTTGTGAAGGAGCCGCGAAGCTAACGTAACGTCAGATTCCTTTTTGGTGGGGTCCTGCCGCCCGGTCCAAGCAAAACGACGACTGCCGTTGTGAGGTTACCGTTTGTCAATTAATTCACCGCTGAAAAATATGTTATAACCAAAAGGAAACCCGGAGACGACAGCTGACTAGCTACTTGATGTTAGCCTGTAAAAAAAAAACAGTTCGTTATTTCCTCTTCGCCCGGGCTAGATACAACCCCGAGTCGAGCCTCTCAGGCCGTCTACGTACGCGTTCACTCCGCCTCCTTTAACATTGGTACAACCAAACTAAATCCTTCCGTAACAGTTTATAATATTGAACCTAGTATAAACGTACTAAACAGAATGCTGATCTGAGTTTGTAAGGGGCGTTAAAGCTAACTTTAAGGCATTACTCAGGGCAAAATACCCACGTCTCGAACCAAGCTCGAATTTGATTGGTCGAGTGAAACCCGTGCGCTTGTAAAACGTCTCGGGTGATACCACTGCTTTCAATTTCGATCCGATATCTCTCCGATATAACTAACAAAATCTATTCTGAAACTGTGATAAAAGGTGACAAAAATATATACATTACTGTCCTTTCAGCAAGTACGTGCTCAGACTCGGTAACTGTTTCTTTTGCTTCCCGTCTCCACAGGAAATGGGAATATGTTCGTTGTGTAGTTTCACATCATTCTTCTTTTTATCAAATATTTGAACCAGCACCCTGAAATTACACACAGCGTTATAACAAGATGATACCGTGATTTCTTCACCCAAAACACAGCGCACACATTGGACACTCATTTAGTTTAGAATTATATAACAAGCTATTTACTCCAAATTATATTATCAATAATAAAAAATATATATATTACATAGTAGGGTGAAAAGTTATATTCCAATTCATATTTATAAACCAACTTCCAGACCAGCAAAGCAAAAATCAGGTCAAGGTCAATACAGAAAAGTAAATAGACACACTTTTCTCCGTTTTCTTTTGTTACTGCAGTAACCTCGTCAATTGAAATTATGAAATTAAAATAATTTCAAAGGTTTGCATTCATCTGCACCCGTTCATTCAGCATATAATACACATATAAACTAAAAATACATATTTAAAAAATCTTCAAAAAACATGGCGTCAGTGGTATTTTTATGTTTGTAAAAGGAAGCTCCAGGAATGTGAGAATCAATACTTCCCTGTTGATCCATCAGTCTCCACTGTACAAGTCTGCAGTCTTACAGACATTCAGTACACACAAGGAAAATCAACACAGTATTGTCCTTTCAGCATTTATTGAGTTTTTGATCTACCAATACTGTCATATCAGACTCTCATTTTTGTAAGGCACAGTTTTGTTCTGATAAAACACTGATCTTATTTACAGCAAATGTTCGGACGCAGTACGTGCATCCTCACACCTCCTCCCAGTCAAAATGACCACCCAATGATTGGACCATTATTGTAAATATATAAAACTTTTAATTCATTTCAAAGCCCTTGTTCCTTGTTTAAAAAGGTAAAGTCAACCATTTATTTTACAATGCAATACGAAATTTAACTCCATGCCAGAGGTTTAAAAACAAAATTGTGAAAAAAAGCAGTACATTTAAAAAATATGTGACTAGACTGAAAAAAGGGACTTGTTATATATTCAAATAAAATCTTTAAAATAACTTGGTCTTGCAAAATATATTGCTATGCCTGTAGATGATTAACTTAATGGTTGCTGGCTTGACTTTTTTCCCCAAGCAACCTGAGGGTCTAAAAGTGGATAAATCATGAAATTGAAAGTAAATTAAACATGTTTTTTCACATTGTTGAAAGGCTGCTTTCAACTTCTTAAAAAGCAGTACATTATAAAATGAACACTCTACTGCACCCACTCACATTGGTTGGTTCCTGGTGATGCATTATCTAACAGCTCTTAATTGGTTACATGATTGTCTGATATGAATTTAGGTCCAAACATGAAGAAGCTTATGGACCAATTCCCTTGCTTAAAGTTTGCCAAATAAAACATTCATAAAGAATACTAGCTGCATTAGTTTGTAAAAGGATGGCAGTACAAACAGCCCTGCTGTTGTAGCCAGAGTTAAGCACAGGAAATGACCGTGATACATGCACCAAAACTAACAAAAGACATCTGTGGAAAAACTACATATATCTCAGGTCACTCATCCTTATCGTGCACAGGTGCAATCGTTTTTTTCCAATCCAGGGGGGAAATATTTAGGGGAAAAAAATAAAAAATAAGTACCAGCATTGAAAGATCAGATATGCAGGGTTCCACAATGAATCTGCACCACAGAAATGAACTAAAATGACAGTAAAACTAAAAATTCACATTAGACTATTTTTTGCTGTTGACAGGACTCATGACTCATGATTATAAAAGCTTTAAGTGGCTATCAATAATAACTATCTTGCAGTTTAAAAGTATCGCTGTAAGCACCATATCTCGCATTTTACTATTTTAATTAAGAAAATAGCTGGAAAATGTGCAAAACACAATATTGCATGACTAAATTGAAATAGCTATGATGCAGTCGATGGTGGTGCTTTTTGTGGGGCAAGAACAATAGCATCCCAGAATCGCCTGTATGTCTTCACATGTAACTGGGTCGAAGAGCATGTCAATAGGAAGCATGTTAGCATATGTGGGATATCAGACACGCAATCAGCTTGTGACAAGAGAGCTATATAATATATACCGGTAAATTTTTGTGCCTGCCTTTATGTTACACTGAAAATACTGTCCAAACACTTGTATTGTAAAAGTCCACCCGAGACATGTTTCATGTCACCACTTTTCTTCGTATCTTTTCCATTACTCTCCACTGTACACTAATGACAGACATTTAAAAAAAGCAAGATTGTGATATTTGGTCAGTTACTGCAATTACAATAGCTAAAAGTTAACAAAAAGAAAATTGCCTATCAATAACTAAAAAGTGTTTAGACAATCAAAACACAATACGTCAACTTCTGAAGGAAAAAAAGCTGGTTTTCACTTTAACTTTCAAATGTCCTTGGTCCAATATAAAATTCAGTAGGATGCTCTAACAGAGTCGTTTACCACAGTCCTGTGAAAAAATATTCTTACTACACTATTTTATATGATTTAGAGAGGCAAAATGGAAAAAAGGCTCAAAGACAGCATAAAAGATAACAGAAGGAATAAAAGGAAAAGTACAGTACAAACATTTATGAAATGAAAAGAAGAAGGCACAGATTTTAAGAGTTGAGACTAGAAGTCATAGAGGTAGCAGAGGTCACAGAGGGAGACAAAGGAGAAAAAGAAACTGTTAAAAAAGGGAGATATGTGATGAACTGTCTATCTGTCCTTGGATCCAAGCTTCTCGATCAAGTCCTGCAGGGGAGCAAGCTCTCGCCTGTCGATAAGGTTGAACTCCTACAAGACAAAAAAAAAACATTTAATATCAGATTGGTTATTTAGGTTTGTTCCAAATTTGTCAATTAAACGTTTGTAAGACAAGTTGTTGCTGCCCTTTCACAATTTGACTAGTGTTCTGTATTAAAAAAAAAATAGGACAGAAGATACAGTAGCAGTGACGTGTTTAAAGGCCCAATGCAATACTTAACACTCACTTACACTTACAATATGTTAGTGTATCTAGGCACTTTGGATAGAATAATTTATCACACCGCACATGCCAACATCCTGCCATGTCAAATTCTCTTAAGCCCCTTTCAGACATATAATCTGGTAAAATGCTGGGTTCATCTGTTTGTTCAAGTTATGGCTTTTTGGCTTTCATGCACAGGCGTCTGTTATGGAAAAGATCCATGTAGACTCTGTTCAAACGTGACAGGACTGCTACAGATAAAGCCTCAATGCTTGCATAATAATTGGAATCTGGCATAGACAAGACTAGGCATCGCAGTGTGTTACGTACAGTGTATGAAACAAAAGATTATTTACTGCTACATCCTGTTAAGATGTCTTGTCTTGTTATCTAGCACGGAGGGAGAGCAGTTCTTTCATTTCAGTGTTGGATCTGGAAGTGTAGCTTGCAAAGGGTCTCTCCTCAGAGTCACGTCTGCTGCTTCGAAATTGATCAATGAGGTGATCAAGGAGCAGCATTTAAAGGTTCATTTCTTGTCTTAGTTGGACTGGTTTGCACAGTATATGCACATCATACATAAGGTTGTCGTTATTTTGTTTATGCTTTTACCAGTATGACTGCTTTTATTCACACTTGAGCCGCATAGAAAATGTTACAGACATGTTACTAGCTCCTCAGCAGGCAGACTGCAAGAACAACTTTTATGGAAAAATGACTCGGGACTTCTTTTTTAACATGACAACATCATGCAAAATTGGCAGAGTATATGGATTACTTACAGTACATGTCTGAATGGGGCTTTAGAAACACAACAGTGATTAAGAACTACACTGTAGCAGGATAATCTCACCTGAACAAAGAAAATGAAGTGCTTGAAGGAGGTGTTGAGGTGGGCCTCCTCCTGCAGCTGCATCACAGAGTCAAAATGCTGGTGGTAGATGTGAGCGTAAACCCTGAACAGACGCTTCAGGATGGTTTTGGCCACAGACATGAAGTTCTTTGGAAAGGGAACTCCTGTGGGACAGAAGGTGGTGGAAAATGCTGATGTCAAGAGAAGAGCCATGTTTAAACCTCCACTATGCTTTCAGTCCACACCAGAGTAAGACTAAAGTTTACTAAGATCCTGTACTTTTAGCCTCATTCAAATTGGAGTGCAAGTATAGACAGTAGCAGAAAAATCTCTTCACCCACACAAAGTTACAAATCAAAATGTACACGGCCTGCAGAGTGGAGATACAGCACAGTCAGACAGTATTAGGACAGTGACACATTTCTGTTTGTGTTTACTTTGTACTCCATCACACTGGGTTTGAAATGAAACAATGACTATGAGCTTTAAAGCACTAACTTTCAGTTTTAATATGACAGTGTTACATTCACATAAAATGGACAGTGTAGGAATTGTATTCCTTTTATACAGTGTCCCCCAATTTTAGGGGACCAAATGAATTTCAACAAGTTAACATAAACTTAAACAAAGTCATAAAACTTTGTATTTTGTAGCAAATATTTTGCAGTCAGTCTCCGTCTGAAGTCTACGAGCCATAAACTGCAGTCATCTTCACTTCTTGTTTGTTTAGGGGGATTTCTGCTTCAGTCTGCTCTTCAGCATGTGAGACACATGATCAGTTGGACTGAAGTCAGGTGAATGACATTACACTGGTTTTGCTCTTGGTTGCCTTGTCTGTATGTTTAGGATCACTGTCCTGCTGATTTGCTTACATCTAAAATCGGGGGGATTATGTGTAAAAAGGGCCATGAGTCCTACGCAACCGCTTCAAACATCTGAAATCAGCACATTAATCACATGATCATTGTTTCATTCCAAATCCAATATGCTGAAGAAAAGCCAAAACAATGAAAATCATATCACTTTCCTAACACCCTCTGACTGCTCTGTAAGTGCACAGCCCTCTGGTCTTTTTTTCTTGATGAGCTGAACACGGATTTTGCACAAATACTCAAGGAAAATCACACCACAGAAGAACATATATATCAAATGACAAACCTATGAGAGTCTAGACTGTTGGACAATGAAAGAAGCAAAGAAAGCAGACAATGTAAAGTTAATTCCCAAAGGGTAAAAGTGAAAAGAAAAGAACTGTCAACTTTGCCTGTGGAAAGACAAAAAAACAAAGACAAAAAATTAAATAAAAAGGGATGTATGCAGTTGCCTGGTCTATTGCAGAAGAATATGACTACTGCCTTTTTGGCACTGTTTTTTCTCTCCCTGAGCTTCATTCTACTGACAGAGATGCTGGATGATTCAGAGATGCTTAAATGAACATTTCTTAATAATCAAAACTCACCAATCTTGGAGGGAAAAAGCGTCTCATCATCCAGTTGATCCTGCACCCAGGTCATCAGGTAGTCGATGTACTTGGGCGCGGAGCATTTGATAGGCTTCTTAATATTGGTGCCATCAGCCCAGTGATACTCGTATCTACAGAGAAAGAACAAAATTAATAGGAACCTCTCGTATTATTGACTTGATTCATTAGTAACAGCCGACCTACATACAGTATGAGACATGAACATGAAATAACATGCCCTCATTCTGCCTTTCTGTCAGGAAATCATTTGGTAGTAGATAAGCTAAAAAAAGAGCTTGGAGGGGGAAATGCAAAAGTATCTACAGTCATATTCTTGATGACGGCAATGTCAACAGGAAGTAAACCCCGGTCTCTTCCTCCTGATTATGAGACTGAACGGAGACAGTCTTGGCAGGAGAGAGGACAGAGGAAGTGCCAAATCTAGATTCTAACTAAATAGCTTCTACCGAGACCACATGCAAAGTTTAATTCCTGTTTTCCTCTTGTGACATTCAGATGACGTATTTCAATTTAATTTACTTTAACTGTCTCAACCATTCAAAACCTGAATCCATAGTTGGGTTCTTTTATACACATGACATCATTTTCCAATTCTGGACAAAATAATGTTTCATCAACTAAACTATATTATGAAGGTGAGTTAGACTTAGATGCAGTGTCATAAAAAAATATACTCAATTAAGTTCAGTTCAAAAGGCTTCAATTCAGTTGTTAATGTATATTTTGGTTCATTCTGAATTAATACGTTTTTATCTACTAAGAGTTATTTTTAATTTCTTTCACCACCTATCTCACATATTATATTACCTCCATGAACTCATAATTAAAAATGAACTCAGTGGAACTTACTTAAAACTCTTCCCTTTATTTCAAAAATGCCTGTAATCATAATTAAGTTTCAACCAGGCACACATCCCAGCTCAAGTTCCCGAGGTAAAAAAAAATGTTCATCATGGCTAGAACACTAGAAAAAGTACGGAGTGTCTCTCATAGCCCATAAACACAGAAACATGCAATCCCTAATTAATATTAAGTCCTGGTTCTCTTCTGTTGTAAAGTAATGCTTCACTGCCTGTAGCAATGGGGCTTTCATAACAAATGTTTTGTAAAATCATATCACTGTAGGTGTGTTATGAAGCCGTGTTGAGCCACGAATCTGTCACTATTGATCCTGATTGTTATTTATGTTTTGAAATGTTCTTCAAAGCCCTTGAGCTTTGTGTGACACATCTCGTGTCTCGGCCAACTCACGTGAAGTTCCCCGTTTCCTAAAATTACGTAAATGCCTACATCAGCCTAAATATTTCCCTTGTTTCAATGCAACTTGCCAAATGACATTTAGCCCATTTTTGAGCTGTTCACTGCATACAGTAGGGAATGTTTTAGCTAAGATTATATGTTACATTACATACATGTAATACACAAATACGTCTTCTCCCTACCGTCTATTTTATCTTCTACCTTTACAAGCCTTTAAGTAAACATTCTGACTAAAAGTATCATGTAAATGTTTGAAACTTTCCTATGTCTTCATGATGTATTGAGAATGAGTGTTTAAACTAAAATCAATTGTCGTGCCCTGATTACACATGCAGGTGAATTCTGTTCTACTTGTTAGGCCACATATAAAAACAGATAACTGCACCGGTGATGTGTCATAGTAAAGTGAATAAATGTGCAATTAATGATTTTATGTTTAGAGATTTAGGGATGTTGTTCTCACTCATTAAATTCCTTTTTGTAATTGATCTAATATTGATAAATGTTGTAAAACAATAATTTCGACTGACAGTGTATATGCAATAGGTCTTTTTTTCCACTGCAGACATTTTTTCTTGTCATAGTAGGAAAAGCAAAGGTATTACTAATAACATTAACAATATATACGTTGCATTCAGCTGTCTCGATAAGTGTGACTCACTGTCATGTCAGCATGTACCAGGACCCAAAAACAAACAAAAAACAAAGCAGCTAAATGGAATTTAGCCATTGTTAATTTTATTATTTACACCTGTACTTTTCCTACTGGGACATGTCAAAATGTCTTCTGTGATAAAGGCCTATTAGGAGCCCTGTACTCAAAAAGAAGCTGCATGCATTAAAAAGGACACTGTTGGCTGTTACCTTGGTCCAGCAGACATCACAGAGCAGCTGGTCTCAGTGCAGAACTCAGTGATGGTCCCGTACAGCATGTTGATCTGGTTGAAGAAATCCACCGCTGAAAGAAAGAGTTAATTATAGTTTCTGTTCTCTGGGTATGTGCACGCTTGTAACAATAATAAACTAAATAGTTTCACTTTTTGATTGATACAGTGGCTTTATCTGGTCTTTTTATACAATGCAGAATCTGTCACCTGCATTTAGAAAACATTATCTACATCCATAAATACATGTGTTTAATAAGGGTGTTGTTTTTCTTTCCATTCCTGTACATGTGTGTGGCCCCCTGTAGAAATAACGATGTAAATACAACCAAATATGACCACATTTTTGTACATCATGTGTGTATGCTGCATTTTCGCCCGTCTTCTCATTCTTTGTATTCTATTTGTGCCCTTTATTTTTTGTTTCAAATAATTCTGCTGTTACTACCAATGCTTACTTTGTAAACAATCTTAATTCCGTGACCAGTAATTTACCAATTTGGCTGTGTGTGTTTGTTTGACCATACTTCTCTTCTTTTACCACTCGGTGATGCCAATGTCCAACCTCTGTACAGGGATCCTTTATGTTTAGAAATGTAAAATGCTAGTTTGTGCACTAAGTGACGCTTTCTATAAATAGGTTTCTTGTATTCATCCACTCACTGTTGACAGCAATCCACTCATTGAGGTCCTCTCCCTCGGGCAGCATGACAGCCTGCCTCAGGTTTCCACTGCCCAGTGTCGCCTCAGCATGTTTCAGCAGCTCATACTGGTGGGAGCCCTCCGGGATGTTCTTCTTCGGCTTGAAGGTCTTGGACGAGCGACTGCCACTGCAAAGAAACAGACGTGGAGCTAAGCAACTGTCTGTCCTCTAGCAGGACAGTGGCTTTTTTTTTTTTTTTTTTTTAAAAGGCTGGTGTGGGAGTAGACGCTCCCCTCGGGCCCTTCACGTGTGAGGATCCTTCCTGTCTGGTTTGTGCAGGAAGACATTATGGTGAACGTGATGCTGGGGCGACTCGTTTTGGCTCGTTTTCAGACGACTGTACAACCCATGTCATGTAAATAAAGTGACGGCGATCGGTGACGGTGACGGTGTCACAGTAAACAACGGAGCTGTTAATTACACGGCTCGACGTTTTAGCAGTGGAGCGGTCTAGTCTTATCTGAATACATGACAATAACGTGATTATATAAGCCGAGCAGGCAAAGCGTCAATCACCAGGACAGCCAAGCGAGGATGTAACTAGTTAAAAATAAAAGTTGAGTGCTGGAAACCTATAAATAAACACAGCTCACAGACGACGACGAATTATTACCCTACGTAAGAAAATACGGTTTAAGTTTAACCTAAACCTAAACTTATGAGGGCTTCGGTACAGTTGGTTAGTTAGGTAGCTGCCTCGGTTTCTGTAACGGAGTCTTGTTTTAGCACCAGTTACTTCCCCTGACTGAACTTCGAAGAAGCGCAGCTAACGTCAACCGCAAGCTCCGGCTGTAACTTAGCGAGGCCACTGCTGACTTTACTTACAACAGGAAGCTCATCTTCACGGAGCAGTCGTCGGAGAGCCTTCGATTACGACTCCTGACTCTGGTTTAGTAGACGGAAATTTGTTTTACAATCACACACTAGGAGCCGCCTGACAGCAACGCCTGCTAACAGTTAGGCTAACGTGAACTGCACCCACAGTGGCTCTTCCTCTATCGGTTCTGGTCTGTAGCAACCAGGCAGGCGGACTGTCGCCCCCTCCCGGCCGCATGTAGCCACTACAACTCCACGCATGTGTTTATAACCAGTTTATAACTTTGTGTCCGATAATATAATTAAATCGATCCTTGGAATTTAGCTTAGGGATACAACTAATGTATTTTTCATACTGTTAAAATGTATTTTTGCAACAAAAACAAGAATGTTTTTGATGTAAGTGAAACTGAGCCAAAATGCAGGTCATATGTTTAGACTGGGAGCAACTCAAGACAGACAGATACCAGTGGTGGACTGGCTGGATTACCAACTGGGCAAAGCCGGTTGGGGCCCCAGACCTCCAGGGGCTCCAAAAACATTAGTTTTTCATAATTTGATAACTTTCAAATTTGTTATGTAATTTGCACTAATAGAGTACATCAACTAATGTACTAATGTACTAATCTAGCTTAATTGCTTAATTGTTTTTTGTTTATATTGTGCTCACATAGCACATATTCCTAAATAAAGTCGTGTTTAATCAAATTAATAGAAAGTAGCTGACAAATAGTGAACCTGGGGTTGTGTATAGTCTGGTGTGGGCACTGTACATGATTGGAATATGGTGTTGACATACACATTGAGGGCTGGATGCGGGGGACCAGTAGTGGCCCAGCAGCAAATTATTGCCTTGGAGAGCCCTCCGTCCATGGTGGAAAGTAACTATGGTAAGTACATTTACTCAAGTGCTCTATTTAAGTACAGTTCCGAGGTAGGTGTACTTTACTTGTGTATTTTATTTACACTCCACTACCTAATACTTCCACTACACCTCAGAGGGATAATTTTGTACTTTTTACCTCGACCAACTAAATACTGCTTCTACTGTATCATTAATAATAATCCAATAATTTATAATAATATAACTCTGACAGGAGCTATTCAGCCTGAATAATAAACAGCCTACTTTTACTTTTGATACTCAAAGTATATTTTGCTGACAGTATTTCTGTACTTTTACTTAAAGTTTGAACACAATACATAAAGGAATATTTTTACAATTTATTATTACTACTTTTGCATAAGTTAACGATGTGGATAATTCTTAGTAGTAAAGTATCTACATACATTTACTCAAGTACTGTACTTAAGTAGGATACAATTCTGAGGTATTTGTAACTTTACTTGAGTATTTCAGTTTAATCTATCTAATACTCCACCAACTACCACTACAGAGGGCGATATTGTACTTTTTACTCCACAGCATTTATTTATACAGGTAATTACTTCGTAGATTGAAAATGAAAGTGCTGCTTAAAAAACCGACACAAACCATCACGTCTGCACAATAACTACTTTTACTTTATTAACGTGTTTTTAGCTGATAATACTTGTGTAAAATTTTGAATGCAAGACTTTAACTTGTAATAGAGCTTCTTTTTTTTTTTTGGGCTACAGTAGACAGACAGACGCGGACCTCCCTGCTGCTGAGTTTTGTCTTTGCGTAAGAGGCGTGGCCGCAGACAACGGTGACGCAGGCAGCGTGCGTGCGTGCGTGCGTGAGGGTGGGGGGGGGGCTTGAAGCCTCTCCGCGCCTCTTCCTCCTTCACAGACGTCGCTCTGTCTTCCCGGCTGTCGGCGGTGTCTTTCGTAACGGGCCGTGGTGTCTCTTCTCGGTCAGCCGGTCAGGATGGCAGCGGTCAGGACTCTCAGGAAACTGTGCCAACACGCCCAGCACCGAGTCTGTAAACTGCACACGTCCGCCTCGAGGTGAGTGCGACAACCAGCTCTGAAGTCTGCTTTAATTTGGCTACATTCAATACCACTTTTAAGACATGTTCGGCGCCCCGCTTCCCCAAAATGAGAAGATCTCTTTAATACATTTCTTTATTGGCCGGTCTTCTGCCGATAATATTGTGTGTACATGGATACGGTCGTGCGTTTTATTATTATTTATATTATTTGCCGGTATTTGAACCAAATGTCCGCGGTTGGTTATATTTGTAGCGCCCCTAGCGTCGTGCCGGTAACACTGCAGCGACGGGCTGGCTGATGAAATCGGTCTGAATGCTTGCACCCTGTGGCTTGAGGAGCCAGGTTTCAGCTGGAGACCGAGGTGTTGGGCTGCACACAAGGAAGAGATAAGCATTTGCATTAAGGCCACTCTGTCCTGGATGGCATGCGATCATTTAAAAAAGCAGAAATAATGGATGGTAAATGGTCTCTGAGGACATGCCATCACACAGATGGCAAATTAGGCACAACACCCCGTGCAGGTTTATATTGGAAACGTGCTGAGTGCTGCATGACTCAGACAAACTAATGTTGCACACAGGCCTTAAAAGTCTCGTGTGGCACATGGTCTGCAGCTCCAAAGGCTCAAGATGGATAATTTGAAACCTGTGTCATGTCATGCACGAGTTATTACCATATGTCGCAACAAAGATACAACTTTAAAGCATTCATATATCAGATCTGGTAGAGTCATATTATTTTGAGACAACAGAAAGGTAATTTTATTTATATAGAACATTTAATTATACATAAACTCAACAGGCTTCACATTAAAATGCATAACAATAACAAAAGAAGAGAACCATACAAAAGTCAACTCTCCTCTGAGGTGGGTCTCACTGAACATGGGCTATTTAACATGGCTATGTGGCCATACATTTGAAAAGAGAATTTCTCCTCAGTAAGACCGGCTTTGCATTTAAACTCGTCTGAGGTTAAGGAGCAGTTTGCTGCCCTGTAATCTCATCTCAACACATTTTCTCTGGGACCTGGTACACTGGGCCCCATGGTCTCCCCCCATTTTGCCCAAAGATGTGATACTTTTCTGTGAGGTTTAATTAGTTTTGGGAGAATAAAAGGGGGGTTACATCACAGCTCTCTGTTTGTTGTTATATAACGGATAACCATCTCTGCGCTTTTGAAATTTGGACAAAGCATCAGGAAATGTCAACCCAGTTTGTATAGTCATACAGTGAAGAACGATTTTTCCGCTTTGAACATCAGATGCCTCTGTACTCTGTGATTAGACGCTCGCAAAAAGCTGCTCTCCTTTGACTTCCCTTCCTTGATTCTACCAATTTACACCAACTCTGGGATTTAAAATACTGTAACATTACTGTTCAAGTGCTCATAAAGCATATGGCTCAGTCAGGTGGAGACGTGCTGCGTCTATTTTTAGAGGCTGTATTTGGTGCGTGCTCAGGCTGGATGGTTGAGATTAATTACAGGTTTCTGGTGTCAAAAGCCCTGTTCATGTCCAGTAGGTCAATGGGTTTACACGAGTACTGGAAAGATTATTCAGATAGTCAACCATTTAAATTAAACCTGGGCTCTGTACACTTGTGTTGGGCATTTGTTATTATTGTTGACATTATACTAAACAAGTAATTCATTGAAAAAATAATTAGTAGTGGATAAAATAGTTAGTTGCAGCCCTGGATTGAGTGACAAATTTACCCCATTTCTTTGTCTGAATAACAGCAGAATCACAGCTTATTAAATGTAAGTTATCGACTCTGACTCCTGTGTTTTTGCATGCCAACTCTCAGACAGGAGGCGGTTGTCATCTCAGGAAAGAAACTAGCACGGCAGATTCGGGAGGAGGCCCGGGGTGACGTGGAGCAATGGGTTTTAGCCGGCCACAGGAGACCCCACCTGAGCGTGGTTCTGGTAGGAGACAACCCAGCCAGTCACTCCTACGTCCTGAATAAGACTCGAGCAGCAGCTGATGTCGGTAAGAAAAAACGCCCACACTCCTCATACGTACGTGTAAACACAATTATTCTACAGTATAACAACAAAAGAGCAAATGCCTGCCTGTGTTTTTAGTTGTTTTCTCACTTCAACCTCCCACAGGAATCTCTAGTGAGACAGTTCTCAAGCATTCAGACATCAGTGAGGAGGAGTTATTGGACCTGATCTACAAACTCAACGCGGACCATCGTGTGGACGGCCTGCTGGTCCAGCTGCCTTTGCCAGGTACACAGAAACTGAAACAGTGGAATAGAAAGATTGGCGATGAGTATAGAGAGTCATGCATCTGTAGAGTGGCTGCTTTGTGTCATGGTATGTGTGCGACATCACTGATGTTACAACTGAGTGCAGGTATCAGTCACCATGTGTTCGCAGCACATATGTTAGAGCAAACTCATCTGTGTTCTTGAACAAATGTTTGACTGTTACTTGTCTTTGTTTTCTGATAGACCACATTGATGAGCGCGTAATCTGTAATGCAGTTTCCCCTACCAAGGACGTGGACGGCTTCCACGTAGTTAATGTGGGTCGCATGTGCCTGGATCAGTCCACCATGCTTCCTGCCACTCCCTGGGGAGTCTGGGAAATTATTAAACGCACAGGTAACAGGAGTGACCACTTACTCCCTCTTATGGCTGAAATGCTGCCGAACAAACCATCTAAGTAACTATACGGCTCCTTGTCTTTCAGGTATTCCTACTCTTGGGAAGAATGTCGTGGTTGCAGGACGTTCCAAGAATGTGGGCATGCCCATCGCCATGTTACTGCATACAGACGGTCGTCATGAGAGGCCCGGAGGTTGGTTATAGTGCATGTTGGTTTATCTGTGTGTTTAAAGATAGAGGGTTTAAATATGGTATAAGTACTAAATGTTATTTCTGTTGCAGGTGATGCCACGGTCACCATTTCTCACCGTTACACTCCAAAGGAGCAACTTCGGCAACACACTAAAATCGCCGATATCATTGTGGCTGCTGCAGGTTTGTGTCACTGTTTGTGCCCACGATTGAACTGTTTTAATCTGATATTTCTTTAATGGACTGACTTTGTTCTGTTGTCTAACTGTACTGTGTGTGTGTTTACTGATTTCTATTATCAGGGATTCCAAACCTCATTACCGCCGACATGATCAAAGAGGGAGCAGCGGTGATCGACGTTGGGATAAACAGAGTGCAGGATCCAGTCACTGGAAAGAGCAGGCTGGTGGGAGATGTGGATTTTGAAGGTAAGGCTGGACAGCGAACATGATCGTTTATTTGCATGGACATCCTTGGTGTCTCGGGTGTCTTTAACGACATACTTTTTTCTGTCTATATTCAGCCGTGAGACAGAAGGCGGGCTTCATCACCCCTGTACCTGGAGGTGTGGGACCCATGACTGTGGCAATGCTCATGAAGAACACTATCAAAGCAGCTAAGAACGTTCTGCTGTATCCCCCAGAGAGGATCCGCATGGCGGCTTCGTCCTAATGGGCCGAAGAAAATCCCAGCAACAGTGACACATTCCAGCCCCTCCAGCACCACCACTCCCTCATTTTTTACTTGGAGCAACCTGACGAGCTCACTTTGCACACAGACTGGAAAGATGACAACATTAAGGCTCTCTTCCTGCTGACATCTTTAACCTTTCCTTCAAGTTCAGCCACATTTAGACTGTTACATTCACTCATGCAGCTGCATGTTTTATGTAACGTGGTATTTTCAGTATTTATCATTTGCAATGTATTTCTGTGGTGTTTGGGAGTTTTAAGGAATCTTGAAAGATCGTTTTATTTATTGCAAAAGTGACATAATATTTAAACATGAATGGAGGCAGGTCACAGTATTTACCTCGAAGCTAGTAAGCAGCTAATGCGGAGTAAGTGAGGCCTGTCTGTTGCGTTTCTTTCAGTTAGTTTAGCCTTATGTATCAAGAGTGATAAGGGCTAACATCATCAGGAACAAGTGTATTTATCAATATACAAGCTTTAAAGATTCACAATTGCCTTTATAAAAACTTTTAAATAAATATTACAAATGTTCTCACATTGATGCTTGTTGTGCACACAGATTGTCTCTTCCTCTTCATTGCAGAACAGTGACCATGACCAACAGGTGGTGGAGTTTGTGTGGGTCCACAGAGTTTGTAGGTTTTTCATTGGATCTCTGCATGAGGTTAAATATATTAAATGGGCTTGTGCATTCTGTGCCACTTGAACTTTTTTCATTTGCCAAATTGAAGATATTAAAAGCATAATGAAGATTCAGGGGGGATGTTTATATAATACTTATTCTGCATAATAAACAGCCAAATGGGCTGTTAAGGCAACATTACTGTTTGAGATCCCTTAAAACACAGCAAAGTCTACTTGTGATCCCTCATTACATGTTACGGCCTTAGTGTGGTGAGTGAAAGAGTGATTTTTCCTTCCTACATTGTATAACTTTAAGGGTTTCTAATGGATCTGGAGGGGTGAAAGTATCCAGTATTTTACCTGAAAAAAGTCACAAAAGATAAACACAAAAAGTAACAAATATATTTGTCTTTTTTTATTCCTTTAATTATCTAATGAACCCTCAGATTTATCTTGGGAGCCCTTGTTGGTCCCCGACCCCCAGGTTGGGATTAAACTACATAAAAGCCTATATATAAAATGTACAATTAGCTCCACCCCAACCAACTCCAACAGTACAATGATACATTGCTTAAATGTTAATGCATCTGTAATAATAATAATAATCCAGTGATGTACCACTGTGAGAGGCAATTCTGCATAATGAGTATGTTTACTTTTACACTTTTCTGATAATACCCCTGAACTTTTATTTTTACTTTACAATTACACAAGTATTACCTGTAACAGAGTACATTTACACGGTTGTATTGATACTGTTATTAAGTATAGGTTCTGAGTACTGGTTACTATATTCAAGCCATGTTCATATGTTGGGTAAACTAAAGTAGGAACTAGGAACCTTAATAATGTCTTTCCCGACGCCGACGGAAGGAATTAAAAGACGAGCACTCTTCCGCCAGTCTATGGCTGCTGTAACACACTTTCGACTTTTTAGGATTTTCAGCCAGGTTTTCCGTGTGTTTCTCCCCGTTTTGTTGTCTCGGTGATGGATCGCAGCAGATCACCTGACAGAGCTGGCAGAGAGAAAAAACACGAGGAGGAGAAGAAGAAGAAGAAGAAGAAGAAACGGAGACGGTCCTCCTCCTCCTCCTCCTCTTCATCCTCCTCTTCATCGTCGTCTTCCTCATCCAGCAGCAGGAGTCGAAGCAGATCGAAGAAAGCGTCGCACAAGAGTCAAGGTTGGCACAAAAAAAAAAAAAAAGAAATGATCAGGCTCTGATAGCAACGAAAGTCTTATTATCAAAGAACTCAGGTGAGCTTCTTCTTCTTGTTTTCCCCTCAGGTGTGAAAACACAAAGAAAGAAGCGCAGGAGAAGCTGCTCCTCCTCCTCCTCCTCCTCCTCCTCCTCTTCCTCCTCGTCGAGCGATGAAAAGACCAGGAGGAGGAAAAGTAAAGCCAAGAAAAAGAAGCTGAAGAAGAAAAAGGCGAAGCTGAAGAAGCAGAGGAGAAAGGAGAAAAAGAAGAAGGAGAAGCTGAAGAAGAAGGAGAAGAAAGCGGAGGTGGTGGTGTCCAGTCCTCCGGCGGAGAAACCTCCATCATCTTACCTGGAGGTGTGGCAGAGTGATGAGGCGGCGGTGGAGCTCGGACCTGGTGGGACATTACATTACTTCTCATTATGGCGTTGTAATAATACAGCATCATACATTTGAATACGCCACTGGTTGCTTAAATGATGTAGAATAAGTAATGAAAAATACCAAACTTTTACTGGTTCCTTCTCTCTGTTTTATGCCACTGCAAATTGAATTTCTTTGGGTTTTGCACTTTTGGCCGGACAAAACGAGACATTTAAAGACGTCTCCTTAGGTTTTATGAAACTGTGACGGGTATTTTTCACTTTTCCCTGACAGTTTATAGTCCTAAATGATTCATGAATAATGAAAATAATAGTTGCAGCCCTAATTTGCATAGTTTTGGTAGGTGGAGAACAAGGATATGTCGATATAGATAAAATCCTCTGTCCTGGTATTTGTACTCTCTCACTCACTTTATTACGTTCAGCGGTACAACCTAATGCATGTTTTTTTACACTGTCATGCAGGTGTTTGATTAAATTATATATTCTAGCATTGAAGTTATAGTTTGTGATGTTGTTGTACACCTCTGAATTATATTCAGAGGTGTTTCTGATATTCTGACCCCCTCGTCTATGTAAATGGGGGGGAACCACCTCTTAATATAATGTAGTCCAGTACAACACCACCTTTAACTTCAGTAATAAACACATAGGTGAATGTACACATTTCCAACAATGTCAACAAAAACAAAATATTATGAGCTTCGTAAAGATAGATGTTATGGCAGAGCTGTTGTACTGGACTGCATTAGTTTGTACAGGAGTACCTAATAAAGGGGCCACTGAGTGTATATCATGATATAGTAATTTTGCTGGGAAATCAATAGAGAAACTGTTTATAAATTAAATAACCAGATCATAATGACTGTTTTTGGCTAATCCAGCAAGTTAAATACCTGACCATTAAGATACTCAATCAAATTGACCATTATGATAAAGCAGTCCTGCTCATTCATTACAATACAATTACAGATATTAAAATGACAGACACAGTGGTATAAATGCTGTGGCAAAATCTCAGTATTTATCATCACATCACCTATATGAATATTGGAAGAAAATTGTCCGGTTACTTTTTTCCACTTTGCCCAGTCCTGTTTGCTTTAGCACTGTTGTTGCTCAGAAATTGAATTCCCAAAGCATCCAGGTTATATTTAGTGCATTATACTCTGTTTTCTTCTGCAGTGATGACAGATGAGCAGAAAGCCCGACTCTCCACTAAGAGGCCCCTCACCAAAGAGGAGTACGAGGCCAGACAGAGTGTGATCCGCCGGGTGGTGGACCCAGAAACAGGACGCACCAGGTAAGCCCGAACTACAGAATACGTTCCACTGGTTTACAATCAATACAAAACAGGTGAGTGTAAAGGAGCAGTTTACCTGTTCAGACTCACAGGATGATGACTTCAATCTCAGTCAAACCTCAAATTTACCAGAAGAGCTAATACAACATAATTCAAATGTTATGATGTTGCCTATGAAATTGCATTTTAGGGGGTTGCTACTGTCGGGTGCGCCTTCTTAAAAAGTTCTAACGTCTGTGTGTTTCCTTCCAGATTGGTGAGAGGAGAAGGGGAGATCATAGAGGAGATAGTCAGCCGGGAAAAACACAAAGAAATCAACAAGGTACAAGAGAAAGTTTCAGTTAAAACTTTGTGAAATAAACATTTCAGAGCTCCCTTTTTATCTAACAGTGAACTTCCATTCATCCCATAGCAAGCCACCAAGGGAGACGGGAATGCCTTCCAGAGGAAACTGGGAGTCAACAAGTAGAAGATGTCGTGATCTACTCCGGGGGTGTAGCCTCAATAAGCTGAATTTTATATCATGATTTCAAACAGTTGCCTGTGATTTAACTGTATGTTAGTGAAGGTACAGAATTATCAGGACATGTACTTTTGATGTACACTAATTAGTTTAATCCAGGTAAAAGTCAGTATCTCCCATTAATTTGCCTTATTAAATCTATGCCGATAACAAAAGAGATATAAAGACAAGTGTGCGACTTGAATGTTTTGAGTCATCGGAGATCTGCCATAGGACCTCTACACCAGGAAGACATCCCAAATAGTTTGCACATGTGATGTATGTTTACGCTGATTAATGCTTATTTATTTTGTCCATGTTTTAAAGAATTTCAGTGAGTACATTTAAGGATCAATCCTGAATGGACTGCGAGTTAGATTGTCAGTTTTTGTACTTAAAATCATAGACAACAACAAGCTGATTTAAGTGTTCAGTATCCTGCGTGACTGCAAACTGTTTTTTTTGTTGTTTTTTTTAATTTTGGCTACATACTCTACACCCACTCATAGATGTCTTCTCACCTTTACATCACATTTTGTTTTTTGTCAGTTGTCTGAATAAATCTGCATTTGTGCAAACTTCAATGAATTCTCCTATATTTAAATAATATCTGAAGAGACTATCCTGTTCATCGAGCCGAACCATGTTATTCTTCATGATGTTACCATTTTGAGTGCGAAAAAAGGCCAAAATTACTTAGTTGATCTTTATATGTTCTTTATACACTGTACATAAAAACACAAGGGAATGGATAAAATGAAGTTATCCAAAACCTACAAGATACACACCCTGTACAATGAAAATATTCACCAAGGTATGTTGTTTGTATATATATATATATACAGCCTATGAATGCTAACTGTTGGTGTAATAGTTGTGGCATTGAATTAACCTGGGGAACAGAGCTCGAGACGGTGATGGACTGCCTAATGTTGGTGAAATATGTCAAATAGATATCTCATTTTAAAGTGAAAACAAGCCAAAGCCTTTTAAGAAAATATGCCCTTTTCCTTTTTCCACAAAGTAAAGTCTACATGAATAGTCCGTCCTTTTTCCATGAAGTCAATTCGGGTGTGAGCAGCGTTCATTCTAGGCCTCGCAACACAATGCTCAATGTAAGGCAGAAAAGGGAAATGTAAGGCCCCTGGTAATGTGTGTGTCAGTAGCAGAATCGAAGGGATTGTCTGCCCAGAGGTATCCAAACTTCACAGAAAACCGCTTCGTCTTTACATTCTCTGGATCAGGCAATTCAGATCTCTGGGGGAGGGAATATGGGTGAGTAGTTGCCATCTTTAGATTAGTGCTTGTTTTCCAGCATTGCCTGTCCTTTTTTCTAATTACTATTAATGTACAAACATCCATTCTTTAATCAGCAGCTTTCAAAAGAGTTGTATATATATATGGCTTCAAGCCGAATCTCTGAAATGGTCAAAATGCAGAGGGACAGTAGTTCAGCATGCAATTACACCTTTCTTCACCAGGATAGCTAGAAACGGTACTGGTTTAAAAAGTTATAGGTACCCGTGCATTGGGATGTACACTCAGTGATCTAGGATCAAGTCTACCCTCGTTGATATAAAACGGGTGGACAAAATATCAAACACCTCTCAGTATGACAATACAATTCAACAGCACTACAAACTGCAGCCTCCAAAATGACCATTAAATTGAATCAAAAACTGAACATTATAACCTTCATAATGTGTTGCAGCACTGCATTATTATTATTATTATTATTTTTTTTTTACATAAGTGGAGCTAATAAACTGGCAGCTGTCACTTTTAAATGTTAAGTGACTTCATCTAGACCTCCGTGTGCTGGAATGGAACAAAAACAAAGTTAAGACTGAGCATGTCTGAAAACCTACTGTAATATTTCATACCATTATCAGGTCAATGGCACTTCCTTGTGAGAAATCTCTACTTTTTTTAAACGGACTCTACAAATGCTGCATGTGTACCCGTGCTAAGATGTTTTTTTCAGATTCCCTCTTTGACGTCTGTAGAATATGTGCCTGTTGAACTGATTGTCAATGCACTGTGACATTCCCTCAACAGTCTGTTTGATCTTGTGGTGTGGCTGAGTTATATTGCACGCTTCCCCTTCCATTTGAATCCATATTGGTCCATAGCTCTGTACTGTACATGCCTATTAGAGGGACAAATAAACATCCTTTGAATGAATAAATCACACATTTTTTACCCATTTCAGAAATAAATGGCGAACAGCATAAAGTAAATCTTAGCTCTGTGTTCCTACTTCTGACAGCATATTGTACAGAATTTACAATTTGCAGATTTTTCTTCCTCTAAAGGCGCAGCACAACAGAGAAAAGAGACCTTAACCTAAGGAGGATTATCTATGAGCACATTCAACGCCTCATTTACAGCTTAGAGATAACCAGAGAGAAGCCATATCCCAAATTTCCAAAATAGATAATAACAAACATACAATATATGACACAAGATAGCAGTCCTGTTGATACAATTCTGGTGATCTGCAAGATAAAATAATAAAAATACAATACTGTGCCAGGCAAAGACCTCTTTGAGTTTTGGCTGTTGCAACTGAAGTTTTAAGAAAAAAATAAACACGATATAGCTAAAGTAATCTTAAAACACATTTTGTTCACAAAATCAATACATTTTAAAATATCTATAATCTTAAATAACAATAATTATCATCATCAATCAATAAAGTGTATCCTGAATGAGGCGGTGTTTACCCCCAGAGTAAAGAAGACACTTGAAACTGGTCTTCAGTGGACCAGATACCAGATCTGCACTGTAATATAACAATTATGTACAAGCCTTGTTAAGGCATTCAACTACATACTTACACAATCTATTCCATTTGTACACAGGAGACCTTAATCACTTCCTCTCTGTTCATATACAGCATATCATTCCATACTGTTTACTTTGGCACATTAACCGTACAGTAGTGGGAGTTTTCCCTTTAGCTGGGTCATACATTACTGATTCAGGAAGGTACGGCAGCGCAGTATGCTGAGATGTGGTGAAATACTATAAAAACCCAGTAACAGTTTCAGCTGCAACCACAGTTAAAGGGTAATTTCGCCGTTTGCTTCATGTGATATTTGGATGGTTCTTTGGTCTGAGGGACGACTAGAAAAACAAGCAAAACTGGACTGTATGGTTTGGTTTAGTCACTGCTGTTTGTACATGCTAGGTTAGGATATGCAACAAGTAGTAGCTCTTGATCAAATAATTTCAAGTTAGCTTACAGAACACCTCACTTTTTTAATGTTGATGAATGATGATGCTTTTCCTAAAAAATTCTATCAAAGATACATTTTGGCTAAATGATTGTGTTTTGTTTGGCCACACTGAGAAAAGAAACACATTCAATCCAGTTTTACCTGATTCTCAGCTCTGCTCCCAGACGTGAACATATCTGATTTTATCACATAAAAAGGACATAGCTTTAAAGCTATTATGCACAAATTTGATCTCTATAGAAATTGTTGTGCTTGCTGTGGCCACAGTAGTCAGTTACAGTGCAGTATCAGCACTTGGACCTGATACAGGCTGTCTGTAACCACTTTGTGTTGTTTGCTTAAGTATACAGCATGGGGGTGCTTGTATGTGTAACCATCTCCAATCTAAAAGCCTGTTGTAGGAGAAAAACGGACCCTCGTATTCAAGACAGATAAATATTTACCAAACAGTAGAAACTGGATTCCTACAGTATAAGCTAAGTCTATTTGTGTGCATGTTCCTGTTTCAGGAAGATGCTTCTTGAAATGCCTGTCCAGTTTTGTGTGTGTTTTATAATAAATATAGCCATAGCCTTTGTCCATAAATATATGTGTTGAGTGTGACTGGCGTTAGTTTTATAAAGAGTGGTTTGTAGCACCTATTGTTTTCATTGTGGTATTTACCCATCTGGTGCAAGTCAACTGTTGTTCACTCTTTGCATTTATCTTTGTCATGAGTCTCTTCCTCAGCACTGTATTTTTAAGTCACTTTCCCGAAGGTACTCTCACATCGTCTCTCTAATCTCATTTGGGGCTGAGAACGCCCGGTTCCAGCTTGGTGCTGCTGCTGCGGCCCCAGCAGCTGGCTGTGATGCTCATGCTGCGCTGTGCTGCTCCCTGGCTGTGGCTGTGAGCGCACTCCAGCCGCTCACCGTCTGATTGGCTCTGCGTGCGTTCTGGCCTGTTGTGGATGCTGCCTGATGGGGAGCTGGGGGCCGGCTGGGAGGAGATGGTGCGCAGCAGGTGGTTCCTCTTCCTCAGGAAGTCGCTGTTTGCACCCAAGCCGAAGCTGCCTTTACGCAGCACCATCCGTGCACTGCTGGACTTGGCTGGCCGAGAGCGGTGGTTGTACTCCAGCTGGGACAAATGAGCCGCATATCCCTCTGTGATGAACTGTTGAGAGGATCAGAGCAGAGACATACTGTCAACTATAAAGAATCTGAGAATTTTTACATTCAGGTACAGTTAATTGAGATTTTTTTATTCAGTTAAATTAGTTATTACTTGGTTGTAAGAGTGGCAGTATTAAACCTGAGCAGTGTAAATAATTTTCATCTGCATTTTTGTTTTTACTTTAGCGTCCTTGAAGTAAGTAAATGGAATAGTAATTTGAAAAGCAAGATCAATAATCAAATGGTACCTGGCACTGGTGCTGCAACTTCTTGGAGGGTCTACCGACGATGAATATTTGGGAGGAAGGGAGGCCAATGGAGGTGTAGACTGAGATGTCTTTGGTTGATCCGTAGCCAGCGAAAATCTTCATGTGAGCCTGGAATCAGTCAAATGAACAAGAGTTTTCTTAACAACTGAGTTAATATTTCTCTCATAGTAATACCATGTCAGCATCATTGTTTTTGTTTTCACCTCTAAAAGTATATTCCTTATTCAGACTACACATACACAAACTATGGTACATATAAAACTGCACATAGACCCCCCCCAAATCCTCCCTTCCTCCCAGTCTGACCTCTGTCAGGGTCTTGAGGAAGTTGGCCTTGTGTCTGAGCGGGTCGTGGACCAGGCCGTCACAGAAGCAGACAATGCCATGAGGGAAGTTGTGCTGAGACAACCAAGCAACCACCCGCTGCTTCTGCATGTCTGGTCGTCCTGTCACATAGATGATCAAATAGCCTAAATCCTGCCAGTGCCTGCAATGAGGAGGAACAGCAGAACAGAAGACATAAATAACAACGCCACACGCCAATGTGCTTCAGTCTGAAAAAGGTTCAAACCCAAGAAAACAGGAGAAGAAGAGCAGCTAGGTACCTGACAACATCCACGGCTCCTGCCCGCACTTTGGGATCGCTGCCCATGATCGACACACTGGCAGCAAATGACCCGTCGATGCTGAATACCACAAACTCTGTGCCACGTGGGATAACTGTCAGGTAGCTATCTGCAACTGTGTGGTCGCCCCTGGGGAATGAAAAGAGCAACAGAGAGTAAGAAAATGAAGAAAGAAAAAGACCAAGTTCCCCTTAGGACACTGAAACACAATAACAAAGTGAGCTAAAACCAAATATAAACCAGGTGTCCTGATAAAATGCAAAAAAGCTTAAATAATTCAGAAAACTGACAGAAAAGGCATTTTTCAGGTGTAAATAATACATTTAAAGATGACTGAAACCTTTTTTTTTATTAACAACAGTTCAACATATATACTCTACATACAGAACGTATATACAACTACTTCAACCTCTAAATCCAGACAAACAGGGAACATAAAATACACTTAACACAAGCATACCATGGTTAAAACCATCATAATGTCATTGAGAGCAGCCATTTACTCACATTTATAATAATGAATACTGACACACAGTTTAGATGCTATTTTGTTCTTATTGGTTATACACTTAAGGGATTTAAAATAATTTACAAAATCTATCACAAACAAGGTATATGAGGGTTTATAATTAGATTAACCAAATCAGATATATTAGATGGAAGAATCTTATGTGGGAAACCTCAAATACGGGGACGACATCAATCTTTAAAAGATAACCAGATGTGGATGTCATTCCAAAAGTAATCCACAAAGAGCATGGTTCATATTCAAATCTGAATCTATTTTGTAACAAAAACCCAGTGGGATAAAAAGATGGCTGAACTCTATTTAGCTGCTTTGGTTTCAGGGTCTTGCTACTGTTCGTGCTAGCTCACTGTCACACTACCATGGCTTACTGGGACACTTGAATAGAACAGAGCCGTTCTTTCTCTCAAGTCAAAATGTCTGCTGTGAAAATGGCCAACTGAAAAAGTCAAACTAAGCTCACCTCACAACCATTTTGACCGGGTAGACTCCGATGCCCAGACGTTTGTCCTCAGGAACGACAAAAGACACACGGCCACTACTGTTGGTCACTTCTGTGTTGAAGTACACCCATTCTCCTGATGGAGGCTGGGTCATGATGTGGAGGTCAACCTGCGCAGGATGTACAAAACCATGAGCACAAATTACACAACCATTACTGACATCAGTCTGTGTGTGCTGTTGTGAGGACAAAAGAGAGATCACCTTCTCCCCGGCCAAAGTGACCATGTCCAGAGGGCCGTACATGAAGCGACCTGTCACGACCTGCTGGGAGTCTTCTGTGAACACTGCGTCATTTACACGGTGGTTGGCAGTCACGTTCTGTCAAAAGAGTGAAAGAAAGATACAAGCTGAAATGTAGTTTTGTCCATGCCATTTAATAAAAAAAGAATTATCGATGCTGACCGTCTTAACAATTTTTTTTTAATTTGATGAGATTTGAAGGATGAGAAAATGATCCAAGACAAAGAAGGAGTTCAGGATTTTGTGAGTCACTAAAGTCCCCTGACACTGACTTTTTTTTGTAAATCTGATGCCTACCCTGATCTTCACATGAGTCCTCTTGCGGAGCCACTTCTCTCGAGGTTTGGAGGGGGTGAATTCAGACACTTCTTTCCCGTCGAGCTCCAGGATGCTAGAGTTTTCATGCCTCATGACCTACAGGAGACATTTCAATGACGCATCCTCAGTATCTCTGAAGAGGACTATCAGCCTGCGGGTCACATATTAACAGGCCACAAAGAGTGGGCAGGTATTCTAACGTTGACTCACCTGTCTCAGGAGAAAAGACACAACATCAGTGGACTCCCAGTATGATGCGTGGAAGAGGTGCGGTAAAGCCACTGTGGGGAAAGCGGTCAGAGCGTCGGGGCAGTACAGGGCAAAGTCCAGCCGCTTTGTGCCCCACCAACGTGCTGCAACTGCGATGGGAATGGAGTGAATAGGGTGCAGATACGTAAGTTGAAACCGTAAGAGTCAGCATGAGGTATGTGATGCCACGCAAAGGTGCAACACCCCCATGAAGCTAAAGCAAAAAGACAATTTCAATCTTAAACCACAAGCATCACAGATCCCAGCAGTTCTTCAGCTAAAAGAAGGAAATCAGGAGTTTATAATTGTTATTAACAGGAAAATCAAGTGCTGAAATTCAAATGCAGGAGGAAGAAAAAGATAGTTAGAACTGAAACATGATTATATGATCAAGTGAAGGTGGTTATTCATGTTAGTATGGGCATGAAAAAAGACCATGTATTTGGAAAGAAGGGGCAAGGTCTGGATTTATACATTATGCCTCATCAATGGAATTGATTTCCTTGAATCCTTATTAATTCAGTTTTGAAAGAATACATGTTAAGGGAAGGAAAAAGCGGCTTTCTGGAAGAACTGCATTGAATTTTGGGATTTTGACAAAGTATAGAACAGCGCACAGAAAAGAGCTGTAGCCTCACGTTGATTTCAGAAGTCCCCTCCCTTTAGAAAAATACCTTGCTCCACTTCAGCCTGGGAGTCCAGTGAGACCAGAACAGATATAGCACAGTCCAGCCCAGCCGACAGGCAGTTCTCGTACTGGGTAGTGGGACTTATCCCTTCACTAGTCTCTGCCTCACCATCCAGCTCTGCCCCTAGACCTGCATCAGGAGATCCTGCGGCCTGGCCAGCCCCTGCTTTCTTACGGGACTTAGGAGGACTTTTCAGGAAGAATTTGTTTTGTGATGATAGGGCGAGTTGGGACAAAAGGCCCAACTTTTTGGATTGGCTAAATTGGCATGATTTGGCTATGAGGAGAAAACAAAGAGAAAAAAATCATACGGAAAATGGATGCATGTTGGTATGTGACAGTTTATGACAGTTTAAACAGTTTGAAGAGTGAGGTTGGGATGCGTCCGGTGTCAGTAAGCTGCCTTAAACAGAGCTGTGAATGTCAAAGCTGAAAAAGAATTGTTAGTACAGTACCAGCTAAGGCAGTAGGGCAGGGTGATGCTCTGGTGACGTAATTAGTTTATGTGCATCTCCAGGGTTGTACTGTATGTGCTAAAACAGCAGTGTGCAGGACAATAATGTGTGGTACAAATAAATGCTCTGGTAACAAAAGTGAAATAGAGAGGGGGGGGGGGGGGGGGACTTTGGAGGACAATCTCACATAAAACACAACAGAATACTGGTCATCTCGGCAAACATTGCGCTAGGGAGTGGACAATGCAGGAATGGCTGAGGGAGGCAGGTGTCTACATGCATTGCAACATCAGATAAATGCAGCACTCGTTCATTGCATTTACATTTAGACAGTGGATAAGAGTAAGACAGACAGTGAAAAGTGGCGCCAAACTTGCTCTTCTTCAGGACTCTGCTTGATCGTATTGGGACTTTGAACTATAGGTGATGAGTCTGGCTAAGCAGAAAAAGGAGCGGGCTATTCATGTCTATCTGGCTGACTAGCATGTAGGAGTGCAGGGTGTGTGTAGAGTCAGAGTAACGGGGGAGAGAGAGAGAGAGAGAGAGAGAAGATGAGGGCAGAGAAATATAGAGAAAGTTAGAATGAAAGAAAGAGAAAGAGGGAGAATAACTAAACCAGTGTTTGTGTGAGTGGAAGGAAGAGAGAGAGGCTTGTTGGTATTGAGAACACTTACTGTTGGCTATGTTGGCGGCAGTGTAACTGTCTGCCATTCCTGAGACCTGGCTGGCAATGCTGACCTCACTGGCCCTCCGCTGGCCCCGGGAGAGGGGGCCCGTTACGGGGGATGAGGGGTACGAATTGTCCATGAAGACACCACCATGAGACTGAACAACATCCGCTAGTCGAAACAAGGAGATCCCATTAGACAGAGACACAGGTAAGGGGAACTCACAGTGATGGGGGGGGGCATGTGGGTTAGGGTGGCAGGAGAGAAATGTGACGGCAGGCACCATGGTTTCAGAGGACATGTGAAACCAAAAGGCAGTCCCATGGCGGCCAAGGTCAAATTTCTGTAACCGACCGAGCGGAAACACGTGCGCATGAGTACATAAAACACTTAGTGAATGTAAAATCACAAATGTCCACATTTGTTACAGTCACACCCATGTGTTAGTATCTCTTATTAAGTTGATTTTTATCTAACTGCAAAGTAATATCATGTTAAACTCCTTTATCTTTGTAGACATAATGAAATATTGCAGGAGATTTATTTAATCAGATGACCTCTGACCATTATCACAAGGAGAAACATAGGGAACAGTATATTCAGGATGTATAGATAGAGCTCCACGTACACTGCGCAAACACAACATCACAAGCAGCATAATCTTCACACATCAAAACTTCTCTGAAATTCAGACGGTAGTAGAAATACCCTCCGCTCCGTCATCAATAATCTGATATTATGGAAATGATGCAGACACACCAAAACCCAACTTAAAAACCACAGCACAAACACAAATGCTTGCGTCCTCCAAACATGAATACGTGACGGCAACAACAAAACGTAACACCACATGAGATGCTTATCAGATTTTTCAAAGTATTTCCATGGCAACTTGTAACAATTTTTTATTATTTCTACATCTTAAGAGGCCAAGAATTCAAGCAGGAAATGATACTGCTTATACAAAGTAATTCAGATAAAAGACTAGATCTTTGGATTTAGCAGAAACATGACTGCAGCTCTTGACTCTTGAAACAGCGATGGTAATACACATGGTAGGTATAAATCTGAGCATCTTGGACATGACAACAATAAGGACGGAACAAACACAGTGACTGGGGGAGAGGACAGATGCAGGTGAATGGGAGAGGCTACACACACTCCATAGTGGCGGGTGTGGCTTTGAGGGAGCCCTCATGCCAGTTTAGCACAGGCACAGGGATGCAGGTCTCACTGATGGTCTCCTGACAGCGAAAGGACAGGGGAGGCCCGCTGTCAAGTAGCAGCTGAGAGTTGCTCTGGACTGTCTCCACTACAGAGGAAGGTGCAGGGGGCAGAAGGGGCAGAAGGGGCAGAGGTCGGGGTGGGGGGGTTTGGAGGTAGAGAGCCACGTACGCAGATATGGGGACAGGAGGCCGAGAGAGGAAGAAAGAAAGAAGACACAAAAACATATGAAGCAAGAACAACTGAACATGAGACAAGAAAGCAGAGTCAAGCCCTTAGTCGAGCCCACTTATTTTGAATCGCAACTGCTAGTCATATACCGTCACATAACACTAATCTAAGACTGTAAATGCCCTGGAATCTGCTAGTCATTAAATCTTTTGCACTTTCTTAAATTAGTTATACAAGGCAGACCTGAGGATATTCAGTGGCAGCTCATTTGATGAAAACTATAATTTTTAGGACTCTGACACATCAAAACCCTGGCCTGAAGTCCTTAAGAAATATCTTCATGCTTGTACAACTTATTAACCCTAATATCACTCTCTAATAAGCCCTGGTTCCTGGTTCAATGGTGGAACTGTATTTTAACCTAGAAAAAAAATCCTCTGCTCATTAGTTACTTTACTAATATCTGTGTCCTTCTTCTTGAGTAATCATGGACAGATTTTTGTATAAAAAGGGTAGGGTGAGGCTCTAAGGGTTACTCCACTATAATGACCAGTCCAAATAGAAACCACCAGCAGGACTATCACCACATTTAGATGAATCAACTGCTTCACAAAAGACGGTGAAGCACAAACAGTAGAAACATTTTTCATTTTTCTCCGAGACAATGTTTACTCTGTGTGTAAAGGAACTCATACTGTGCTACCAAGATGTCCTTAAGGCATGTGTTGTCTATGTCATGCATCCATGGGAAAGGGGACAGTGGGTTACAATCAGTGTCAGCTGATGTGATCTTAAGTCAAAAGGAGAAATTAAACAGCCATTTTATTTTTTATTTGTCTGTGCGTGTGAATCCAAGTCAGAACTACATTAATGACTCTAAACTGTAATTCATGATTGAATATTTACTGAATTGATATTAATGAGGCTTTTATACATCATCCATGCAGATGGCTCACCCAGTAGGGCAGAGTTTCCATCTCCCAGGGGAAAGCGTTGGTAACGGGGCACGTTGAAGGGAGGTAGGAGGTGGAATTTCCTCTCCAGTAGAGGCTCCAGGCGGGAGGCTGAGGGATCGGCTGGGTGGAACAGGTTATAGACCTGCTGACAGGCAGGCCGCAGCTGAGCCACTAGGGGGAGAAATCGAACCAAAGATATGAGAGAGGAAAGGGGAAGAATCTATGCACCCATTCCCCCAGCTGGAATAGTTGTGAAACAATAACTTTCTTTAGATATCTTCTCTTAAAAACATATGAGGTTTACTATCTTTTATGCATTAGTAACGACTAACACACGTACAATTAACATTTTTATGATGAAAAAGATCTTTGTAGGTATGACCACTACAGATCACTATGCTAATTAGTGCATTTCCATCTGAGGTAAACCTTTTGCAGACGGAAAAGTTATTTTTTACTCTTGCATAAATAAAATATGCAACATAAATAATGTTTGCTATCACTGATTACATTATAACAAGCACTGCATCACTCTTTCTAATTCAGCTTACCATCCAGCATAGGAATGACAGTCTTTCTCAGGGCGAGTACCAAGCCAAGTGGAGAGCCAAACAGGAAAAAGTCGGACACCTCAAAGTCAAACTTTCCCAGGGAGCCTCCATCCAGCATAGTGCTGCTGCTCGACCTGCGTGAGACTGCGTCGTTCCGCAAGACACTGGAGTGCAAGCTGGAAGGACAGCACAAAGTCATTTCCTCGTGTAGAACTAAAAATAAATCACACTGACAGTAAATAAAACAAGGACTGGGCTCTGTTTTTCTATCTCCCAGGTAAGGATTTTTATCAACACACCTGGACAGAAAGGCCTGGTGTTGTTTTATTGTGTCCATTTCGTAGGTGGAGGAGTCACTTCTCTTGCGTGGGAGTTGTCTCTTGGCGTCGTCACCTGCGCCGGCACGAGGGATGTCGATGTTACTGCGACTGAGGTGACGGCTGCCCTCCAGGGTCGGAGAGGCTGAGCCGTGCCCGCTGTTGACAATGATGCCAGGAGAGAGGAGGTCCTGGTCCTGTTGGGGTGATTCGGAAACATTTGTTATGAAAACTTACAGCACTTTAGAAAGAGTACATACTGTATATCTTAATATGATGGGAGAAAAAAGATTTACATTACACAAATTGTAGTTGTAGAGCATATTTAGGAACTAGGAAGCTTACTGAATTTCTGACGTGTGTGTATATATATTTACGTTTGATGCAGGTGTCAGCTGACATATGTATTCACTACTCTGACTGTTTTGTCTCTTACCTGTACACTGACGACACTGCCTCTGCGACTGCTGTTCTGGCTTTCATTAACTGTCTGATTGCTACTGCACAGTGCATCAAATCCCAAGATTCCTCCCACGCAGTCCCCAATGAGGCATACCTAGAGAGGTCAAGGGTCAGACATGAAGTTAATAAAACATTTTTTTTACATATATCCTTAGGGTTCAGGTTCACCTAAAACATCTATATTCCTGCTCCAACACAGTTCAATAGGAAGTTCCAGGAAGTAAAAATAATAAGATGTTAACATAAGAAAAATAACCTTAATTATGCTATCCATACATACTTAAAGACCAGGCTCAGTTGTGTTACTGTGATTATGTACATATATCTTTGAGAACAATAACAAAAATATAAAACTCATTATAAAATGGACAATTACAAGAACAACTCGAAACCGTTGGTATCTGAGCATTCAGTAGTCGTAGTTTTAACTTCACAGGACAGTGACTGACCTGGCCTGAGAAGGCTGCCCCGTCCAGAGACTTTATGAAGTCTGCGTACACCTGATTGGCTCTGACGATGACGGTGGCCATGGCCTCCTGGTACTGTGGAGCAGAGGTGGCCAGGAGAGGGAGAGCTGCCAGGGGGATGTGGTCCTGGCTGCTGGACAGACAGCCCTCATCGTAGCTGTATGGGCTCAGGCTGTGCAAAAGACGCAAATGAACAAAATGAAATCATGAACATATTTTAAAGATCAAGGCAGTCCACGGAGGGGGCCGATGGTCATGAGCTGCACCTGGACCATAGCCATCAAAAGCAAACAGCAATCACAATCAATAAACAGAAACCTTCAATCATTATCCACAATGCTTGCAGCATGCAGAACGTGTGTATGTGTGTCCTCTTACTTGGACACCAGGGCGAAGGCCTCGGCACAGATGGCAGGGCAGGGTACCAAGCGGATGGCGATGCGCCCCAGCGCAGCGGGGTAATGAACGCGCATGACTGTGTCAAAAGCCGTACTAATCGTGTTGACGTCTGCCTGCTTGCTGTTCTGGTCCCCTCCGCCTGTATCCAGGATGTTCCCTCCGTGCAGAACCAAGATCAGCACATGAATCTTGGAAGGCTGCAGACACTGCTGGGACGAATTATCCTGAGAACAGAACATGTATTAAAAAAAAGGGTGATGGATGGGGATGACGAGGAACAGCTCTTGGAGAATGTTCAATAAATTATATATTCACGTATGAAAACATCCTTTTTATCAGCATGACCAAAGACAACATGCTTACTGAATTGGGAAAAATGACAGATAAACAATAATGCCTTGGCTACTGTGCATTAAATGATTTGTGTATTGTCAGATTTGGGAGTCATATTTGTGTCCATCTCTTCAGACATGGACCACACAACAAAATGTTTGTACAGACTTCTTTTCACAACCAGAGAGGGGCGGAAAACCATGAAGGGAAACAGAACAGAGCCAACCTACACTCCACCTGGACAACTGTTCAACTAACAGCAAACAATGACAAAGCTTCCTGAGGACGAGTCACATTAAAAAGAACAACATAATGTGCAGTTTTGTCTTTTAACTCTGATACAAAACATTCTCAATGAAGCACTGTATGTACACTCCACGCCACAGCTGCAAGTACACAGGAGTTGAACAGAGGATGGTGAGGTTGAGGAGTACACATGGATTTGGGTTTGGGCAATGGTGGGAAAAAAGGACAGGGGCAGTAAGTACTGGGTTTGTTCAGGGGGATCAGGGGTCTCTATGGAGCTACTGTAGCCCACAGTGCACTAGGGCCAAAATGTTTACTTACTGACTGGTGCCTTGTTACCGTGATGGTGGGAATGGGAGAGCTATCGGCTTGGCCGCTAACAGAGCCACGCATCTGAACACAAGAGGACAGAGAGGCTCAGGGACAAACGGCCCTTCTCTTGTCTTCCAAACTGTAAAACCTGATGCAAATGACTATGTTGATTAAAATGAAATCAAGTTTAACAGAAGCTTCTGGGTCCTGAAGGTCTGTAGATGGTTCTTCAAGATTATTTATTTCAGACAAGGTTCTGCATTAGAGAAGGCTGGTTAGGGTTTCGTAGATACACACTCAATGTCAGACACACGTACCTCATCTAGTCTTTCCTCACTGGTTGCTCTTTCATAATCCACTGTCATTTCCTTGAACAGCTCACCTGCAAACACACACATTCTTAACATCAAGTACCGAGGCAGTGAGACTGTCTATGATGAAGTGCTCATGGTCTTCATCATACCAGGAGTTTCATCTGTGTCTGCAGCTTCAATCTTGTCCATGAGGTCGTTGGAGTTCCACTTGGTGATTTCCTTTGGGAGGACCTCCTCGCCGTCTGAGAGATCCTCTGCAGGGGCGACACAAGATAACTCATGATTAACTAAAGTATATGTCCCATTCAGGGCTCAAATGTGTCATTACACCAACAGTATAACCAATTTATAACGATTAACAGGGTCATATGAGTTACATTTCTTCATTCCTTGTCAAGCTTTCCCACAAGATACTGTCAAATAAATCACTAAATAGATATGATTTATAACTAACTTTTAATAAATAACTTTATTACTTGATGTAAAGCATCACTCTTTGTGGTGGCCGTCAACTGCATATTATGCTGGATATTTTCATGTTTGAAGTACAACCTTTATGTTCATCTATGGCTGATAAGCGCATGTTATTTTTATGGAAGACAATTGAATTACCTACTGAGAAAAGGTTTAAAACTAGTATGTATCTTCTGAATTTATATAAATATATTGATGGACTGTGCTATCCATCCCCTGAAATCATCTGTGATTTAAAAAGAAAAGAGAATATCCCTTTTCATCTCATAATTTCTCTCCTGGGACATTTTTGTTATGCTGCCAGTACTTTCATTTCTGAGAAACAGGCAGCCACCTCCTGTTCACTTTAGTCTGTCTTAGAAAATTGAAAATCAAATCTAAAATTGAATGTACAAATGTCATGTAACTCCATTTACTTCCACAGTAGTTATACTACAAATAAATAACACAGCTATTGTGAAGAAATGGAAATCATTTTATTTCAGTGACTTGCTTTGCAAGCAAATACTAACAGGAGGTTGCAGCCAGTTCTTCAGAAACACAAACACCAGAGTAAGACTGTAACATCCAAAGAAAAGCCTTCTTTCATTCATTTTATGAGTTTCTAAGAAACACAGTTCACCAACAAGGCACATTTTCATTCGTTGCTTTTTAAAGTTATTTTCTAAGTCGGTTCAATTTTTTTACATTTATACACATGTATAACAACCCAGTCTTAAACTGGGTAAAAATTAAGGTGTCTTTATTTCATCAGTAGGTTTCACCTAATTCAAGTCAATAAATAACATTTTATTCCAGCTTCATTTGCAAGTTGAATAATAATGTGTAATTGTAGCAGATACATTAGTTTTATCATCAGTTTTGAAGAATAAATACTGCAATACTATCTTTATAAGACAAGTGAAGTGTGTACCATCATTAAAACCCCTTATCATTAAAACCCCTAATCAATAAGCCACGGTAAACCAGACACACTGAACGTGTATCTAAGAGGAGTTTTCCTTTCAAAGCTTTCCTTTATTCATTTGCACTAAAACAATGTTCTCTGCCACACAGAAAAGGGGAACATGACAGCTAAAAATAAACTTAGACATGCATCTCAAGTGTTTGCAATAGATGATTACTGCAAGATGACCATGGCCACAAAGGCATTCTGAGCCAAGTCAGTCTGTTTCCAAATTTAATTTCTGCACCACCATCATGTGATTCTTCCAGGCACCAAAGCACACACGTATGTTCATATACTCTGTATCTCAAGTTCATTTTGATTCACCAACCTCATTTATTTACCATCATTAAATAACTGCTTATTTCATAAGGTCATCTCTGCAGCATAGGAACATCCGTAAAACTATACTGAGATGGACACTGGAGCAGCACAACTGTAATCGCTGTATTAACTGTCGGTTATGTACACTTATTTATGACAGCGTAGTTATAATCAGTTAATTTGATAAAATGTAATGTGCTTTCACTTCAGGCACCCAACATGCAATAATTAATCCATACAAACATGAATACTGCAACACACAATAAATGATCGGATGTCAACACAATTCAGTCTAATGATTGCATTCCAGTAACGCAAAATGACGTGAGCAGAGATTTATTAAACTTGAAACAGGTGGAAACTAATGAGTGCAGCTAAATCAGCATCAATATCAGACTTGATTTCATTCTTGTTTCATCATCATGACTAAACATTATGAAACAACTTCACCACACAAACACTGGTGAATTATTTGGGGGGGGGGGTTCATTTATTGCATTGGACGTATCGTGAATTGTAAAGGAGTGTGTGTGTGTGTGTGTGTGTGTGTGTGTGTGTGTGTGTGTGTGTGTGTGTGTGTGTGTGTGTGTGTGTGTAAAAAATGATGCAGGAACTGGAGTGTGTCGGTTAGAAGGGGACTGATGGGCAGAGACGATTGTGATTTCTGAACTGGACTTCAGGATGAGACACCTGGCCCGTGTCCTTGGCCAAACTCATCCAGCAGAGAGCATGGGTGTCGCACCACACCCACCTATTTCAACTGCAGCCCCAAAGCATGCTGGGTATCTGGGAAGTTTAAGAACTGATCTGTGGTTAAAGAGATGCATGCAGAGTCAGGGGAGAAGGGAGCAAGCAGGTTCTTGGAAAACTGAGCACAATAAACACATCTATTGATCTAACTATCGACTCCAATTTAAAATCAAAACTGTGGTTACCATGAGCGTCGAAGAACTCCTCGTCTGAGCTGTCGTCTGAGTCTCGCGCTATGCTCTGCATCCTCCACTCCGAGATGCTGTGACGTGATGGGCTCACTGAAAGACCGCACATGAACAAAAAATTCACTGTTATTTTGGGACATGTGTTTCAGCCTCTCTCTTTCCCTTTTTAACAAACACACAAACACACACACAGTGTTATATAAACATGCAACAGTCTCTGTGGTGCATAACTTCATCACAGATGGACTGCTTGGTGGTCAGGGGGGGGTGTGAAAAGTGAGGCCCAATGTAACACAGACAAGCTACAAGCAAAGCGACTACTAAATGCCAGCTGAGGAAAATGGCGATACTAAAAGCAGGCCTTGTCTATCATGTGTCTTCAGTCTATGCGTCATATATCATTAGTGCGGAGGAGGAGAGGGGGGAGTTGCTCTAAGGGGCAGGATGGCGAGAGGGGGGCACAGCTGTAGTTGTCAGCGCACAGAAGCAAACAGCAGTGGTGGAAGGGAGGGTCACAGCGAAGAGCGTCAGCCTCCTCTGGTCTGTGATGTCAGCACTGCTGCTAAAAATAGCCCAGGAGAGAACCACAGGGGGGAGTTACAGGGGTGAAACAAGGCACGTTGGATGAGAGTCAGGGTCCAGGTGGCAGCTACAGTGAGCGCTGCCTCGAGGTAGGGGTGACACTTGAGATGGGTGTGTTCGGACATGTGGTCTATGATGTCAAAGCTGCTGCTAAATATAACCCAGGTGAGACCCAGCGAGTTGTAGTGGTGAGGCAAGGTAAGCTGGATAGTACAGCAAATGTGGAGGAGTGAGTAAAAATAGAGAGAGTAAAAACATTCCAATTAACATCAGGCGTACAAAAGCAGAGTCTGCATACTAAACAGCTGCTCCCGACTTTATTAACACCAAATCAACAATTTGAGCTCAGAGACACTGATTCATTCAGCTTAGGAGCAACTTTCAGTGTGTACGCCTGTGTACAGCTGAACCACAAAATACAAGGCAAATTCTTTTGTATAGGAAATGTTGTCGATTGTAAAGTACAGCACTTCTATCGCAATGAAGTCAAAAGTAAAAAAAGAGTTTAGAAAATAATGTGAACTTATTAGGTTGGAATGGCATTTTTGACTTGACCGTTTGTATCTTTCAACATTATCTACTGTCTTTTGGAAGAGGTGAACTTATTAGCCCCACTGTCAATTCACTTTTCTTATGGAGTCCGATCTTTTGAGTATCAAACACCTGAAAAAGGTGGCTGTAAAAGTTTTCAGTTAGCTACTTCACTAAGAACTGTCAACTTGAATTTATGTGGGTTGATGGTTGTAGAAATGTTTTAATAAAGCCATTACTGTAGAGCTACAAAGTTGACATGGGGCAGTGAATTTAGCCATATTTTGGCAAAATGACCCACCTTAAAAATCTTGTTCTCATAGGAATCCATTGTAACCCACGTTAATTCAACCATAGCTGCAGCTCTTTACGCAAAAGCAAAGTAATAACTTTTTACAGCCACTGTTCATGCTTACAGGGGGGAGTGTTTGACACTCAAAGACTCGATTTGGGAGGATTATCACTTTATACTACATAGAAATGACACACATAACAATCATACAAACAGAAAAAGCAAAGTGCTACTTTGGCTTTGCACAAGCTTGATACTTGACCTTGTTGAATTCTTCACATACTAGCTTCCAGTGTGGAAAGGTCTCAAATATCACAACTGGCTGTGTTTACTCATGGAACAGTTTGACTTTGTTGTTAGTATACCTCAACCTTTAAGGTGGAAAGGGGTCTGGTAGCAGACTGAATAAATAAGACTCCAAGGCGTCATGATGTGTAAATATAGATGTGATAATGTGTGAGAGAAGGAGTATGGCTCAGGACAGCGCAGAGCTCGAATGTAGGTCCCTGTGATACCTTTCAGATCAGCGTCAGTCTCACACACTGTCATACACGGAGGTGACAGAGATGAATAGGTGAAGATGGCGTGCTCCTCACCTCCTCTCTTGGATGAGCGGGAGGATCGGGATGAAGTGGACCACTGCTTGGTGAGTACACCTCGTGGCTGGAGAGTCTCTCCTCCTGAGCTGACAACCACCTCCTCAGCTTCAATGGAGTTGATCGCCTCTTTAACCTCCTGGTCTTTGTCCGGAGAAGGAGCGCCTCCGTTGGCCTCTGTGGCCTCCTCTGCCTGACTGAACTGGGCCATCTTCGTGGCCAGGGCCAGCTGGGTTTCCAGTTCCAGCTGCCGGATGTCCTCCATGGTCAGACCGTACCACTCATCCTGCCAGCACCAGGCCTGCCGGTGGGCACGCACCATCACCTTTCTCAGTCCTAGGGACAAACCATAACGTTTCTACATTTAGATGTGAATTAAATAACATTCATGTCGAAATATATGCTGTTAATAAAACGAACAAACTACTACATTAAATGAAAGACTGCAACATCTGTGACTGCATACTCACCAACATCATGGATGAAGCGTTCAATCTTAGACTGCATGCCCCAGTAGCGGAACTCCACCTTGCAGAGTTTGTAGGCACACATGATGGGGGTCTTCCCTGTGTTATTGTTGTACTCTTCTATCCAGTCGTCCCGCAGAGGACCCCTCTGGGTCTTGAATGACTTGTAGAGCCGTGTGTCCTCCTCTGCTTTGTACTCATGAGGGGGGATGGGATCTGTCACAATGTCGATTGGGTCTGCCAAAGAGAGTTTAATTCCGGAAAAGAATGAGTAATGGAGCGAGGGCTTTTAAATATATTGCATGAATGATGTTACATATTCTGTGTCTTCAACAACTGAATTTCAGTCTGACAAACACATACAAGAATAAGTCATTGATTAGAATTATTACAATCAATGTTGTAACTGGGTCACTGCATGCCCTAAAAACATTAATTTCTGAGCAGCTTCATATTCAATAGGCATGCTACAACAGGAAAAACATATGCAGTACCACTAAATTGCCACAAGTGGGCCACACCTGCTCCTTATGTTTGAGAGCACAGACATCGACACCATTAGACTAAACTTACTAATGCTAACCTGTAACCTTAAATAACTACCACAAGAAAAGGTTACTTGCTGTATTTGTTCTGTAATATAACTACACTGTAGATAATGATCTGCAATCAAAACCAAACCAAAATATGTTGACATAATAGTTCAGGATTAATACCAAATTGTCTCACCAATAGTCCTCTGCCTCCTCTCTGCTGCAGACATGTTGAAGACATCTGCTTGGTTGCCTGTGTCGGGTTTGTAGTAGGTTTCAATGTCAATGGAGAACTTCTCAACAAAGGGACAGGTGTATCTGAAGGAGAAGAGGCAACAAAATTAAGTAAAATGGAACAGAACAACTGTCCCAACAAAGCAAGAGTGCAGTATGGGTTGACATCTTCCTTCATTACTTTTCAACTGAATGGCTCAAGATAAGAACCATTTTATTAAGAGACAACACCCTCTCTCTGCTGAGGATGGAGGACGTGTGAGCCATGCCCATCTGTTGCATCTGAGGCGTCTGCAGCAAAGCTGTCACTGGTTGAATAGATGTGTCAACAGGCACTTGCAGTCTATCAATATCCTGACAGTATAGTCAAGGGCACATCTCTTTTCAGCACCTTCACGTCTCTGTGTTTGTCAGGCACCACACAGACAAACACTCTGAGAATGAGGGGCCATCAACATCTAACAGCCTGGCAGCGTTGCTGGCCACACGCCAATCTGATGGTCTGATCGGTAATATTCTGACAACTTGACATATTCTGACATCAACCTGACATCTTTATTTTCTCTTGGCTTTTACTGAGGGACACCAGGTATAGCAGGACTTCAGACTAGGCATCATCACACTCACCACTCATGGCATTTTATATGTATTGCACTGAATATAAACAGGATTTGAATTATCTTCTAAACAGGTAGGGGTTGAATTTTTGTCTTTAAATGTGTGTAAACCTACCAGCTGCAACAGTTAGACACCCATGCACACATAATTTCTATTATGAAAATAACAAATTTAGGGTTTTGCACAGCCATGGCAGAGTTTAATGCACTCTCACTCCTGCTCTGAAGAGGTGTGGAGGTGGCCCTTCTGCAAGACCAAACCTCACCTGGTGCGGGTGTAAGGGTAGGCGTTCCAGGACTCCTCTTCAACTCTCAGTGCTGCTTTGGGCAATATGGATCGGAACCAGCTGGGAATGTGCATGCCAATGTGGTAGACCTTGTGGGTGTATTGGCCCGCCCCACCCGGTCCATCTGTGTAGGGCTTATTCTCTAGGATCTCCACCCCGCTACCTTCACCACAGCTCTCTTCTCTGCTCTTTTTCTGTAAGAAGAATAATGAAATGAAGATGAAGGTGTTCATGTTTGCATATAGGTAGTGTATCAATCAATCAAATTAAATGCAATTGAAAGTGCTTTACAAGCGATTGACAAAACATAGGATGTTAACTAATGCACACTAAAACCCCCTTAATCTGAAAGAGATGTTTAAGAAGGAACTGAAACAAACAAATAAATGGACGTGGTGCCTTTTGCAGATAAGAATCTGAAGAGTTGGACGCAGTCAGTTGTTACAGTCAAAAGATCGAAACACAAGACAACACATGTACCAAAATGAATAGCTTCCTGAAAGCTTTGTCAGCTCTGAATTGCAAATCAGGAAGCCCAAAACCAGCTCATGGAGCCACACCTTTCCTATATTTACATTCCAGGTGCACAGAGGAAGAGAGGTTGGGTGGAGCCTGCAGATGCAGTTGAGTAGACTTGCAGCCAGGTGACTCAAAGCTTCAAAGACAGGAACATGAAGCATGGCAAGGAAGATTTGTGATTATTATGAAATCAGTAAAACAGCAGTAGAGCATAGTCCAAGTGCTGACAATATTAAAAACAAAGGGAGCAAAGAGCAAGGTCTATAAATGTCAGAGATTACTCATGTATCATCTTTTCTATTTCTCTTATCAGCCTCTGTCCAGTCTTTCCACATACAGCTATGTTAAGTATGTTAAACACAGTATTTAGTGCAGCGCTGCAATAACGGAGAGACAGATTTCTCCAGTCAGTCCAGTGGGGAGAGGCGATGCAGGCGAGGCAGTGAATCAGTGGAGTAGGAAGGAGGAAGCCATGAGGCGTCCAGCGCTCCGGACCTCATTACCTCTGACAGGTCATTCATTAGCCACCCGCTCTGCTCTCAACAGCCCAGACACAGTTCCAAAGACACAGTGCAGACGCCACAGCATCGTCAAACTGGCCGTACACAAGACACAGTTAATGTAAATGTCAAGTTTACAGTGTACTGTGTGCATACAAACACTATAAAATGTATGCAGCTGTAGAAATACGCACATGTAAACAATACATGTGTCTACACAGATTAACTATTTTACGAAAATCGGTTAAATGAAAAGCTCGCCACAAAACAAAATAATACATATCATTCAACTTACACAGATCAGGTTTTTCCAATTAGACTGATCACAATAAGGTCAGTGCATTATTGTGAGCGCTATATCATTATATTTGCAAAGAGAGATTGCTGTTCAGCTTTCCAAATGTTCAGCTTTCCTTTGTATACAGCTGACAGCTCCAAATGTTGGCAAATTATGTCTGGATGTAAAGTCAGCAGACTAGGTAAGAGGAACAAATAAGTTTTTGAGGTGGATGTCGCTTTAATTAGGTCGCTGACAGGTGAGTGCAGCTTGCCAAACACAGTGTCACTTCTTCTTCCTCCTGGGGCGACAGATGATTCTCTCCAGTTCACCTGGAGAAAGATTACAAAACACTGTCCAGGGCTCAGCCATTCCCTTAGGGAAAAAAGGGAAGTGAGGGAGTAGATAACATGCTTAAAGTTAAATGAGCACAGAATGTAATGTTAGATTCTTAATGAAAACAGTTGCTTTGTTCATTTGTGTAAAGATGTAAACTGTACCCGTGGGGGAACAGAAATGAGGAAATAGTTTTCAAGAGGCTCTGGAAGTGTGTCGGCTGCCTTCACAGGGAAGGAAGGGGGGGTGGGGGCTCTCATCTACACCGTTCTACTGTAAAATCCTTTTTGGCTCAGTACAGAAAGACAAAGTGCCACTGTGTTGTGAGTTCAAGTCCTGCTCTAAAATCTTTGCCACATAGGGCTCTCCATCTTTCTTTAAACAGCCATCAAACCCTTACGAATTAAAAGCTAGCCTGCTGCATGTGTTTAGATCCGACTGCCTGGACAGGATGGGAGTCACATCCTGGTTTTTTTCTCTTGCCATCGAGTTAGTGAGGCGTGTTTCCTGTTTGAGATGCTGCTTTTCACTTCACTCCAAAGATACAGTTGCTTAGTCAGAACATGATAGATGTGTGCGAATGAATGAGACACAGCGAGATCCTCTCATATTTAATTTCTCACACATTCCGCATTTGCTTCGTACATTACTGCAAATCCCTATGCGGTGGTAATGAATTTACTAGCTAATTTATTAGCTATCAAATAAGACGGCGTTGTAAGGGAAAAGGAAAGGAAGTGCGAGGAAAGACGGGGTGGGGCATTGCCTGCTGAGGTATAGATATGGTCAGGCTGTCCTAAGGCCCTGACTTCATCTATGAGGCTAACACCGGGGATGGATCGCAGGCAGGCAGGCCTACATGCTGCAGTTGCCCTGGTAACATACAGCAATGAAGCGAGGCTATCCACAGACACCAGCAAAATCCTCTCTGCTCAGAATACAGCTCTCGCTCTCTCTCTTTTCCTTCCACCCCCTCTCTCATTTCTTCCCCTCCCTCCTTCGCAGCCTCTCTTTTTATCCTCCATTTCCTCTTTTCATTCACTCCCTCTCTCGAATAAAACCTGACCACCGGCACGCTGCTGATGTCATGGTTTCCATAGTGACAGAAGCCTCACAGCAATGAGGCTGTGCAAAGTGGGTGAGTTCAGGGGGAAAGGTAACTATGGGTCAGTAATGTAAGAATTCCTCTTCGCATGATTTGTTTACATGCTTGAGAATGCACATATGAAGTTTTTTCATAGACCAAGACTTTGTGTAATCGTGCCTGCACATGTGTAATGTCTTTGCACAAGTCCTGTCTGACAAAATCTAACGCAGGGCATGCACAGGATCTGAGAGCGAAGCAGGTCAAAACAAATACTGTAGATATGCGTTTCACATAATTAATAACTCCAAAATACACTGTTCAATACAAAAGGTGCCAGGTGTGTAGAAGTGTGGCGCAGTGACCAGTTTGTGCTGTCTTGAAAGGTCTGCTTGCTTTGGGGCATGTCTAACCATCTACAGCTCGACTGGTCTGTTTGGTACACCAGGGGGGAGGATATGGAGAAAAACAACCAACGAGGTTGTCAACTGAAAAGTCAGATACTCTTTTTGTAGACCAATATACTCTTTGTATTGAAATTATCTAATATTATTTCCATTTGTGCAGACAGGACAAAGCCTCTACAATTGTACAATGTTAATACAATCAATCTTTCAAGTTAGTATTCAGATACTGTGAGAAATACTTTCAGACAAACTGTTTTCACAGTTCATAGACAAAAAAGGAGGGAGAGGCAAAAGAAGGTGAGCAAAGCTGTAGCTTGTGTTGTGGTACTTTTATACCAGTGGGTGGGTATTTATTTTAGACAACTTTGTCAACATAAATGCTCATTAATTTGGGTGTAAGATTAACAGTCGAAAGGGAGGCCTCTCTATGGGAAGGTTTAACTTTTCCAACAGAGCTGCTCCCTGGGGGCTGCACTGAAACAGTGCAGCTCCCATGTAGAAGCAAGACGCACTGAACCCAGCAAAATGCCTCAACCTGATCAAACAGGCCTGTAACTTCAACCTGCTCTTTAACAAACGTAAAACCACTTGTGATGCACATTACATATACATGCGGCTCAAATCCCAACACAACCGCTTAGTGTTTACTACCAAGATCACCTAAATGTCTAAATGTGTACAACATGTCTTAACAATAGCAACTACATAATGCTGAATTTCTACCACAGTCTGAGCCATTGTGATTGGTCTCGATGCCTCTTCTGTGTGCTTTTGCTCACAGTGCACCTGGCAGTACCACTGGATTAAATAAATCCTCCTACATAAATACTTGTCATATGAAGAGAAAATGTGTTGCCACACAGGATAACTAAAGCTGTATAAATTACCTTTTCCTGCCTGGAACTGTAAACCATAAAGCTGTTGCACAGACCCTCAGTCTCCAGCTGAGGGCCTGGTTAGAAAAAAAAACTGTCAGACAGACAAAGCAGTATGTCCATCTCCATCGTGGCAGTATGTGTGTGCACCAAGTTTGCAGTGAGAGCAGCGTGCCCCCACCCTCCTCCTGAATAAAAACATGCAGCCTATGACGGGTGGAAACAGCCAGCTTCAGAGAGTTTAAATTGGATAATCTATCAGCACACAAGCTCTCTTTGTTCCGTTACTCCACCGGCGTCAGACACCATGTGCCCAATCATTTCATAATTGGGCACACTGAGACCGCACTCTTGAAAAATCCCGTGTTAATGTATCTCCTCTCTGACTGCTCATTTTCGTCCTCCGGTTTCTGCATCACTTTGCCGTTTTGGGTGATGTGAGTGTGTGGGTGAGAATTTGGTGGGGTATATGGTGTTGTGACCTCACCTGGATCATATAGAGCTGGGCGATGCGGTACTCCTCCACACTCATGGGCATGGGGATGCGGTACTCCTTGATAAGCATGGTGAATCTTGGAGGAGGGGGAAAGGGGGATCGGGGAGAAGATTGACAAGGGAAGGGAGGAGGGAGGGACAGAGGGAAGGGAGGGGGAGAGGGGACCGGAGAGACTTGGGGGCTCTATGTGACTTGTCAAATCACCAGCTGAAGTCCACATTGATGGTTCCTGTGGGGGAAGAAGCAAATAAAAGCATGAGGTACGTAAGCTGTGAATATATTTGAAAATAAATACCTATAAGCATCCAGTCAGTAGCGTTTGTCATAGTCAAAACATGCTGGTAACCCTGATGGTGGATCTCCAAAAATACTTGATCCTTTTTCAAAAAAGGTCTTCATCAACATCTAGCACTCAAAAGCAGAAACCAGCTTCAATCAGCAACAAAAACCATTCATCACGAGCAAAAGATAAAAGCATGCAGACTAATTTCGGAAGCTGCAAGATTCCTCTATATATAACCGAGTTCAAAGACTCATTCTCTCGTGGCTCACACGCAGATGAAGAGGAGAGGAGAGCCGGAGTGTCATTCAGGACATATACTCAATGTAGTTACTGTATGTCTGTATGTCCAAGCCTCGGCACTAAGGACGAGCATCAGCGTGTCTCCATCCAGCGTCTCAGATCCAAGTAAGGCACTTTCCAGGATAAACTTCTCTTCTTATACACAGGCCATAGCTCTGTGTGTGTGTGTGTGTGTGTGTGTGTGTGTGTGTGTGTGTGAGTGATGGTGGGGGGTGGCCAGAGTCTACAGAGAACACCCGTGCCTTGCCGATGGTCCCAGCAGCCACCCTGTCTCTCCCAACCCCTCAGCACCGTCACATGGGGGGGCTCACTCAGCATAAGTGGGATTACAGTTGAGTGGGGAGCATTACATAACATTGAAAGAGCCCCCTGTGCATGATCGAGGTTTCACAAATAGCAGCCTTAGAATTGCATAAAGCATTGTTTCAAACCACTGGGCAGATAGGGGAAGGTGTGGGCTATACATAACTAACGTGTGGGTGGCGTGAGTTGCAGAATTCTGCTTTTTGACCGCTAAGGGAAGAACAGCTCTCCAAAGCCAAGCAAGAACAAAACAAGATCATGACTGTACAGACTGTCAGCTAAGGTGACACATTAACTGAAGAGGTGTCAATAAGGAAAGGGAGCTATCCACTAGTTGAAAGAACTCCTCTGTGAAACACGAGTGATGGCAAACACAAAGACACACATTACCAAATATTTGTAAAGATAAACTGGTAACTTCAGTCCTTGGAGCAGAAAACAATTAACACTATGATAGACTGAATCCTAAGTAATGTTTTTATATTTTTAAAGTGCCCTGAGATAACTTTGTTATGATACGGCGCTATATAAATAAAACTGAATTGAATTGAAATTGAATATTCTCCAAAGTGGATATGCAGCATTTTGGAAAAGAGCTCCACACCTGTTAATAATTCAACAACAAAGATTAGTTAATGAAGGGACAGTTCAGTCTGTATTCAGATACGGCTGGTGGACAGGATCTTAGTCACCATGCTGATGAGACCGTACTGTACTGTACTGTACTGTACGCGTGACGGAAGACAACAACACCGTCCTGGCACTGCCTGCATTTGGACGTCTAAATGTGACTACAGAGCGTTGCATAACCCCAATATTCACTCTTTTCTGACCTAAGGCAGCAACTGGACCTTTCTCTGGCACCCAGCCATTCTGTGTAATCACACTAATATTCCCACTGCGTTACTTATCCAGTGAACAAAAGCCAGCTTTGGTGAGGCACAACTCCCCACTGAGGACAAATTCACCTAATAAGCTTGCTGATGCACTGCCAGGACAAAGATGCAGCCTGTCCAACTTCTCAACCTGGAGCAGGTGCTTACCAACAGACTGGGAGGTGTTCTGGTTTAAACAGGGTAACATAGTCTTCTATACATTTTTCATATAATATCTTAGCTCTACACAGAGGAACGACACTTTGACAAAATCGGTGCAGAACGCCATGTATTGCTGAAAATAACTGCACTCCTGGGAATGGCTGGGATAAAACTAGGCTAGCCTGGAGAGGCCCAGAGAAAAGCCTGTGGCTCAGGAGCCCGAGAGGCCTCTAGATGTTAGTGCCACGCTTTAGAGGGGAAGGTCACGGTGCTCATCCTCGTTGACAATGTTGATGATAAACAGCTTCACAATCTACTTGACGCATGGTTCAATAATGTGGCAACAGTTCGATGCTGCAACAAACTTTTGAGTGTTTTTGAGTATTTCCTCTTGGCCAGCAATTGTGGATGTGACAGCTGTACTCATTTGAAAGTCATTCAGTGTGACATATTAAGACGATTCTTTTACTGTCTGTTTATCTGACTTATATGTGTGTATATATATATATATATATATATATATATATATATATATATATATATATATACATATAAGTCAGATAAACAGACAGTAAAAGAATCGTATATATGTATATATATACACACACATACATTCATACGTACATATACACACACATGGCCTGTGTCATTTAAATATCAGGAACGTGTAACAGTTCATGTTTATATTTATTAATGTATATTAATTTCAGAAATGTGGGATATATTCTTGTTCTGGGTTCGCACCCGCCGGCCGGCTGGGGCCCTTCTGTGTGGAGTTTGCATGTTCTCCCCGTGTCCGCGTGGGTTCTCTCCAGGCACTCCGGCTTCCTCCCACCATCCAAAGACATGCAAGTTAGGTTAATTGGTGATTCTAAATTGTCCGTAGGTGTAACTGTGAGTGTGAATGTTTGTCTGTCTCTGTGTGTCAGCCCTGTGATTGACTGGCGACCAGTCCTGGGTGTACCCCGCCTCTCGCCCAATGTCATCTGGGATTGGCTCCAACCCCCGCGACCCTCTAAGAGGATAAGCGGTATAGAAAATGGATGGATGGATGGGATATATTCTTGTCAACATGGTTGTCAATAACACACGTTGCCTTGCAGTGAGTGACTAGCCAGGACGAAAACATTTAAAAGAGACAAAAACATTTAGAACAAAGTCTTGTTTTTACAGACTTGTTAGGCAGAGATTCAGGGGAATGTTAATTTTAGTTGCAGCTTTCCCCTCCCCACAATCTGTTGTTCCTGTTGAAATAAACAATTTTTCATGTTTAGTTTCAGCATTGCTTTTAGCAAAATGTGAAAATCTTGCGGCATACTGTTTTTCTAGTATCCATCTCTCGATCTCTCCTTTTCTGGCTCATGGGAGCAACAGCCAAAGACAGACACACCCAAACTGGCTCCCACAAAAATGTGTTAGTTCAGTATTTTGTCTGTGTTTATTAGTAGTGTCAGTTTGGGATGTGGATACTTAAACTTAATAAAATTATAGCACAGCACACACATATTAAGGCATTGTGGCTGTGGCTTAGATTAAATATGCAATATCTTCTCCTTTAATGATACACTACAGATTAATGAGGCCTTCTGATTTAGCTGTTTTCAAGAGTGTCTGACTGCTCCACAAAAATAATCAATATGGCTCCTTTACAGCAGTATTGCAGACAAAAAGCTATCCTTAAAATGCCATCATGCCTGATGGTTTAAGCCTGTGTTTCTCTGACTCTTCCCTTTGTGAATGATGCAGATGCTGTGCACAGCATAGGACCTGTAATGCACCAGCAGCCTCGAGAGAGTACTGGCACCATGCTTGACCCAGAAAAAAGCACTCACACACACACACACAGATTAAAAATAGCCCAGTCACAATAATCCTAGCATACGCAAGCAGAGTGCTTGACGTTGTTTGTTCAGAGAATATGCTCATTCCCTTCTAAAAATAAGTCTCTGCCCCCCTCTAGGCAGTGACGCAGTAGCAGCGCACGCCACTGCACAGCGCTCATCACAAAGCAGCCTTCCTGCTCCTGTTTCGACAAAACTGAAGCCAATAATAGCTACAAGATACTTTGAGTAGGACTGTGTTTTGCACCTCTGCCCACCACCACTTTCTTAGTCTGTGTAACATGTGGCCAGTTGTGGCAAGGCCGTGCATCCTGAGGCGTATAACGCTACCTCTTCTGTGACCCTCTCAGAGGGTGTGATGAACCATCAGAGGTACTAAACAATCCTCCAGGCAAGAGTATGATTGTTTAAAAACTTTTCAATCTATTTCAAAATTGAATTGAACAAGAACACTAAACAACAGCTGAAAGCTTCTTCAGAGGCACAGGTCTGACAGTCTATCATCAGAGTCAATCTAGTGGAACTTTCCAGATAATATGATGAGCCATGAGGACGGTGCCTGTAAACACAGCTACATCTGTGTGACTCCTAAAGCCGGCATAAACAAACAAGCGCTCAAAGTTGTGCACATCTGCTCACCTCTAAACAGGGATAAGTGTTTGGTCTAAACTGATGAAACCTGCTTACTCCACAAAGCAAAGACTGGATTATCCGTCACAGACCACAGGCTCTCGCTTCTACCCAAACATTAAATATACCTTTTACTCTGAGATCCATTTTCCTTGCCACCCCAGGCTGTCCTGTACCATAATAATGGAAAGAGGCATTACTAACTCTGCCTGAAGGTGCAACATATAGTTTAGGATTGAAAGCTATAAGTACAGCAGACAGGTTGACCACGGGACAGAGAGCAACAGCTGGGCCTTCCTGTTCACACAAAGCAGAATACTGCGAGGGAGGTGACTCACAAGAGGCTTTTTCCCCAAATGTCACAATGCTGGTGCTCCTTTAAATTTAGCCCTGTTTTAGAGAGCACCACTCTTAGGCGGAGCAACAGAGGAGGTGGTGAATCCCAGAGGAGCTGGAGGAGGGAGAGCAGGGGTTCCCTCACGACTGACCCGAGGCAAGACCCCTTTAAAATACAAATGGAAAATGTTAGCCCCTGGACAGCCTAAAATACCATAGATCAGTTTCACACAGCGTTGCCTTGACATTGCAGAGACATCTTCAGCTATGACAACCGCTGCAAACACAGCCTCTGCCTGTGACAAGAACCCTTGATTGAGTTGATGGGCTTATCCACCAATCCAGTTAAAATGTCAAAAGGCTTAAGACAATGCTGTTTGTGCTGGGCTGTGTGTGGGAGTTTACCATCCGCCTGCAATGACCAAAGAGGCCATGAAGCATATTTCAAACAAGCATACTGTACAAACATTAGACTTCTCTGTCCCATGGAGTATCTAATAAGGGCAAACGATGAAGCATCATTAATCAAGGGTATAACTGAGATAAATATAAACTGTGACACAGATTACTGAATACAAAATTGATTTACACCCTACAAAACCTGCCCCCATTAAGGCTCAATGAAGAATGGGATATCCATTCTTCCCTCCAGACTGACTATTTTTATCCTCATCTATAAATCTATCTGTATTAAGGTGTTGTTAATGGTAACTTGGGGAGCTTCAACTTTTATCTATACCACATTTGTAAATGTGCACGGTATTAATTAAACATTTTACCCTTCACCCATGATATTTGTATCTCTAACCCTTTTAAACACTCCGTGGGACAGCGACTAGAATATTTCTATACAGCACACCAAGACCATGCTTGCTTCGTTTATCTTTTCTCCATATTTAGTGTGTATTAAGTGGTCAGGATGGTTTGTATACTATACTACACAATGCAGAACTAAAGCAACAGAGGAGGAAACATTTTGAGTGATCCATCATTTAGTGTGCATAACAGACTCACTTTGAACTGAGGCTAACACAACAGACAAATGTAGATGCAACATAATGTGATCTCTTAAGTTGAGATCAGAGATGAGGGCGCCACAAAAAAACAAACAAACACTGCAACAACATGAGTAACCAGTGCCACAAGCAGTGCCATTAGCAAGCAGAGCATTACGACAGTGTAAAATGCAGCGGATAAAGAAAACCACAATAAATCGTGGTGCGTCATCTTGTGCCACACACTGTAGATACAGTAAGCTCCCATGATGCGCCTTAAAACAAGGCCATCACTCTTCCTGTCCCTCAGGCCCATGCTCCTCCGCAGGCTAAGGAGGTGGGATGCGCAACCTGCCCTGGTTCTTTACTCATCATCGCAGTACAAGGGGAAAGCTAAAAATACTCGACTCCCTGTGAGCATCTCCTCCATTGTGTTCCTCCTCCATCTCCTCGTCCTCTTCCTCCTACAGTAGCCCTGCAACTAAAAATGATCCTCGCTTACAAGGAGAGAGAACGAACAAGAACGACCACCGAGCGCAGACACAGCGGAGAATGTGGTGTCACGAGGAAAGCAGAACTTTGCAAAGATTACTGCTGAGAAAGAGATAAAAGAAAACAGCCAAACAAATTGTTGATCATCCACTAACTGAGTTTTAATCAGCATATGGATTAGGCAAGCCATTCTTCAAATGTATTGCAAAAGATAAATCTAAAGCATGTCACAACTAATCATTTACTGCTAGAACATGTCACATAGAGCAATAAATGATGATAAAAGAAAGCAACACCTGAAATACAGCTGTTGCAATGATCAGCTATTGTTTTTTCTTTCTAACTAACCTCAAATATATGGTTGGATATTGACTTTCATTCAAACAGCTGTACAAAATCTCAGGGCAAACATGAACTCACTCCAAGGCAGATCAGTGAACCTCGCTACATCTGAAGCTTATAACCAGTGGAAAATAAGTAAAGTTTAGATTAGATACCCCCACAGCATGTAATTAAAATTCTACATAAATAAATCTGGTGCCCAGTGGACTGCTGAGAACTTTAAGCTGCTTTAATAAGTGGAGCCATTGTTTTCTTATGCCTCAGTGGTGCTCATCATCCCAATGTTTTCCAAAACGGGCCTGTTACATACCAACTCTATCTCTAAACAACGCCACGCTTCGCTCTGAAATCCAAAATTAGTTGACCTTATATGCAAATTACACTTGGATTAATGAGTTACGTGCCAAGGTTAAATGAGGATATCCCCTCGCTGTCATTCTCTCAAAGCGCTCAGACGGCCTGAATCAACTGCGCAGAGAGCAGTCTTATGTAACTCGGACAGAGGAATAACAACTAATGGATTTCCAGTATCACTGCCACAATCTCTTACAATAGCGCAAAGTAGCTTTGACAATATGAAATACTACAGTGATGTGGCTGAGATGTGTTACTGCAGTGAGACAACGCCTACATTATCAGTCTATGACAGAATGCAAGCACGTTCACATGTATCAGATATGCAAACTGCATGATTTGACTGACAATCAACCAGTTTGCAATAACTCAAAGTTAACTCAAGTTTAGAGTGGGCATTTGACTAAAACTAAAAAAAAAATCAAATGTAAAATGAAGTATAATAAGTCTAACATGTGTTATTAGCATGATGCTTTTCTAACATCTGGAAACTGAAGGTTCCTGGATAAAAGTTGTTAATAAGCTCTGACAGCAAAAGTCTTACGCAAAGAGAAAAATAAGGCAAACTTCTGAAGTGTCAAATGTCTGTAGTTTAAAGCATGTGTTATTTTACATTTTATAAAATACTTGCAGTTGTGTGGCCATTGGATAAATATAGTTGAAGCATATAAAATCAAAAGGTAAATGTAAACAGAAACCATGTCTATTGACTCTATTTTTAGTTTTCCACATAAAAAAAAACGTCATTAGCAGTCCAATAACTGGCAATGCAACTTTTTTGAATAACTATGTCGAAGAGAAATAAAATGGATTATACTCCGCAAAACTTGTGAAGAAAAATGTTTCGCCTAAGGCCAAAATGTATTCCCTTTCCTGCCCCTTTATCCTCTCCATCATTGCTTAAACGGGGGGTTACCATGGAGACACAGAGGGCCCTTTCCTTATTGGTTGCCAAGATGAAGTCAGAGTGACGAGGAAAGTAGAGACCAGATGCTGCCGGGGCTGAAACTTCTTTCTCCTGTTTCTTGTGTCTCCACTTTCACTTCTGTCGGTCTCTGTTCATCCCCACCACGGATCATTTCCACTGTACTCTGGTTTCTGTCTGCTGGCTACAGCAACAGCCTGCGACGCTCACTGATTCTAATACGTCGTCAACCTAAATATATGCGACTGTGATATGTACTCTGTATGTAGGTGACAATTCTCCACATAACAGCGGTGGGTGTGATACACATTGGCTAAGGCACAGGCCTAAATATACTGGGCTGCATGTGATCTTCACAGACCTAACATGCTGGTTTAAAAGTACTTTGTGTTTACTATGAATACTGTACTTTGGTTAACAATAATGTCAAGACAACCCTGCTACTACCTGCCTAACTTGGAGTTGGGTTAAAAAATGCCCTATGCAATTATGTTGCAAGTTCTTCTCATTTAGTTTAAAATTAACCTAGTAGACTACTAATAGCTCCCTTTTCAACAATCTAGCAGTGAGTGAGAAGAATGTGCAGAAACACAGGAGAATACCAATATTCAATTTATTGAATCCTTGGGAAGAAATTGGTCTTCATGCCCCAATTTCTCATGCTCTAGTAGCTGAGAGTAAAATTGATCTGACAACTGAAGTGAATTGGGGACAGAGGAATAGAAAAATATGCAAGCATCAGACCAAAAGTACATTAGAGGAACAGTGAGAAACTAGGGGAGAAAGGGAAACTGAAATAGTGTTAAATCTGTGTTTTTATTAGACATAACAACTCTTTGTATGTTTTTTCAATGTGTTGGCAAATCAGCTTTCATCCAGGGGGATATCAGTTCAGGTCAAAGCAGGTAAACCCTTCACAGGCACAGTAATATAAAACTAACCTATTGTTTAACTGACTGCAGAAGTCCCAGACCAGTAAATTCATAAAAGGAAGGACAAAATAACAACTCTGATCTTAACACAACAATCTCAATCTATCTCAGTTTTGCTTTTATACCGTGTTCTTTTATTAGTTTCTGGTTCTGGTTTAAAGAAATGTGAATCACTGACTCATCAGTTCAATGAGCAGGCCTGTGTTCATCTGGAGGACACCATGCATCAAGGCAAATAAACTGTTAATGATAAGAAAGCTGCTCATGAAAAGCTGAGGCTGTCTGCTGCCTTTTGGTGAAATACCTCAAACCCTCTTGTGCAGCATGAATAATGCAGGCTTCCCAAAAGTGTTATACCCAGTGACCAAAGACAGAAGCTGTCTCTCTTACAGACCATAAAAGGCCATTTTCAAAGATGCTCAAGGTCCTATGCCTTTGGCTAACATTTCAGTGGGATCTGAGGTCAGGTTTACAGCTCTGTGGAAAACCAGGCTTTATCACCTTGGGATTTTCTTATCAGAGCCAGAGCCTAAAACCAGAAACTCTCTATCAGTCTTATACCATAAAGGATTCTGACATCTCTCTCACACAGAGGCACACCACTCTGAATGGAGACGTGGGGCTTTGTCTGGCACATGGAAGCAAAGAATGGGCATAACGCAGAGAGACTGCCCAGTAAAAGCCCATAGAAAGGGAAAGAGGTGAGGGGCAGCGAAGAGGGAGAGTTAGGGTCTTAAGGAGTCTATTTTTAGCCTCAGGAGAAATCAGGTGTCTGCAGCCAATGGAAAAGAAAGAGGAGTGTGGGTAAAGTGACATGAAGCAGCGCTGTCGCGTTGATTTTACATGATCCATATGAGTCAGAGAGCGCTGCAAGGGTTGGGGGTGGGGTAAAAGAAAACATAAAACAAATTTGAAATGGCATATATGGTCCATACCGACATGAAACACAGGAGGAATGAGTGCAATGTAAAAACTGTAGGGATAAATAGTACAATAGCTCAAATAGAAATGTGTTTTATGTACTTTGATGGTCAGCAACAGCCTCACAATTAATGTGGACACATTGAAAAATCGAGCAGGAAAAAGTCTGCTAACCAGCACTTCAATGACTGGGTGGTACAAGCAGCAGTTCACAGTAGACTATGCTCCTTGCAGATTAGATTAGCGAATACATCATCTACTGGGATTCAGGATTTTGCCTCATAGAAACAGAGATTGTTGCATCTCCCTGCTTAAGAGCCAAGAGCTGGTAGAGAGGGTGTGTGTCAGAGTGTCTCGATTTCACCTTGTGCAGAAGCCTGATGAATATCACCACGAAACAACCCCCTTCCTTGTCAGGATGCACATAACAGACTTCATTCCTCTTCCATAAAATGAAAGGACACGGGAAGGTGGTCGACTGCTATAAAAAATACCTCAGCTTTTCTTTGGAGTCCGCCCACATTGCCAGAAAAACTGGTGTCCAAATGGACGGGGGCACAATGCAGACACACACAAAGCGTTTGTCTTCGTCTCATTTCCCAGACAACGCCACTGTAGGAGCATTAGCAGTGATGTGCCATTTATCAGCTGGCTCATCAGGGATGGGTGGGGACAGGTTGTACCCATGTTGTCCCTGTCAATAGCTCAGCACCAACATTAGCATCACCTGCTTTGTGGGAGGGTGGGTTGGGGAAGAAGGACAGACTCTGTGGAGCTCAAGGTGCTGAGAAAACACAGTGTTCTATTCAGTGCTTGGCTGGCACCCAGGTGCATGATGGAGGCTCATCTGAAATACTGTCATGATGCCTGATTGTCCACTCGAGATGAATTAAAAGAAAAATTAGACCTTCAGATAACCAGCCAGCTGGCAATGCGTCCCTATACTCCCCTAAGAGGACATCATAAATTGTAAAGGATGTTATTCAGGATTGCTTTAAACCCCTACGGGTGACCGAACCGATTGAAAAGGCACCCATACTAATCTTTGGTTTCCACAAATATGTTACTGGGTAGTGAAATTGTTAAAACTTCCTTTGGGGAGCTCTGAGAAATCTTTTGCATTACTTGAGATAGGGATGCACAAACCAGGTCAATATTCACTCTAAATATAAGATTGGAAAATTATACTATTCATTTCTAAAGGTCGGTGAGGAAAACTGATGAACATTCAATCCAATTTCAATCCTACCTGATCATTCAGGCTAGTCAAGTCACGTAAATTTTAAAGATCACAAATCACATATTTGCCTCAAAGGGCTTTTTTAATATTTACAGCACACAGCACCCTCTATCCTTAAACCCAGGCTACACAATCAGCACATGCTTCTGTGTTGCATTACTTTTGTGTTTCAACTATCTTGAGTCATGATAGGAAGTTAACCTGTGACATGGATGCACAGGCAGATTAGTTAACTGGTAGCTCTGCAACAAATAACCATTATGCCCCATTAGGTCAAACTTCTTATGCAAATTAGATTTAATGTAACGTGTAACAAAATGCTTAATTTTTGCTATATTCTGCATTACCATTTTATTTAGCCGTTTCCTAAAAGACTCCTAGAACCTGGTGTTGTGCAGTAGAAGTCCTTGTGTGTGTGCGCAGTGAAGTGAATAAACAAACAGGAAGTAATGCACCCTCATCTATCCATCATCATTATCCAATTCCAAAGCAGACGTCAGGCTGATCATGGCAATGTTTCAGCTGAGTACTGGGGACCCACACAGCTCATTTAAATGGAAAATTCCAGCCTACACATACATTATCATCCTTCCTGATTCTTCAAATCATATTTATATTTCAGGACAAAACATTCATGCTTATCCTCAAAACCACGCATCATATTATGTTAACATTTAACAGAATTCCACACATCTGACAGACAAACAACTGCCGGGACATTTACCTAGTCCCACTTCCTGCTCTAGCATGTTTACCAAACAACACCAGTCATGTCCTCTGACAGACAACAAATAAAGACCAAAGGATATTTTATAAAGCTGCTTTGTTGATGATTACACACTTAATTTCAGCATGCTGTTAAAAGTTCTTAACAGAAAATGCACTCATAACTTGTTAAAATTCCCTCCGGTGTTGTCAGTACCCATAAAAATCAGTCTCTGTTGAATGTCAAAGAAATGACGATAACATGACACGAGTCTTTGTACCCGGGGGTTATCAGCTGTGGGAAAAATTATTTAGACTATACAGTCCAAGATAACATAAAGGGCTTGTTGTGAATCCGGCTTAATACCTTCAGTATCTTTCTGCAAGCTCATTTAACAAACTGCATTCCCACATTACATACCAAGCTGTAGACTAAATTGACTTTTCTAATAGCCTAACAAAACAATCACAGGAAACAGGCTAATGCAATCATACGAACAATTCACCAACTGTGAGAAATGAGCCCCAGAGAAATTATGGGGTATGAGCTTGTCTATTTTATAGATAGAATAGAACAAAATAACTAAGTTTATCTATTATAAAAAAGGAAAAGTGTTCTTCACTGTTTAAGAGCTGCTCCATTTCTGTCACTATCCACTGCATCTTATCAGGTAGCCTTTAAGATTATACTGCCACCTTGTCTTGGGTGGGAGTGACAGTGATTGTGTGTGGTGGGTGGGATACAAGACACAGGAGATCAGCATGCAATAAACTTCCAGAATAGTCTGCAGTCCGGTCTAAGTAAAGAACCAAGACTATACCAATCCTCTGCTTAAATAACCCAACTGCATAAAATGTTGTGGAGCAATTACACATAGCAACACCAGTGTTACACAACAGTTCAACAGGAGATGGAGCAACTTGATTAAGAAAATGTCAAATTACCACACAAACATGCAAGAGAATATATGACTATATCTTATAGTGAAACATGTACAGTATGTTACAGCAGCTGATGCCACACCTTGCTGAATCTTCAACCTTATTTACCACCTGGTTAACTCTCCTCAAAAAGCCCCATGTAGCTCATTTTGCCGTGTTTGTACCTGATGTTTCTCTGCTCTTCCTGTGCCAGCAATCTCATCTGATAAGCAGCTCAAATAGTACAGACATTGAACCATAAGATGTGGTGAGCAGCTGCATACGTCATTCAAACTTCAACTGACAGGAAGTGCGTTTTGTCTCGTTTCCTCGACTCAAACGTTATTACTCAATGGCTGTGTATTCGTTTGTCACATGTATTTTTAATAGCGACAGGACTGCTGACTTATGTTGTAAGACAATCATAAGCAAACTGAGGGTTGTAGTAGGAGAACAGAAGACCTGTCACATGTAAGAATTCAAAAAAACACTCCCCACAAAGATTCCATGCAGTGCTATGAATACTCAAACAAGGCTGGGACACATGCTCACAAGCTACAGGCTCCTCTGTCAGGAATTTTCCACTCCACACAGTCACTCACACATACAGCATAGGCTATATATTTACATATTCTCACAGTGTTTTCCCCCTGACCATCAGGAGGTTGTCAGGCACTCCGGTTACTGTATAACATTAGTGGAGTGGTGGGTAATTTTAGTCTTAGGGAAAGAGACCTGTGTGACACGAATGAGCAAACATTAGCATAGTATCTGAATGAAGTTAGAAATTATTATCCTCATTTATCAAAAAGGTCATGGCAGTGTCTCCACTTTCCTTTTTGTGTTGGCTTGAAAGAAATAAAAGAAGCATGAGAACTGCTTTAATTCAACACATACAACTGGTGAATGTGGAATAAAAACACAGAACGGACTGATTCACTATCACTATTCACTATTGTCTGGTTTGTTACATTCAAGTCACCTGAGCATTTAAGTGCTATGAGGTTTCAGCCTCTCAACTACTGTCTTCCTATAAGATTCCTTGGCTTACTGAAGCATGAGTTTTTTAAAAACATGTCACTACATTATGTCTCTTCAGTTAAGAAGTGCTACAGAATAAAAAAATGACCGATTAAAACCAGACAAACATACAAGTCCATGTATGGTTATCCTAGGAAAAAGAACCACTAAACTCAGACAACTTCAGATCTTGACTGTGTCAAACTTCAAAACAAACATAGCTGCGAATAAATTTGCAATCCTGAAGCTACAATTCTAATTTTCCAGGAAATAACTCATACAATATTTATACTAAATGAATATTTGAAATCTGTTAAAATGACTTGGTTACTAAAAAGGTCTTAGTGGAATGAGACTCTATTGAGTGACTTTCTGAAGAAGGGATATCACAGATTCCAACTACATTCAACATCAACTTAGTTTCAATCAGTTTAACTTAAATTTACTCACAATAACAATAATATAGTGAACACAGAGTACCGCCAATAAGATAAGAGTGATTAGACTTGTGGAGCCCAGTCCCAATGTCTGCAATCACACACTTACAATGTATATTTATCTCCAAGGGTTAGGACTAATGTGAAATCAGTGGGTGCACATGAGCTCTCTTGAAGACTTTTTGTTCCCCTATATGTACCCTTCTGTATGTCTGCAATGCTGCAGAACTCGCTTGAGGGAATTACCCACAATTCATAGTGTCCTCATGGTATGAACGGCGATGAAAAGGGAAATAGTTTTGAAGTCTGTGTAGTTCTTTGTTTTGTGCATTCATACTGATTGTACTGTTTTAATCTGATCTGACCAAAAACCATACAGTACAAAATAACATGGGAACAATATAAATCTTCTATCTTATAATCAGAAAGAGGGACCCAATTTTATTTAACAACATACTTGATAAGGCATTTTATTGACAAAAGTACTGTCTCCTTCCTCATTCAACATTTTGAGTCTTTGTACCCTCATTTTCACCGAGCACACAGGTGATGTCAATTAAACTCTGGGAGCTCAGTTAATTAGGCTGGACACTGGGACTGAGCCCAAATCAGACCCATCACTACTTGAACAAATTGCAATATTAAATACTGCTAATACTCTGAAAGGGACCATGTCATATAATTACTTATTCTACAAGTACTTCTTTACTTTTACTCTGTTACACTTTTGAATGTAGGAACAAACTGTCTTTAATGACAAAAACACAGACAAAAAAAGAGATATTTCTCTGAAGCTTGAAGGTCACTATTGAAATGTTCAAATTTGCATACAGCCCTGCCCATGTTCCACACATGTGTGTTGGTGTGTCTGTTGGGGCGAGGGAAGGAAGTCCCCCATCAGAAAACTGGTTAGGCAGATATCTTGAGGAGCTGCCATGTTTACAACAGAGAAACCTCCACAGTATCTTTAAGGTCACAACTGGTATGATTGGTAAAGAAGGCCGTGAGCAATATTTGAATCTTGGGCCATCATTGGTGATGCTGATTTTACATATCAACAGCCTTCACTTCAAGCAGTCAGCCCTTAATCATCAGAGCAGCACTTCAGTGACTGAAAAACAGGCAGCAACATCAGCGTGTGTTTATGGTGTAGTTCCTCATGACACAAATGAATGGCATGAGAAAATATCTTGCTCATCACCAACAGTTTTTGTGTGTTTCAGATCAAAAATGAGGAACATAAGTAATGCGTCTGTCCACAAATCAAACCTAAAGGTGACTCAGAAGGGAACAATCTGCGTAAAAACAAAAGAGAGCACAGATTGCTTATAATTCAGCTTGGGAAAGAAGGCATGACATCTAACGTTTGCAAACTGCCCTTGCAGTGAACTTCACTGCTCTAATATCTGTTTTCATGTTACTACAAAGTCGATGAAATCTTTAAGTTCACACAGAGCAGCTGATGCCGAGTGTGTTACACAACCGTTATAGCTTCAAGGAGGCAGGACGCAAGCTTCAACAAGTCAAAGAGAGATTACACCCTGTGTACATGTCAGTATAATATTCTTCAGGCCCAAACAACAACACAATAACCTATCTCTGCATGTGTCTCCTGCATTTCTTTCTCTGTCAACATACTCCAAGTGCAGGCTAGATCTTGTCCTTTTAAGGCTGAGCAGCACAGATACATCTCAAAACTAGTCTCAGATTGCAATCCTAATTCAAAGTCATACTGCAATGTTGGAAACAATGCAGGGGGTCACAGTGTTGTGGCTGTGCAGCAGTTCCTGCCCTCATATCAGAGCCATCATCTGGGCAACGGACGCCACAGCCTCCGAGTCAGCACTGCCTCAATGACTCACCCAGGCCCTGCTGAGTCAAGTGGAGTGACTCTTGATGCTGAAACTCATATAGTCATATTGAAATAGAAATGGGTCTAGGGGATACAAAAACAAGCTTGTGGCATGCATGTTTTTAGTAACGTCAAGTAGTAGAGTGCAGTCACTGCAAGTACATTTTGGGCTCTCCTTCATTTCCTAGTAAACCTTCTGACTGAGGCCAAAACCGTGGTTAGTCAAACATGCTGTAACTTGCAGCAGGGTCTTAAATAAAGTCTCACACCTGGGTGTCACTGGAAAGTGCATCAAAGTAGCAAGACCACGAAGGCTGAAAAATCCATCAGTGATTCCATATCCACTTTAATATGCTATTAGATGAACATCCGAACAGCTTACATTCAGGATAGTGCGAGGCACATTTCATCTGCTTGCGTGACAGCAACAGGGCCACGGCAGGAGAGCAGACAAATATGCTGCACTTCTTCAGGCCAGTTAGTCAAGTTAGTCTAAACAAATGTAATGGCGAGTTATGAGAGCACAGGGTGTTAAATAGTGTTTACTAAACGTGACGTTGCATCTCTGGACGGGGAAGATCAATTTTGAACTGGAGTAAACCCACCGTCAGTTAGTTACCTAGCAACATGGCAGCACGGTAATGACAAATTGGTGGCTTGCTATGCTCATCACATACCTGGACCTGATGCACCTCTGGCTTCACCACACTCCAGCACTCAGCAGATTTCAAAGTTCATCGGCCTTTCTCCGCGTTTTGGGGTCACTACTTTCACTAGCGACACGGTCCGTTTGTTTTTCAGCACGAAGCAGCCGCCGACTTGACGAGGTCTGGAAACGATGCCATGATCGAGATGAACGCATCGGAAGTCAGCAACTGATTTCCTTAACGTCGCCGCCTGTTCGGCCCTTCAGCAGGGGAAGGGGTGCGGGTACGACGTGTAAAGATGAGGCGCGGAGAAACATCATCAGCTCGGGGGGGTGTGTAACATCAACCGCCGTTTCTGCCCGTGTTTACATAATCTGGCCACATCACTGAAACAGAGAACCGCACGCTGGATTTCCTCAATCGACAGAAAAGGCCAAAGTAGCTATGGTAACGTTAAAATGTCCTTGAATACCCAAGCTACCCTCGCAGGAGTTTCGCGGTTGGGGTCGTCCTGTCGAGGAATATGAAATGGCTGTGAGATCAGACCAGCAGCTGTCGCCTCCGTCCAGAGAACCGGGGAGCAAACAGATGAAGAGCACTCGCCATCGTAAATTGTCACTCCTCAAGTCTGAACCGCTGCAAGACTTCACAGTCCTTTCGGGCACGACACAAAATACTGTCAAGTTAACCCGAGTACAACGGGATTTCCGGTACAGATTTCGAAATAAAAGTCTGGCTTTGTGCGCGCTTTGGGGTGTTAAAGGACACGTTGAGATGTGTTATCTGTCCAATCATTCAAGACTACACACGGAATATATGTACTGGTATTAGGCAAATTAAACAAATACATATTGTGTAAATAAACTACACAGCACAAACCCAATTTAGTATTTGATTCTGAAGGATTGGTCACTTAACTTCCGGTGTTCGTCTTTCCTTCTGCTGGCTTGACGAAGCTCAGACTCGCACAGTGTCGGTAGTGGGGCGCCCCCTGCTGGCAACGGAACATATGGTCTAAACTGGTATCACGAGTGTTTACGTATTTCCGCAGACATAAGCATTATTATAGGACGTAAAGTTAGCAAAGATACATTTATAGCAGCCAGTGCCTTTCGTGTTACATTCATGCCATCTCGCGTGTTATAGTCTGGTATGTAGTGAAAGACAAACCTACTTTAACTCACAGTTTACACACATTAATATTTTTCAGTGTATTTAGGCACATCTGCTTTGATACTGTACATTTATTGTCGTCATCTATCTTGCTTAGCAACAAAGTGATTGAAGGGGGAAATATATATATATATATTTTTTTTTCATATTGGTCCCTGGTGGGGACCTCAAGAAGATCACTGATTGGATGTCGACCACATCAGCTGTTACTGTCAATTCTGCATATGCATGAAAATATCTCTAGGGGCATTTTCACAACCACCTCTGAAGCATATCTAAGAACTTAACAAAAGCACTTCAAGAAAACCAGTCCTTAGTAAATTCTTATTTAAGTATACATTCAGTAATATAGCTTATTACTACATACATTACACAGAATATTTATCATTGTACTATACATATATTATCAAGCAGAGCAATAGTTACCTGCAGTGCTTCTTTTTTCTGTTACCAAAATGGGAGAAACTAGGCTGCTGTTGCACCTCAGATTAAGCGAAGTGAGCCTGCTGACTAGTTTCACTTCCTTCGCAATGTAAGGAAATTATTTTCTCTGACTCACAGCTTCATACAACAGTGGGCCTAACGTCCTAATATATAAAACTGATTTCTTAGAAAATACAACAGGTTGCACATTACTAGAAAGGTGATTGTGTTGCAAGATCCATATAAGAATGATATAATCAAGGTTATATTGTTCCAAAATGAGGGTCAGTTTTAATGTGAGCACTAAAGATAAAGTTCAAGTAATTAGAAACGCACGTCCCCCACCCTCGATATCAGAGAGATGTCATCACAAGTCATCAGAGAGATTGTCTTTTCCCTGTGACCTACATAAGTTCCTGATTTACTAATTATAGTCATTGGCAAGGGAGAGAGCAGGAGGCATTACATCGCAGTCCATTTTTTCTCTCCATATGAAAAATAGTTTGAAACTATTTTGCAATAATTGTATTAATAGCATTAAATGGGCATCAGTATTAATTAATTGGACCTTTTTAGGAATCCTTCATAAACTACAACAGGAAGTTCTTCTTGCAGTGATGGACACCTGCAAATAATGGAAATAATGAAGCTAAAATTTAGGCTGTTGTATTAGTTTCAACAGCAGTGTAAAATAAAGCAAACCTATGTAAAAGAGTGCGTTATGTAATGTGTGGGATGAATGACAAATAAATAAATAAAAAACAGCTAACCTACTGCACTGTCAGGTGAAGTGGTAATTATTAATCCATTATCCATCATGCTCTTGTTAGTGTTAAAAGGAGGGCTCATATTATTACTCCATCTAAAACGTCTCTTCTAATTATGAAACACTTTCTCCCAGTAGACTTGAAAACTGGCTGCACCATTTTCTCCTTCAGGGATAATGGAGGCTGCAGTCAGCTTGGGTTCACAATGGTTACAACTGATTCCATAAATTGTTGATTCCAACAGTGACCAGTTTGCATGGCAGAATCGAAACGTCCCAAGAAACTTCCCAAACCACCACCGTGGCCGGAAAGTCCATAAAATGATGTGTCACTCCATTCACTATGGTCAATAGGCCTTTTTCACAGCAGACATTTTGGCATGTCACAGTAGGAAAAGCACAGGTGTAAATAATACAATTAATGACGGCTCAACTCCATTTAGTTGCTTCGGTTTCAGGGTCCTGGTGTTGGCTTGCATTGTCATGGCTTAGTGGGATAGTTGAAAACAACTGAGCCACCCTTAGTGTTGTTAGTAACACCTGTGTTTTTCCTACTATAACAAGTGAAAACTGAAATCAACATATCAGACAATTAAAGACAACCATCATCCATATCACATATACTGCAATCACTAGCATCACTATCAGCCATCAGCGTCACTAAATGGGCAAATAACCTCCTACGCCACATCTCAGATGTAATTAGTGTGTGTGCAGAGACTGCATATTTACACATAACATATCATAGCCTGACATGTGGGTACATTTATGCTGACTGTAATATCTTGACATACACAGTAACACCCTCATAACATTTACTGTGAAGTACAAGTGCAGTACCCAGAGTACAGAGCACCATACAGTAGTACAGTAACTAGAGATTACAGTCGACTGTAGGCTTTGAACACTGCACATCACAGACCAGTAATACACAGGGCCATACTGTAACACAACTTGAGATTGGGACACCTTTGAGCTGCTGTTATGTTGTTAATGTTAATCATTTTCCACATTGCTGATACATGTTTCATCCATCATCATCATCATCATCTATTTACATGTGACCAAATGACTTGATGAATGTGAATATCCAGGTAATCTACAGTACAGAAGGGCACGAGGTTTTATTCACACCTGATGATAGTTTGTTAATTATTCTTCAAAGCAATCAGGCACCTAAATTCCAAAAAGCTGAACAGGGATGATTCGCCATTGTAGACATGGCCCTGCTATATCCCAACCTTAACCACCATTCACGCACGGCCACGCCTTTCAAAGTATCTACCATAAAGAGCCTTTAAAGAAACTCAAACTTTAAAAGTCGACTGTCAGCATTTTAAAGCATTTTTTGCGGTTTCCTACCTGTTGGAGTTTTGATCAGCGAACCGACACACGGTGGCGGCAGGGGGTCAACACAGACCTGCTATTCTGGCCACGAAGAAGAACACAGCGCCTGCCGAGTGACTGATGACGGAAGCGCAGAAGAAGACGAGTCGGACCACAAACATGACCGTGTTCTGACAGGAACACAAAATACAGTAGGCCTGATGTGTTTTTGGTAAAGGAATTGATAGTTCTCTTGTTTGGCGACATACAACGTGTTGTAATGCTGTCAGTCGCTTTGTGTTTTGCTCATTTAAAGAGATGTCGTTCATCGGCTGTGTGTACAGTGCGTCCTGCCGGCTCATGTGGAGAGGTTCTCCAAGTCTCTCTCCACTGCTGAGACCGCTCCCGCCTGGACTGACGTGTGTTTCGGCAGCCGGTAAAAAGGACCTGATGGACCTCCCTGTCCTGAATGAGGACGAGCTTGAAGAGCAGTTTGTGAGAGGATCTGGACCCGGAGGACAGGCCACCAACAAAACCAGCAACTGTGTGGTGCTCAAGCACGCCCCCAGTGGGATTGTCGTGAAGGTTAATCTTGCATTTAAATCCATCTGTGTGTGACCGTCATCACTAGTATGTACCAGCCCATGTGTAGTAGATATTTGGTGAATGAATGACCCAAATCTGAGTTATGTTGTCGGTTTTCAGCCTCGGTGACAAAGCTTATTCTTGACTTTGGAAACCTCTGTTGACAAATCAGTCTCACCTCAAGGGCCATGTAGTAGCAGTTCTAATGCTTTTGATCATAGTACATGATCTTTATCCACAGATGGCCAGTTGTCATGGAAATGTAGACGTTAAAATATAAGGATTTCTTGTCAAAAGTTGAGTTTTACAATTCACTGAAGTCCATTCAGTGCCTAGGAAAAAAATGGAAATGGTGATGATCGAAAGCTCCAGAATAGCTACTAAATGGACCTTGAGGTGGGATTTTATTTATTTTTGTCAACCAAAGTTATGTGATTTACTAACCATGTTAATTTAATATCTTGTACCGCTTTCCCTGCAGTGCCATCAAACCAGATCTGTGGATATAAATCGAAAGCGTGCTCGGGACATTATGAGAGAGAAACTTGATGTTCTATATAAAGGAGAACTCAGTGACGTTGTTGTAAAGAAGAAAGAGTCTGAGCTGAGGAAACAAGAGAAGAGGAGGAAAGCAAATGATAATCTGGAGAGAAAAAGACTGTTTAAACAACTGCTGGCTGCAGACTCCAAACCTGGAAATGACAGTGTTTAAAATGTTTGTGCATGTTTTGTGTATAGAACGAAGACATGAATACTTGAATGGTTCTGTATTTTATACCTGCAAAGACTGAATAACAAAACCTGGAAAGGTTCTGTCAACAATATCAAATCCAATTAGCATTTTATGTGTATAGCATCTTTCCTGCAAAGTTGTACATAGTACATCACATAATACATGACAGACGGAGATTTTGAAAAAAAAAAATTAAATATATTTAAAAATGTTGGTGATCTTTGCATCTTTCAATGGTTGAAGGGGTGTCCCAAAAAAAAGCATTCATATGGGTATATCCTTTAGGTAAAAGCTGCAGTATGCAACCTCTACCCCTCACTCATTTCCTGTAAGTTGTTAGTGTTACAGTTAAGCTGTAGTCTCAGTTTCAGTTCTGAGTGCGTCTTTTCACACTCCACAGCATTTGGAGTGTGAAACATTTACCTCAATTTATCACTAGATGTCAGCAGAAGCTCTAACCTAAACCTCATGGGCTAAACACAGACGACTTGACCTGTCTTGCTCCAATCTATGTCACTGTCGGTTGTTCCTAATTGAGACATACTCCCAAGACTCTCACAGTATGGAAACAATTTTCACCTTAAAATAAATTTAAAAGAAACAGACCAGACACTTGTATCAGCTTCTTGCATTGGACCTTGTTGCCCAGAGGTGAGCATATTCACAGGCTATAAGTATGGTCAAAAAGGTACGATACATTGCTATTAATAGATTTTTTATTTATTTCTCTTTAATCATTATCTGTGCTCAGGTAGCGTTATAGGGATTTCAATTTCTATATTTCTATTGAGTGAATCCTGCTTCTGCTCAGTGTTTTATATACCAAAAACAGCTTGTTTTGACTCACATTATGGTTGAATAATAATTATAACGTAATAATGTCTGGGAGGTCAGCCTTTGCTGATCGGCTGTGTGACACCCAGAGCTGCGGCCAATGAGAGAGCTACCATCACGCTCGTGCCCCTCCCGTGTGGACGAAACAGCCAATGAGAGGAGCAGCACGGTTTTTAAATCCACCACGCTCTCACCGCCCTGGTGTTCGTCTTTGCACAGGCCGTGAACGCAGAAAACTCCTCGTCCTCTTTGGGGTTTTTTTTTTTTCTGGGAACTGAAATGGCAAAAGGTAAACATGCTAATGTGTTGTCGTTTCAGTAACTGTCACATAAGCAGCAGTGTACGCGTAGCTAATGCTAGCTAGTGTAAATAACGTTAGAGGACCGACTTCGTTTAAATAAACGTAGTCGATGTTTACAAATAAAACTCACCGGCAATGGTCGACTTTTGTACAGTGTTAGGTGAATTAGACAGCAGTGCTTATTTTTTTTATTTATTTATGTGTTTATAAAGGCAAGAGAAATGTGCTGAGAACCGACATAAAGCCCGAGGACACTGCTGAACATAAAGTCACCTCACGGAAGGAGACAAAAGAAAACAAACCGGCAACTACCAAGGTATGTTTTGTTGCTTGGTTTTACGCTTCTTCTTTTTTTGTTCGCCAAATAAAGTAGGAAACCAAGTAGCTCTTTCTCACATTGTGTGTTAACCCACCAGCCGAAAGGTAGCGTTACTGTCACAGGGGCTCCTGTCTCAGTTTGGATAAAACCTTCCTACAGAGAACCAAACCACACTGCAGGAAGCGTCGTGGTGTTTGTAATGGACACCTTCAGCTAGATTTTAGCCTTTCAGGCAAACTTAACCCAAGTTGTGCACTGCTCCTTACAACCTTCTTGAAAGAGGACCCCTATATACACCGTAACTGTTGGTTTAGGGTATACAGTAGAGCTGAAACTTAAAGCTTGAGATGTAAACATGTTTCATTGTCACTAGAGAAATTGCTTAAAGAGCAGCACACACCAACACTGCAAGGCTGATTTACAGCGAGCTTTTGACATTATGATACATGTCCACTTAGCAATCACAATGAGTCTGATTTTATGTATGTATTTATTTTTTTTTAAATCTTTTTAAAAATGCTGTACATCTGACACTGGTTGGGTACCCAAACACCCTGTTTTATTAATATACTATCCAACAATTCTAACATATACCAGTCAGATGGTAGTTACCATGGAGCTGTTTACCATTCCTGTGTTGGAGTTGGCAGGCAGAGCGGTGAAATCTTCATTAGCTAGCAATCTGTTTACTGTGTTCTCTGTTGGATCCAATGAGCTTTTTTTTTTTTAGGAAACCAACTGTTTTTTGTTACCAAAAAAAAAAAAAAAAGATACAACGAGCATCGCTGAACATGTGCAACTTGCCTCTAAATTTGAAGCATTTGGAATTCACATGCATGCTGTGAGTGGGTGGGAGCAGGAATAAAGACATTAAATATACAGTCTGCACCAGCTACGTGGTTCTAAACACAGTCTCATAAAATATGACATCTAATTTATTGTATCTTGTCAGATTTGCATACTGATGCAACCCTAGTTCGCTGAATGTATATATAACTCCTTAGGTATACTCCTGTGGATGGTACAGCGTTTTTCATTTTTTCACCAAGGTAAATAATAAAGTCTTTTTGCAGGATTGCGTAGGTACAGTGCCATCAATTTTCCAGAGTTTACGGAGTCCAAACAAACCTAGATCCCCTCTGAGCGACAGTTCAAGCATGCTGATCCAGGAAGGAAATGAATCTGATGCAACTAATCCTGACATGCCAAAGCTGAAAAAAGGTGAGTACCTAATTCACTTTTAAAACTGTTCAAATCGACTAATGTGAGATGCCGTTGTTTGGTCATTTCTATTACATGTGATCTCTCAGCTATTTTGCTGTTAACCCCAGTGTTACCGTAGGGTCAGCAGATGCACGTGTACCACAGAAATAAATCCTGTGCATGTGAATGGTAGCAGTGTTCACTGACCCACCCTCTTACACAACTTAATTGTTTTTTTGTTTTTCGAAGAAAATTCATTCTTGATTAAGGCCAAATGTTTTGGGCAGCTGTCAGTTTCATTCTTTGTTTCTTACTCATTTTAGACATACCTAACGAAATAAAATCTGAGAGTTGTGAGTCCAAAGAGCAGAAGCCTGAAATGGCTGGTCACAGTCATGGGATGAGAAAACAAGCCACTGACCAACTTGAGCAAAAAGAGTCCACGACGCACACAAATGCCAGGTCTGCAGCAGACATCAAAGTTTCAGCATCCAAACCTCGGAGTAGAACTGGTCGCAAACTCGGAGCAAAAAAGTCAGTGCAGAAACCAAACATGTCGGTGTCATTTAAACAAAAAACAAAAAAAACAGGCTCTTTTTGCACAATCATAATATCTCATTACTTTGATGATGTCTCTCTTTTCAGGACGGATAAAGCTCCCCAAAACAGAAAGGTCACAGACTATTATCCTATCAGAAGGAGTAACAGAAAAACCATGGCAGAGTTAAAGGTCTGTATGAAAAATGTTCCTGTGGGTTGTATTAACAGTTGATAGGAGAAAGCATTTTATGTTTGTCCATTTGTACCTGCAGTTAAGATATTTACATGTCATAAATATTTTTTGCCTTTTTTCCCCTTTTTTTTTTCCCCTTTCTGATTTATTTGTTTTTTTTGTATCTGCTAGAGTTTCTATAAGGATTGTGCAACTCTTACATAGCAGAAAGTTTGACTTTGACCCAATTACTCAAATTGTGAACAGAATGAAGAACACAGACACATCGAAGACCTGATAAAGAATGGCACTGAAGAAGGAATGCAGGTAACTTTTAAACATTTAAATGTATTGTGCCACTTTCAGGCCAAATGTGGCACATTTCAAAGCACGGCAATGATCAGGCAAGAGAGTTGCACATTGTAGAGTTAACAACTACCTTTCAATATGGTAAATGTATTTCTTTAAGTAGGAATCTATCAGTGGTCATTAATGGAAGAACTCTATATTTTGGTGCTGAAGCTATTTCGGAGTACTGTGTACATTTGCAGTATTTTCTGTAGATCAGTAAAAGGCACGTAAGATTTTTTTGTGATAAATATATTTATTTTCTCCTAAACACATTCTCTGTAATTTAACCATTCAATGATTAGTACTTAGTAGTTGACAAAAATCACTAACCACAACGTTCTGACTATTTTTTTTGAAGGTAGAACAGTGGTAAAGCAACCCCTGCACAATTGCTAATTCCACCAAACTTCACACTTTGTTGCTTTTGAATGTTGACAGGTAAAACACACAGAAGGAAAAGGAAGAGGGATATTTGCTGTCAAGGGCTTCAAAAAGGGAGAGTTTGTTGTGGAGTACCATGGAGACCTACTGGAACTAGCGGAGGCTAAAATAAGGGAGGCCAAGTACACTCAAGATCCCCAAACGGGCTGTTACATGTACTACTTCCAGTATCAATCTAAAACCTACTGGTAAGTCCAAATGTCACCACTTTGAAATAGGATCAACACGTGGTTTCACACTTCACTTCAATTTGTCAACTTTCTGGGAATAATTAATTGTAACTGCACACCCTGGGAGATTTTCTAGGACAAAGTGCACATTTTGTTAAGCAGAACAATTCTATAAAATTAGTCTGGATGTGGTGCCCTGGTGGCCTAGTGGTTGAGGTGCATACCACATAACTGCAACTTCCACAGTGTGTTGCTTGTCATACCCCTCTTTCCTCATGTTTCCTGTCTCTGTGCTGGCTGTCAAATAAAGGCAAATTGCCAAAAATTCACCTTAAAAGAAAATTAGTTTGGGTGTAAAAATACTGGCAAAATCTTTTCATGGTCACAAATAGCAATCATATTGTGTCTTAGAAATGTCTTAGAAAACTTTGGAGGAAAAAAAGACTTGGACTGTCTTAGGAAATTAGTTCTTCTAATAAGCAGTCTCCTAGTAAAATATATTTCCTAGGTGTCACCAAGATTGCAGTAGGCTTCAAAATGGAATTTTTTTTCTTCATATTTTCTGGACTATGACTTCTGGTGCGGATACCTGTCTTGTGTTTTAGTGACAGTTTAATCATTGTTTGTTTACGCATTACAGTGTGGACGCTACAAAGGAAACAAGCCGTCTTGGAAGACTGATCAACCACAGTAAAACTGGCAACTGCCAGACTAGACTTCACGCCATTGATGGAACGCCTCATCTGATCTTGGTGGCTTCCAGAGACATCGAAGCAGGGGAAGAGCTGCTGTATGACTATGGTGATCGGAGTAAAGCCTCAGTCTTGGCTCACCCTTGGCTCAAATACTGAATCCTCGACCACAGAAGTTCATATTTCAGATGAATTGGTGCTCTCTGCCGTCCTGTTCATCTTTATGTAAAAGATGCTATAGATGACCAGTCCTCAACATGCTTTTTTATTAAGTTTAAAAAATGTTTTTGTTTTAAATGGAGGCTAAAGGTTCAACTCATGAAGAGTGTATTTTTGCAACAGTTGTTTTTATCATGCTTTTATATTTTTATTTTATCTAATTGTAGCAGATTGATGCAAACCTGAAGAGTATTTCTCCTGGATAAGTAGTGTTTCACATTGTCCATGGGGTTTCCTTTTGTAATGAATTTCATTGACAATTCAATCTCACTATTGTAAATTATTACCTGTGCTGTAAATAGAGGAATAAAACACTGATGACTTTTCATTCCAGCTGTAGCATGGTTAATGGTGAAGAAGATCTGAGAAACATAAATATGAAATTTGGTGGGCTAAGATGACACCCTCCTCCACTGATGATTTTTTTTTTTGGTGTATTTGTTTTTTTTTGTTTTTTTTTTACCTTTCTTTGATACTTAGTCTGGAAACCGACAGGAAACATGGTGAGAGGGGGCATAATGTGCAACAAAGGACCCTGGCTGGAAAGAAACCGATAGTGTTGTGGTTATATGGTATGCACCTTAACCTATAAGCTTATGTAGGTAGGTAGGTAGGTAGGTAGGAGATAGATAGATAGACAGATAGACATACATACACACACATTAGCTTATAGGTTAAGGTGCATACCATATAACCACAACACTATATATATATAGATATATATAGATATATATATAGATATATATAGATATATATATAGATATATATA